>JANBXE010000005.1:0-455395 GCA_024271855.1 Wickerhamomyces bisporus
TGAAAGTCAAGAATGCTCAAGCTCAAAGAGATGCTGCTGCTGAATACGCTCAATTATTAGCCAAACGTTTACATGAACGTAAAGCTGAAAAAGCTGAAGTCAAAAAGAGAAGAGCTTCTTCATTAAAAGCTTAGATCTTTTTATCATCTTGTAAGATTATAAAGGGAGAAAAGACAAATACAGAATTTTAATTTGTAACCAAAAAAATGCTTGTTCATTAAATTGTAGTATAAACGAGTTCATAATTTATTTCTATAGACTAATGAATTAATTAAGGCCGTAGATTGCTAAGTTAAGGTTACTAATTCTTCAGCACTAGTTGGATGAATTGCAACAACACTATCGAAATCAGATTTGGTAGCACCCATTTTAATAGCGACACCGAAACCTTGTAAAATTTCTGCAGAACTATCACCAACTAAATGTAAACCAACGACTTTCTCTTCTTTTCCAGTGACAATCAATTTATAACTGACTGGAGATTTTTCTTCAAGCATGGCATAATACATTGGTGTGAATCTTGAGCGATAAATTTTAACGTTTTCTTCACCATATTCGGCTTTTGCCTCATCTTCGGTTAATCCAATACTACCAGCTTCAGGGTGAGAAAAGACAACACTTGGAACGTTGGTGTAATCTTGTTTTTGTTCTTTGTAGATTTCAGGACCAAATAATCTGTTTGATAGTTTTCTACCTGCAGCAATAGCAACTGGGGTTAATTCAACTTTACCAACAACATCACCTAAAGAATAAATGTTTTTGGCAGTAGTGTTTTGAAACTCATCAACAACGATCTTGTCATGTTTGTCAACTTCAACTCCAACATTTTCCAAACCTAATCCCAAAAATGATTTACGACCAACAGTCCAGATTAATTCATCAACTTCGATTGTTTTACCGGAGTCTAAAGTTGCCTTTAGTGCTCCAGATTCTAATTTCTCAATTTTGGTAACTTGTGATTGTTTATGGACATTAACGCCAAGTTTAACATAATGATCTGTAATAGTATTTTGAATACTTTCATCAAATTTACGTAGAACGGTTTCACCTCTAATTATTAAGTGAGTTTCAGAACCTAGTCCATGGAAGAACCCAGCAAATTCAACACCAATATAACCAGCACCAACAATGGCAACTCTTTTTGGTTGTTTTTCTAATTTGAAAAATTTATCTGAATCAATTGCATATTCTAAACCTGGGATTGTTGGAGGAATTGGAGTACCACCAGTAGCAATTAAAACTTTATCAGCCGTAAAAGTTTCAACCCCAGATCCATCTTTTTTGGTGACGTCAACGTTTCCATCCTTATTGAATTTAGCCCATCCATAAATTAAATCCACACCTTCTTTAGCTAAATTTCTTTCATAGATTCCATTTAATCTTTTGATATAAGCATCTCTTTTTGGCTTAAAGTATTCCCAATTAAAGGTTTTAGCCAATGCTGGGTCAACGTCAAACCCGTATTCTTTGGCTTCGCTGATTGTCTTAGCAACGTCAGAAGCATACCACATCACTTTCTTAGGAACACAACCAACATTGACACAAGTCCCACCAATGTCAGCACCTTCGATAACCAACGCTTTCTGACCATATTTGGCAGCACGTCTTGAACTGGCAACACCCCCGGAACCACCCCCGATGACTAAATAGTCGTAATGTTTTGCAATTGGAGCCATTATATGAAATTTTCTATTAAACTGTCTTAACATGAAGCAACAAAAAGAGAAGGCAATCAAAAAAGAGATCGGTATTTATCACTTTTTATATCAAGCCGTGGCTTTTCTAGTTTGATTTGTCATTTTCCAGATTTTGTTCTAGAGCGAATTCGCGGATTAGAAATAGAGATTGAACCCTTTACATAAAGAATTAAGTATATGCTGGATTAATGATGCTATAGGGAATTAAAGAAAAGAAATCAGATTATCATTGTTTTGTCTGAGAGTATGCTGAGTACTGGGGCTAAGTCTTTGGACTGGACCACAGCTGGTGATTGTGATTTTGATTGTGATTGTTCAATTGGTGCCAAAATCTGACAAATTGATCCAATTAAACATGTAGCAGTAAGAATTAGTAATGAAGTACCGTATATGGCACTCAAAACTCTGAAAGCTGTCCATTCTGTAATCTTAAATGTCTGGTTGCAGGCCAATGACATGGTGCCCAACGGGAAAGTCATTGCCCACCAACCGTAATGAAATTTATGCAACCCATAAGATAAGACAGATGCAACAGCAAAGAAAGTGAAACAGAACCCCAATGACTGAAGGAACAACCCCATCATCAGGCCAGAAGTTTTGAATATCAAAGCTTCTATTTCCTTAGTGTCTTTGATATCTGATGCAGATGCAATAATATGGTCATATAAGTTGATCCCAAATAATTGGATTGCGAATGCACCTTGACCTAAAGGGCCAATTATGATAAATGATGTGAAAATTGATGATTTTGGAGGAAGTTTATGAATCAGAAGTCTATGGAAATATATCGTTGTAAATATAAATGTCAAACCCATAGCATTGGCCCACAACAAAAAACCAATAATTATTGTTGAAAGCTTCAGTGAATCGGGTAGACCTGGACATATCACTTGACCAGATGAGGAAGTAACTGTTAATGAAACGATAGGTAATAAAACTGTGGCCAAAAGTTTTTCAAAGTCAATAGTAGATCTTTTCAGAATTTGAAAAACAACGAACCAAGCAGTGAATAGAGACAACACGTTACTTATCCACCATAAAACATAAGATGCCAAAGGGCATGAACCATCTGTTATGTAATATATCATGTTAGACCAACTTGTGAATCCCATTGCAAAACACCCTAAAAATACATTGACGCTTGAATCATAAAGTAATTTATCTCTGTTTGATGAATCCAAAATCAATGATAAAATGAACAATATTATTGATGTCAGGAGAAGAAATGAACATATACTGAACATTATTATGCCGGTGGTTCTCAGCCATTGTGCCTCATAAGGAAAATTGTATAACACCGAAGATGAAATGCCTGTACCCATTATACTGATGAACCATATTGGGTTAAAGTTCATAAAATTGTGCTTGATAAATTGACGATCCAACATCATAGATTAGATAGTAAAGCGCAAAGTGTATAATAATTAAATACTGACAATATCAGTTGAAACATAATAATGGTTTCCGCATAATGAAAGATCGTGACATTTATATGAGATGACTGGCATAAATGAAAAATAGTTAAAATAACTAAATTCAATCACCGTGCTGAGAGGCTCCACCCTAAATTATTACGCATTATCAAGTTTCAATCGCCTAGATTCCGGCAAAAAAAAGAAAAAAAAAAGGCTAACCCAATGAAGTTTGGTTTTTTTATTGTTTTCGAAGGCCTTGTTTCGTTGTTTGAAATAGGCCGGGGTTTGAAAAAAAAAAAAAAACTTTTAAAAAAAAGATTTCTGGACGAGACCGGAGTCGAACCGATGACCTTTTGCTTGCAAGGCAAACGCGCTACCAACTGCGCTACACGCCCGATATGTGGTACTCTTTACCTAATATACTAGAAATTTTATAAATTTTAAATCCATGTTTTACCTAAACCGGATCAGATTGGTATAACTTATATTAAAACTTTGATTTTTCCTAACAAGTAAATCTTATGTACAAAGTGAGAAACCCAACACTGTAAAAGTCTTCAATTCTTAAATAAATTTCAACGCAATGTTTATTTAATTTGAGACACAGGTCACTACCAGAAAACACTCTAGAAACTGATTTGGTCACCAACCTGTTTCAAACTATTTATATTGATATTAATGTATGTCATTAGATAATTATTATCTGACCAGCTTAAAATTAAATCATTTTAATATAAGCTGACTTTTGATCTTTTTTCTTCTAGGATGAACAATGTTTTTAGACACGCTATATATAGACGAGTATATGTCTACATAAAATTTGCTGTTGACAAATCTAGCGTTGTTTTATATTATACGGGCATTAATTGGGACACTAACACGACGATCTAAAGAAAAATCTATTATGTCTACAATTTGATATAAAAACATAAAATGCTGATATTAGAAGCTTACATTAAATTATCAGATTTCCAATCAATCATTATAAATATTTTCAATAATGTACAGGCTAGCATGAAAAACCAATTCGAAACGTTACTAATCTAAATCCATTCTCAAAGATTCATCTTCAACTTCCTCCAGCGATACTTTTTTGGTCAACTTTGGTAGTTTTGAAGCTGATGGTTGTTCATCAAGTGAAGCATTTGAATTTGTACGTGAGATTTTTGGGGATGAAGATCTTGTGGCGGCTTCTGATTCACTGACTGATGAGACTTCTTCAGTTTCTGGAGTTGAAGGGCTTGATGATCTTGATAATGGAACTTCTTCATGTGAGTCAGAAGACTCTATTGAGATCGAAATAACTCTAGGTTTTGAGGAGTCAACTTTCTTTGATAATTCGGCAGGGCTGGTTTCAACCAGTTTTGAGTTTTGAGTTTTCTTATAATCTGTTTCTTGTGATTGTTTGTGCTCAACTGATGGTGTAACAAATGTATCTTGTCCCTTTTTTGGAAGATTAACAACCAACACGTTTCTGAGTATCTTCCAATTCACCTCATTAATATCAATAACATTTCTGTTAAATCTGTAAATTTTTTGGAAATCATCAGCAGTTGACTCAACAATAACATCAGCAAAGTCATTGTTTAATTTATAATGTATAGAGAAGTCTTTAAAGTTTTTGGATTCATTAGTTTTTTTGATATGGATATGAAAAGCATTTTTGGACTCAAACACATTACTGGAAACCTGTGGTCTTGATCTAGGTGGAACGACATCTAGCAAATTAAAAAAATCTGAAAAAGATTGTGATCTCGTAAAAGGAGGTTGGACTGATACTCTTCTTTCTTGAAAGTTATATCTTGGTCTATTAATAGGTCTTCTAGTTGGTTGGCATGAAATAGCACCAAAGAAGGGATCAAAAGCATCAAACGACGAAGGTCTATAAAGATCTTGTTGTCTGGCGTAATGAGCTGGATGATAGTCAAAGGAAAGCATAAGTGAAGTTTGTATTATTGTTGTAAGCGATGATAATTATAAACCAAATTGGAAAGAGAACAATCATTTTAGTGAACTCATTGCCTTCTTATACTCCTTAAAATATGAGAAATTGGTTGGTTTGGTAGAATTTGCTAGAAAAGTAGAAGATAACAATAGAATTTTGACAGGTTCCACGATTTTCTAGTATTTTCTAGAATATCACGTGGAAGTCACGTGAACTAACATACATAGTATAATTACTATTCTTAATCACATCTATTAAAACGTCTCTTATTTTTGTGCTGATTGTTATACCAAGAAATGGTACATTAAACATACGATTACTTACTTTTATTGAAAAAGCTTAGTAATGGATGGAATAATGAGCTTCAATGGTGTTTTTTTTTTAAATAAATATAAACCAATAAGTGTAACAAGGCATGACAAAAGTACAAGGTCAATAATGTTAACAAGACAGAAACCATCATCACCGGTATCTACGGCATAAAAAACAGAGTTTATAGTTCATGTTATTGAAAGCACATCCAAGGATCACAAAGAGGTCATAAAAAGCTAAACATAGTTTTTTTCCATTACTCTGCATTGTTTCTACTCGTTTTTATTTAACCATAATCGTAATTAACCCCGGAAAATGAGAAATTAGTTTTGAGAATATAAAATCATTTACAATCAAATTTAAAACTACTCTTATTTCTATCAGTATCATGTTTAGTTTGATTTCTATTCCTAAATAGACGTAATATCAGACATCAGTATGACAATATTTAGTTATATTGGACTGATTTTTCTGCAAGCATCATCATATTCAAATTCATCTTCATCACACAAAAAAAAGGACACACGTATAAGTTACTTACTCAAGTATGATTGCCAATATTTTACAGAATCCGCAACTTTAACTCCAGAATATGAAATCGATGATCAAGTCCACTTTATCACTTCCAACTCAGAAGCTCTTCCTGGTTTGTTTCCAAGTTCCCAGCACTTCTTTTGCTACGTTAACAGATACAAATTCGATAATGGTGAAGATGGTGAAATATACAGAAATATTTCTCTGTCACAAAAATCTTTCATTCATTATGGACATGAAGGATACCATGTGAAGAACTATAACGATCCCTGGGTGATGTATTGTCAATACGAATTAAACGATGGGGCTTCTTTTCCATTATTAGAGATTAATGATTTTCATTCTACAGGATACTTGGTACCAAAAAACTACAATATGATAGAGAACTATAAAAACAGCATGCATACAAGCGAGAATCTTGAAAATTTTTCGAATATCAGACACAGAGAATACAATGTTGTTGGGAATTCAGTTGCTTGTATCAACTATGCACATTTGAGAGAGAAGGAGGAGTTAGAGAAAAAGAAACCAAAGTATCATAAACTCCAAAAGCACTACATCAGATCTATTTGGCTAACTGGTATAATTCCACTAACAGTAATGTACCTACTTGTTTTTGTTGCTCGAGGTAGCTTTGATTTTGTTGAAGATGATGAGTTTGAAATACTTTTGTTTTGTTTGGGAAGTATGATCATTTTTGAGTCAGGAAAACTTATGTTTGCTTATGTGCCATTTTCATATTGGAACAATTTAGACGATGGCTCTGCTATTGTTTTAATGGCTTGGGGCGGTCCATTTTTATTTATTGGCAGTTTATTGGGCTATTTTCTCGTGATGAGCTTTCTTGTTGAGGATATTGATCACATGGCTGAACGCATTCCAAACCTTAATTTTCTTTGTTGTTGGGCCTCTGCGTTATCACTCTGCACTTTCTTTGCCTACCAGGTCATGAACTGTATTGAAGCCAAAATAAGCACTTTTGGTTTTTGGACCCCTTTCATTACTTACATGAGGACGGATCTTAATCTAAATCAAACTAAACGAACAGTGCGTTTTGTAACGGCTCTTCTTACTGGCATTCCTTGGTGGCTGCTTGGGATTTCTGGTGTGCGTAGAGTGCTAACTTTAGATTTTGAGTTATCTACACAAGCTGTTTTGCAATATTTTTGTATGATTTACACCAATGGTGTGCTTATTTTTGAACTTATCATATGGAAAACTTGTAAGAGATATACTTACAAGTTATATGACAGCAATGCTCAAGTTATTTATACTTACTGGTTTCATATTTGTTTTGTTAGTGCTCTAACTATATGGCTTCTTGCTAGATTTCGTATGCTTAAAAATATGTTAAAAGTGGTGAAGGGCACTTTGGAAGAAAAGCGACTGCTTCCCCAGATTGAACTGGAGAATAATAACGAAAATAGGAACGTTGTATAATTTTAATTAATCTTCAGCTTTCAGGCTTGAGCTGTATATATTTCGTTAAATATCAAAATAGCCAGGGGACTTTATTGTTAATACTAAAATTTAGGCTTTATGATACTTGGAGGTTAAAGCATTATTAAAACTTCCATCAAATGGTTTCGTGGTCTAGTTGGTTATGGCATCTGCTTAACACGCAGAACGTCCCCAGTTCGATCCTGGGCGAAATCATTATTTTTTTTTTTAGTTTTTAGTTTTTTGATCTTCAACTTTACCAAAAATATGTTAAGTCAGTTCTTGTTGTTAGAATACACCCAACTCAACGCAAGATTAAACCAAGAGAATGGTAGATGCCAACGAGGATGATTCTATAGTACGTTTTGTATTTGTAAGACATGGTCAAACTGATCACAATATTGCAAAAATTCTTCAAGGGCATTTGTGAGTTTTCTTTTATTACTTCCTCTCCAACAGATCACGGCACTAACAATCAATCTTAGAGACACTGAACTTAATGAAGAAGGGCAAAAACAAGCATCATTAGTTGGAGATGCATTTTCATCCTTTCCATTAGATGCTTTTTATTCAAGTGATTTGAAAAGATGCAGACAAACTTCAAAGGCTATTTACGATAAACTACAAATTAGTAAACCTGAGATAATATTCACTAATTCGTTAAGAGAACGTCATATGGGTGTTATTGAAGGAAAACACATTGATGAAGCTATCAAGTTTGCAGAAGATCAAGGGAAGCATTATAAAGATTTTGGTGAAAAGGATAAAGAGTTTGTTGAAAGAATAAATAAAATGATCAATGATATTTTGAGAGAAAATCTTTCTAGTAAGAATGTTCTGTTGGTATCACATGGTGGTACAATCAGAACGGTATTGGGGATTTTAAAATATAGTAAACAATTGATCGTCTATAACACTTCTGTTACTATTGTTGATTTTGATAAAAAAGATTTCAACAAATATACAATTAGACAAGTTGGCAATACAGAACACTTAGGAGCTGGTGAATTTAAAGTCAATGATACTAGAGTTAGATAATATATACACTTACAAGCCACTCCAATAAGTAGCGCTATAGGAAAACTCAGCCAAAGCGATCGCCCGTTTCTTTTTATATTTTGGAGTAACAATTTGAACAGTTATTAACATTAAATCAAATAATTCAGGCTCACATAATTCAAAAGCCTTTTAGTCTCCAGGATTTTGTGACTTGAAATCTTGATAACGTTTGTCAGTTAATTTGTTAAAACATCCAATTGGGACACTAATAAAGTTTAAATTCATCCGTACTAGATGTACTTCCCATTTGTCTTTGATTTTATCAATCTTTATCAGTAAGATCCTATTCAATAACATCGTGACCTAATGATCTCTCAATTTTGTTTCAATCTCATTTAGTATTCTCGAAGTTGTAGGATGTAGTTCAACGAACATAAACATAAATATGTTTCGTCTAATAAACCATGCACTGAATTAGTACTTACAGGAGAGATGTCCACATCCCCAGTCTCACAAAGTTAGCTTTTTATTACTAGCATCATCAATTTCCTGCAATAACTCAATGAAACTATAACTTAGCATACGTAAAACGTAAACTTTCACACCAGCTGGAACTTTATTCCTGTGTGTACTTGTGTTTTCATTATCAGATAGCACAGAAGTAGTATGTAGCTCCTATACATATAACAGCAATAACAAATCAAGTCACTAAGCTCATTTTTTTCAAGTACCCAGTACCAAGAATTGGTACTGGATCATAGAGTAAGGGTGCAAGTAAGAAAAAACATTGTCCCCTAGAGGATCGAACGCTCGTTTTCAAAGGAAAGAAATATAATAGCTGATGACTAAGTGGGATCCACAATAGAAAGAAATACATTTGATCAAATAACTTCGCACCACTTTCCAATTCCCACACCTCAAATCACGAATCAGGATGTTCACAGGTATAGTCGAACAAATCGGAACAGTCCAAGAGTTTAACATCCATGACACCTCCAAATCCGGAGGAAATGGTGCCTCCTTGACTATTGTCAACGCTTCCAAGATTCTTGGTGATGTACACATAGGGGATTCAATCTCTGTTAATGGGACTTGTCTTACCGTTACTGAGTTTGATAGTGATAGTTTCAAGGTTGGGCTGGTTCCTGAGACGCTAAGAAGAACGAACTTGGGAGATTTACAAAAAGGCGATTTCGTCAACTTGGAAAGAGCTGTTGGTGGAGACGTTAGATTTGGTGGTCATTATGTTCAGGGTCATGTTGATGACGTTGCTGAAATTTTGGGATATGTTAAGGATGGGAATGCTTTGAATTATAGTTTTAAGATTAAGGATTTGAAATACATTCGTTATATTGTTGAGAAAGGGTTCATTGCTATCGATGGGACTTCGTTAACTGTGACTAATGTTAACTATGAAACTGGCGTGTTTGGAATTTCGTTAATTGCACATACCCAGGAGAGCGTCATTCTACCATTGAAGAAAACAGGTGATTTGGTTAACATTGAAGTTGATTTAACCGGGAAATTGATCGAACAACAAGTCGAATTACAATTGAAGAGTCAGATCAACAATGAAGAATCTCCATTAGTTAAACTTATTAACTCATTGGTTGAAACAAAAATCGCAAACTTGAAATGAGTCCGATTAATGGAGACATCAGCAATAATCTGGGATATAGTGTTTTAATTTATTAGAAAAAGATTTACGATATAAAAAAATTGTAAGTAACCACTATTTCCCTGGGAATCCAATTATCCCATCCCGAACATAAAACACCATAAATGAAACCGTCACTTCGTATAAAAATCAGAATCTTTCATATTTAGTTTTCAAAAGCAGTTTCAACAAAGCTCTTATAGTCAGAATATGATACCTTATTCTTGATCCCTTGGTATCTCGTCAATTCAATATCATCAACGTTTAAGTTTCCATATTTGTACCCAGCCTTAAAAGCTAAATGTTGTAATGTTTGCTCTTTATCCCATCCTTGCTCAGTAGCAACTTCAGGCAAAAACGTAGCACCGTACTTTTTACCATTCTTAACAAAACTTATACGAATCCCGTGTTTTCCTAATTCCCAGTCAAACGCATCATCAGCTTCCTCAAAATTCTGTAGTAGCGTCACGCTAACTGACAATAGTGGCAATTCGTCCAACGTAATAGGTGAAAACCTAGTGTCTCGCAAAGCACTGATTGATACTTGTTAGTACTATTACTTTTGCCTCCGAAAAGTACGACACCTCCTGCTAAAGGAATGCCACCGACGTTACTTACGCAATCAATGCATACTCAGAAATCCCCTCTTCAACTTCCAGAGGACTGAATGTTCCAATACACCCTCTTAATTCATTCTCAGTGTGATGAACTAAATCTTTAATGTTCCAGGTGATGAATAGGGGAGAAGGTTCATCTTTAGGGGAGGTACTCAATCCTAACGCTTTCTTGAAATCATGTAATGAGTGACGCTGTGCCTTTGTGTGGGTTAGGTGTGTCTCCAATACATGGAATGCAAACAGTGGGAATGGTGAGAGTTTAGTCATGGTACCTTTATTCTTAACTATAACTATTGAGAGTTGATTAGAAAAGACAAGAATTATGTGTCAAAAACTGTGGATACAAAATCGGTCCGGAAAAACTTTGCAACTGAAAATTGAAAACTTTTTATATATAAAAAGGCCTCCAAAATCTCCTTCAGAACACCCTGGCTTGATTGCTTATTAACTTAATAACAATAACAATGACTGTCTCTCCAACAATCACATATAATCCTGAGCAGAACTCTGTCATTTCCTTCGCAGGAGGCTGTTTCTGGGGCACAGAGAGTCTTTTCAAGAAGGAATTCCTAGGGAAAGGTGTCGATGACTTGAAAGTTGGATACGCCAATGGAATCAAACTCTCCAAAAACAATTTATCTTATGAAGAGGTCTGCAAAGGTGATACAAACTATGCGGAAGTAGTACAAGTGTCTTACAAAAAATCGGATGCTGAGATTCTTCAAAAGCTGGTAGCTTTTTTCTTCAAAATACACGATCCGACACAACTGAATAAACAAGGTCATGATGATGGTACTCAATACAGGTCAGCCATCTTTTACTCCGATGAAGATCAACTTAAGACAATCAATAAGGTCATTGATGAGTACAATCCTAAATGGGATAATAAGATTGTGACGGTTGTAGAAAAAATCCAGAGATATTATAATGCTGAGGATTACCACCAGAACTACTTTGAAGGGGAATTGCATAAACAGAGGCAATGGCCGGCCTGTGAAACTCACTTTGTTAGAGACATATAGATGTATTATTAAAAGTTAGTTAAATGAACAAACAGCTCCATATTATCTCAATAGTTGTTACGAGTGGGAATTCTCTAGGCTATGTGCCGGGGTGTATTAGAAGAAACTCTGAAATAGAAATCTTGTAAAATACAACCAATAGACTCGACTATCTTAGAAAATAAGCTTCAAAGCATCTCTCTTTTATGTTTATGTGTTTATTTGATGGTGTCTGGATGTTTATATTTTCAGTAATGGACACCCAAACTTTAAACAATTTATCATTATGAGACTATTAAAACTAAATTCAATCATACGTTTAGTGCTATTCCGTTGCCACAGATGAAGATTTCACTAATATCACTCCTTTCGCTTGTCTCAATGGCACATGCCTCCCAAAGTTTCTACAAAAATTCAGACGTCTTAGAACTGGATCCTTCAAACTTTAAAGAGGTCGTGTTAAATACCAATCAAACATCTTTAGTTGAATTTTATGCTCCATGGTGTGGTCATTGCCAGAATTTAAAGCCTCACTACTTGAAAGTCGGTCAACACCTGAATGAAATTGCAAATATAGCTGCTGTTAATTGTGATTTATCCAAAAACAAAAAAATTTGTGCTGAGTATAGAATTGAAGGGTATCCATCTATATTAGCTTTTAGACCTCCAAAATTTGATTTAAATAAATCAGATCCTATAAAATACGGGCATGCTACTGAAACATTTATGGGATCAAGAAAGACTAAGCCATTAGTCGATTTTGTCACTGGTAGAATCAAGAATTATGTTAAAAGAATAGCAACTGAAGAAAAATTAAGTATCTGGCTGAAAGAATCATCGGACCGTCCAAAATTCGTTATTTTTACGAGGAAAGATAAACTAAGTCCATTATTGAAATCAGTTGCTGTGGAATTTTTGGGTGATGTTGATTTTGCATATTCACCGGTGAAAGATTCAAGCAAAGTTAAGAGTCTTGTTGCTCAAGGTTATGAGATTGATGAAGATGGAACGGAAGCTGTTGTTTATTTCTTTAAAGATGGGAAAGATCCACAAGGGAAAAAATTGTATGATGGTGAATTTTCAAAAGAAGCTATTGCTAAGTTCTTGCAAAACTTTGACGATTTGGCTGAAGCTTCTGAAAAAGTTTTGAATAGATTAGATTACTTATCAAAAGTTAGAAAAGGTGAAAAGATTAAGAAAAACAGATCGAAAAAATCGAAAAAAGGGTCTTCTTTCCACGATGAATTATGATGTATTTGATTTTTTGTGAACAACAACTAAATTAATAGTAGGTGGTGAGACTATACGTATGATATCTATCCCGTTTTTAGTGCACAAAGTTTGTTCTTTAAACTAGATTGTAGTATTTGATAACTAAATTAAACCCGTATTCTCAATCATAACAGACAAAACACTATCAACTTAGAGGAGGTAGCTCGTCAAAACGTCAAAACATCACGGTTTAAGTTTAGTTTGGTACAATCAAGTTATAGAATCACTTTCAGTACTGATGCAAAAAATCAAATTCTTAATTTTGTATAAATCAAGCACAGTCTGATAAATCGAATCTGTAATGGAATTATTTAACTCTTTCATTTTTTTATAATTAACACTGCTATTTGTGTCTCGTTCAAAGCTTATTCAACCATGACAGATTAAGATTTGCGAATTGTTTATATATTGGATTGAATTTACAAGTAAACACTACCGCCTCAAGTCTCAAGTAGTTAATAACTACTTTGTTTCCACAACCGGGTAATGATTCATTTTCATCATCAAAATTTATTGTGTGTGACAATCACGACATAAAGAAGCACTGGAAACTCCACTTGAAACAAGATGATCACAAAGTATTTCACCAAAGTCGTTGTTAAATTCAACCCTCTTGGAAAAGAAGGTATGCTTCTTTTTTTTGTTTTATCTACAAATTTTGGTCCACTTTTCACACTAAAACTTTATGGGTAAAATTATTTAATGACGAGTGACATCAAATCTAACAAAACTCAATAGGTAAAAGCGCCAGACTGTTTCTCGCTGCTATTCCACCTTCGATGAAAGGTGCCTGCTCCATAGACCACGAAGTTCTCACAGCTAACTCTAAGAACACTCCAATAGTGAAGGTCACATACAGTATGTCTTATTGGTTATAGTTTCAGATATTGATGATTGTAAGCAGAGCCATCACATCTGAATATACGTGGAGATAGAAATTACTAACACTAGTTTGCCAAAGAGGATAAACAATCACTTGAAGCTGATCCAGCAAAGATTTCATTTCAAGAACTATCTGCGTTTTTTGATCGTCACTCTAGAAAATTACAAATCAAAGAATCTATCGAATCATAAATGGAAATAATTGCATTAAAACAATTTTAAGAGAGTAAATTTGTAAATTAGAGGGCCATTACTTGTAAATATATGGATAGAATTGAAGAATTAACTTGTAGATGGACAGTTTAGTTATCATTAAGAACAACTCGTTCATTTTAAAAAAAATGAACTTGGCAAAATTTGTGAAAATCCCATTATATAAATGAATGATCTGACAATCATAGCACCTAATATTAAGATCATAAATGACAAAAGCACAATACTGATCGACTAATTTTTCAATTCTTTAATTCGTTAAGCGTTTTCTGGCCAAACCAGTTTTGGCGATGAGCTAAAAAATTTGTATGGTTTAAAAAAAAGGGAACTTCAGAAGACATAAAAAGTCTTACTAATTTGGATCTTGCAACGATGATTGAGAAGCATTTAAGACCACAATTTTACGATGATGAAGAAGACCTAGACAAATATTTGAAGCAAGATGTATCGGATGATTATGGCAGTGATGATGAGCTTGCAAAGTTATCATTTGGATCTTTGAAAAACGCACAGAGTAAGATTGATGATGAAGAAAAACATTTAAAAAAAAAGAAGAAGCCTTTGCCAAAAAAGAAACCTGAGACTGATTTAAGGACAAAAGATATTAAATCTGATAAATCTATAAAGCAAGTTAAACCAGTAAAGAAGTATCAAAATGACAGTGACAGTGGAAGTCAAATTGGCGAGTCTAATGATTCAGACTCAGATGGGTTTTTTGATGAAGAAGAAGATTCAGAAAATGAGGATAATAAAGGAAGGGACAAACCTTTAAGAGATAGAAAAAGAGGGAAACATGCTCCAACAGAAGCATCATCAAAGAAGAAAGTCTCTAGAATAAGGCAAATTCCAGGCCTTGCTCCAGCTAAACACCAAACTTCACTATACACAGATATTAGATTTGATGCTGCTTTTGGTAAGGCCGATTCCGATAGGATAAGAAATGATTACAAGTTCTTAGATGAGTACAGGCAAAATGAAATTAATGAGATCAATGAGATCTTAAAGAACCCCAAATTAAAAAGCAAATTAAGCCACCATGAAATTCAAGATTTAGAATATAAGGCCAAAAGTTTAAGATCAAGATTGGAATCATTGAAGAATAGGGATATGCAAAAGGAAGTGATAAAGAAATATAAAGATGAACATAAAGGCCAGACTAAATTTTATTTGAAGAAAAGTGAAGAGAAGAAGATTATTCAAAAATTCAAATTTGATAATATGAAATCTTCACAAAGAGAAAAAGTTGTGGAAAGAAAAAGAAAAAGAAGACTGGGTAAAGAATTCAAACAATTGGAATTCAACAGACCAAGAAACTAAACATGTTTTTTATAAGAAAAGAGAATGTACATTCAATTTTATCATGACTATGTATGGAATTAATAATGTAGTGTACAGCAACAATGATAACACAATAAACGAGCAAACAAAAAAAACACATCATCATATGGTAATCAACAGCACCATCAAACAAACATACGAAACTCAAAAACAACAGTATATATATATAGTTCATCCCCCTTTTCCGCAGCAACCTTACTTCACAAGCTATTTAGTTCCTTCTTTTGGAGTTTCTTCTTCTTTAACTGGTTCTGGATTTTCATGCTGTAACCAATCTTCTAAACTTCCAACATAGTTACCCAAATGTTTGTAACCAAATATTTGAGCCAAATCAGCAGCAGCAGTTGATCTAACACCAGCAAGACAATAAAAGATTAATTCTTTATCTTTGGAAGGTTTCTCAAATTTGAAAATATCTTCAAATTCCTCAGGTGTCAAGTCTAATGCACCAGGGGTTGATTTGTATGGAATGTTGATAGAAGTTGGTATAGCATAAGCTTGGAATTCATTAGGTTCTCTTACATCAACTAAAATTTTGGTAGGATCTGGGTTTGTAATTAATTTCTTAATATCTTCATAGGTGTAGATTTTAGCCTCTGGCTCATTAGTCAGTTTGGAACGGGTCTCATCTGAGATGGTGGTTGCTTTAACAGTTGAAGACTGAAATCTAATGGAGTTAAAATTTAATGTGGATGTGGTAATTGAAGGGATTTGAAAGCGAGTTGATGACAAAGAATTGCAAGCTAATGATTTAAACAATAACGGAGATTGGCGTCTTACAACAGCTCTCAATGCAATGGATGACATTTTTTTATACTGAACTTTATGTGGCGAATCCTAATTAATATTTCAAACAGATTTAAATCTTAAGTTAAAACAGCCCTTTTTCAGGTATAAACTTGAATTTTTCTATGATCAAAATGGGTCGACTTCCCAATTCGGATATTAAAGTGGTTTTTACAAATCATTCTTTATCATTCGAGAAAAATACTGTTTTGCTACCACTTTTATTTCCCTATTGGGAAGTCAATAGACCACCCAATAAAAAACAATTCTTTTTTTTGTCTGGTTAATTTAAAAGATAAAAACTACTTCTTGGTAATAAAAATCACACATTTGTGCTTATAAAGAACGATTCACTCATACAATGTACGCTACTCCAGTTAGATCCTTCTCCAGATCCGCCGTTAGAATGAGCGCTGAAGCCGGTAAGGCTGGTGGTGCTGTTCAGTGGTTCCTTTACTTCGCTGGAATCACTGGTTTCGTCGGTGTCGGTGCTGCTGTCTTATACAAAGCTAATGAAACCAACACCATTAGAGAAAACTTCCAAAGACACAATATCAACAAAAAACCTGCTAACTAAACTCGTTTGTTGAAGCTATAAGTACATAATTTATTCATTTTATATTCATTTCATAAAGGTTTTTTTGTGCTGCTAAATGTTCATTTCTCTGAAGGAATATTATGGTATGAACTAATCTCTTTTTTCTTGTTGTTAGACGTTGGATGATAAGATATATATAAGAAATGCATACATCCAGAAGCATTACAGTTCATGAAAAGTGGTAGGCATACTTATAGATTTTCACGTTTGAAAAATCATATGATCTCGAATCGAACGGTAAACAACGTAATTCTACTCTTCACTCTCCAATAAATTATTTAAAACGGCAGACTCAAAAAGTCACCCGCCTATCCCACTCTCTTCGAAATACATTAAAGAACTGGCAATTTAGCAGTTTTTAAAGAATTTCTCGTACTAAAATAAACTGCCAAAACCCGAAATTGGGCACAACACATAAACAAAAATCTCCGCGAATTGGTTCTGTGTTTTGGGCTTTGACAATAGGCGAAAAGCTTCAGAAATGGCAAATTGTATAATTTTAGAAGATGTTTTTTCTAGCCAATTCTCTTGTCGATGCCTCAAGTTTCGCACGTAGAACCTGGACCAGATACAATCAGAATACTTCTGACGACAGACAATCATGTGGGTTACAATGAGGCAGATCCAGTCACTGGTGATGATGCTTGGAAAACATTTGAAGAGATCATGAACATTGCAAGAGACAATGATGTTGATATGGTTTTACAATCTGGAGACCTATTTCATATCAATAAGCCTACGAAGAAATCAATGTACCATGTGATGAGAGTGTTAAGAAGAACATGTTTCGGTGATAGACCGTGTGAATTGGAAATGTTGAGTGATCCCTCAATAGTATTTGATGATGGCTTTAACTCTGTCAATTATGAAGATCCAAATCTAAATATATCAATACCGGTATTCAGTATAAGTGGGAATCATGATGATGCTTCTGGTGCGGGACTTCTATCTCCCTTGGATTTACTGAGTGTAAGTGGACTGATCAATCATTTTGGAAGGGTTAGCCAAAACGATGAGATTACTGTCAAACCAATATTATTACAAAAAGGTAATACTAAATTATCCTTATATGGATTGGCATCAGTTCGTGATGAAAGGTTATTCAAAACTTTTAAAGATAAGAAAGTGAAGTTTCAGAGACCAAATGTTCGTGAAGATGAATGGTTTAATTTGATGTGTGTTCATCAAAACCATGCTCAAAGACCAAATACTGCTTATCTCCCTGAACATTATTTACCTAGCTTTTTGGACTTAGTCATATGGGGTCATGAACATCAATGTATCCCTCACGCTGTTGCCAATGCTCATGCCGGGTTTGATGTCTTGCAGCCTGGTTCCTCTGTTGCTACTTCATTGTCAATAGGTGAAGCTGATGAGAAAAAGGTATTTATTTTAAATATTAATGAAACAAACTATAGTTTGGAACCTTTCAAATTAAAAAGTGTTAGACCTTTCCATATGATTGAGATTGCTTTGAGAACAGTTCCCGGTCTTAAACCTGGTTTAGCTTACAAAAATCAAATCACTCAGTATTTGATTGAACAAGTTGAAGTATTGATTAAAAAAGCTACTGGTGAATATGAAGAGCTGAATCCGGATTCTGTAAGTAACCCATTACCATTGATTAGACTACGAGTTGACTACACTGGTGGTTTTGAAGTTGAAAATCCAAGAAGGTTCAGCAATAGATTTGTTGGAAGAGTTGCTAATATTAACTCAGTTGTTCAATTTCACAGAAAAAATGAAAGTTCTGGCCCAAGAAGTAGTAAACTAACTCTCACTACCTCAGATAATATTGGAGATGGCGAAAATATTAATATTGAAAGTTTCATCAATAATTACCTTAAGGAAACTGAATTAAACGTTTTACCTGAGACAGGATTCAACGATGCTATTAAGAAATTCATTGACAAGGATGATAAAACTGCCATTAAAGAATTTATCGACAACGAATTGTCTAATGAGTTAAAACTATTTATGGCCAATGATAATATTGATTTAGAAGAAGAAGAAAATTTGAATAATTTAATGAAAAAAATAAAAAAAGAACGTGACACCCTAAGGCAAGGTAGCGAAGAACCAATGGAACCAAAAGAAACATTAAATAAAATATCTAGATCAAAAGCCTCCACTGATTCAACGTCTACAACCAAACATATAACCAAAAAAAATTCTACCGATATTGTCATTGATTCAGACGAAGAAAACGGAGGATACCCAGAACAGATAAAATCTACAATTTCTTCAAGAGCTTTATTAAATAAAGTACCAAGAAGAAGAAAAAAAGCAGAACCTGAAGAGATAATATCCTCAGACATTGAAGAAATAAACTCAGATAAAGATTCCTTCATAATTCCTGACTCTGATTCTGACCACCAGGAGATAATATCAGATGTAGATAATGATGTTGAAATTCAGGTTAAAAACACGCCATCACCACCACGACGAACAAGAGTCACAGTGGGTGGGAGAAGAGGAAGAAGTCGTGCTTTAACTGCTGGTGGAACAACAAGAAAAACCACTGCTTCAACCAAAGTTAAGAAAGCTAAAGCGACACCGGTCACCGATACAATTGCAAACTTACTTGCTAGAAAAAGAAAATGATTTGGTTTATACGCCCTTCCTCTCCTCGAGATGAAAATATTTACTGCATTAAAACCCCAGAATTACGTATGTTGATTATGTAATTAATACGCGAACCTGTAGTTTTTTTTCTGCATCACCAACTAAAAAGCTCTTCGAATCAACGAAATTATTCCAACTGAAAATTATACTAAAAGAACAATCACGAAATGGATCCAAAGATAAACATGCAGGTCGATCCTGATGAGGACACGGAATGGAATGATATTCTGAGAAAGCACGGGGTTATCCCAGAAAGACCACCTTCTCCAACTGCACAGCTAGAAGAAGCACTTCAGGAAGCTGTTGTTAAACAATGGGAGAATCGTCTGGAAGGTAAAGATTTAGAGGAGTTAGAAGGTCTAGAAGATGAAGAAGATGAAGACTTTCTACAGGAATATAAAAACAAAAGATTGAAGGAATTGGAAGATTTGAGACAAGCTTCAAAATTTGGTAGAGTATATCCAATTACCAAACCTGAGTATAAAGCAGAGATTACAGACGCTTCAAATGATTCATTTGTCATAGTTCATCTGTCGTTACAAAGTTCGTTGCAGTCAAGATTGCTTTCTTCATTATTCATTCAATTGGCTACTAAATTCCCAGAAATCAAATTCGTTGAGATTCCTGGTGCAAGGGCAATTGAAAATTATCCGGATGGGAATTGTCCAACTTTATTAATATATAATAAAGGCGATGTTTTGAAGCAGTATATCACGCTGACTCAATTAGGTGGGAATGCTACAACTTTAAAGGATCTAGAAAAAGTTTTGGTGGATTTATATGTGGTGAAAGATACCGATAAAAGATTAATTATAAACTCACAAGATGAAGATTTAGAGGAAAACCATAGATTGAGGTTTGTGAAAAAGAGTATTAGAGGTAGGACCAATGATGATGAAGATGATGATGATTTTTTCGATTAGATATTATGAAAATAGAACTAAACTGTTAGATGTCTGGTAGACTGATCTGTAGAGAGAAAAAAAGCTATCCATTTACAGGGAGACTATCTGAAAGTTATTGTGGTTTTGTCAGTATAATAGAAATTTAAAGGACATTAAAAAAATTACCTTTGATTATTTTTTTTTTTTGTTTTAGCTTCAGTTTTTGTGCCAAAATAATTTGGACCTGACACAAAATCATCATTAAATAAAAAAAATTGCCAACTTCTATTATTAAATAACCTCATTTGAAGAAATAGAAGTTCTATAATATCTATCCCGTACATTAATGTTTCTTCAATTGATATTATTTCTTCCATTTGTCCTTTCACTGGCACCCATCTCAAGAGTTTGTAACCCATCAAATTCAAATCCACAATACACGGGTTTCAGAGTCGATCGTCAAATTACAATCGATCATAGTATCATAAAATCTCACAAAACTCATTTATCACTCTGTAAAGATGGTCATTTAATCAATGATTTATTTCTTGAAAATGAGGCTGATCATGGTGTTCCATGGAACCAATCCATAGGTAACGGTGTCAATAGTTTTAAATTGGCAAGATCTAAGCAATATGCCATGAGACCGATAAGTGTGTTCTCTCCAGGCAAGGTTATTGGAGGTTTATTTGAGCTCAAAAACACAGTCTCGGATTCTGGGATTGACTTGAACTATTCGCCTATTGAAAGGTTAATCTCGGATCATTTTTATCATCAATGGGTTGAAATCAATAAGAAAAAAGACATTAAAGTTTATCATATTCCATTGTTTCATACACCAGATCAAACAGATAGAAAATATAATTCTGGTTTGGAAAATTGGTTTGAAACTATCAGTGCTAATGAAAACTACAAATATCCTTCCGAATCAAGAAATAAATTCAAGCATGCTGTTGATTTAGTGTTGGAACAATTGAAGAATGTGGTCCAAAACTCAAATAAGCAGATAAAGGTCTTAAACTCACAAATCTCTGATTCAAAACCTATAAGGAAAGCAATCAAAGCAGTTAATGCTCCAAAAAGTGATAGTCCTTTATTGAAAATTTTCCACAAAACAATCGATTCACTTACTAAAAAAAGATTTAGTAAAAATGAGGTTGATCTTGATACGTTGACTGTTTTATCATACGTTATACCTAATCAGCAATTTGATCAAGTTATCAAAAACCTAAATAGTGTCTACGATAAGTTATCAGTTTCAGATGAAAAATTCGAGTATGACCTATAATTTTAATATAGTATTTCTAATAATCTATAGTGGACTTGGCCCTTGTAGAGCCACAAAGTTACAAATGTGTTTAGTATGTAAGCGTGATTAAGTCTTCATAGAAAACAAGTACTATAAATTAAACAAGTACACCCCTTCATCCAACTATCTAATAAACTCAGTTAATTCAACACTTTCAGTACTATCGACTAGTCTATTTATCGGATAAGACCCATTTTCTTCATCCTCGTCATCACTTAACAACGAGACAACTTCATCATAATTTGGAGGCTTACTATTATAAGTTTCATCTTCACACCCACTACTGTGCCCGTCTCTTTCATCAGTATCCCCATCAGCGCGACCTGTTGTTCTCTTAAACGTATTCAGAATCTCACTTTTTGTAGTACTTCCCCTTCTTTCATTCAATTGATTCAATAAAAAATCATCATTTTCCATCAAATCATCAATTCTATCGAACTCAGAAGTAAGACCTGCAATCGATGAAGTTCTCGATAAAACACTGACTGTTTCTTGTCCTGTTGTTGGGAATGTTCCAGAATTTGCTGGACCTAATACTGGCGAATTCATTGGTGACATTGCTTCTTCGAATGTAGGCAGATGGTCTTTTACTTCTTCTTCAATACCCATGCTTGGAGAACTATTAATGATATGAGCCGAAGTTGTTTGATCATATGACGGTAAATCTATGTTATCTGGGATACAGATACTACTTAGAAGATAGATTGGAGTGTCGATCATAACTTCGTAATGGTGAGTTTTTGGGTCCTTAGAGTTTTCTGTGTCTTTTGAAGATATCCGGAGAAATATTTGAAGTTTGTGGTTTATTTTGACGTATTTGTTGTTCAAAGAATCTGGATATAAACCTTCAACAAACTCATAATGGATATGTGTTTGAGGCTGAATTCTGATATTCTGATTAATGATTTTAGTTTTTAGATTTTCAGAGACTTGTTTGTGTGAAACTTTCCCAGGGTTAGTTATTGTTGATAATAAAGGGTTTTTGGTAAAACTTGGGTTTATCTTTTCATAAAATTTGTACGGTTTTTGAGGTCCCACAAACGGAATAAAAGCTGAGATATTTAGCATCCCAATCATTGGATTATCATCAATCTTTCCAGTACCGGTACAAGATAGCAAGCTCCCATCATTAGTATCAACCATTTCTTGTCTAATTGCATTTGAAGGTTTTGTTCTTGATTGAATTTCTAAAAGTTGGATTTTCTTCTCATTATATTTAATCGAAGCATTTGCCTCATTAACTTTTTCCTCGTATTCATATTCTAAATTTTTAGAGACATAGTTAATCCTTTCAAGGACATTTATTTTGATTCTCTTTATTGTTACATTTTTAACTAAAGGTGCAAACTTCAGCTTTATTGGGATCTCTGATCCAATTGCAACATATTTCTTCGGAAATGAAATCTCATAATTCAACGCATTATTCCAAACTTTACTAACAAAAATAGGTTTATCAGCTGTAGTAATACCATTCACAGGAGGTCCCCTAATAACGTTGACCAGACTCTCGCCAATATCATAGGTTTTGTGTCCCTTTGGAACCACAATAGTTTTCATGTTATAAATAACTTGAGACTTTTCAGTTATTAAAGATTCTGGAGCCTTTGGAGGAAATTGAACCGGCAATAAAAACACATATTCACCAGGAAGATAAGTAGCTGAGCTTGAAGGTCTCGACAGATTTGTAATAACAAATGGATCCTCGCTTTGTTTTTTGAAATGGTAATAATCATCCCTAATTACTTGATCATAAGTCTTTAACTTATAAGTTTTAGTGGCTATTTTTTGTTCGGTTAGATACTTGGCGTTATTTGACTCATCCAAATCAACACTGTCAGCCCCGGTACCACTACTTTCATTATCAATGACTGAATTCTCATCAAATGGAACAAAAAAGTTGTAATTAGTCAAATTCAAATCCCAACTAAGTTGGCCAATCTCAAATGTTTCACTTTTGATTGACCTATCAAAAGGTAACCCTTTGGGCCATAATACTTTTACGATGGTCTGTAATTGCGCTGTAATTGTGGAAATTGATGTTGGCTTGTATAATGAAATCACTATCGCAAATGTATGAGATACTGGCTCTGCACTGTCATCATTATCCGGATTTGAATTTTCCTCTCGAGAGCTTCCAGCTTGTAAAGCTGCTTCAGCATATCTTATTCCTGTATCGTCTATATTTTGGATGTTATTTTGTTGTGTGTTGATATTGATGGGGCTATTTAAATCAAGATCTTGTTGTTCCTCTTCAGAATAAGCAACTAGACTAGGCAAAAATACATTTTCACCTGAAGAACTAAGTGATATTCTAATATTAGAATGATCGTGTAGAATTTTAGGGGCCGATAACCCATGAATTTTAAGGTAAGTCAACACTTGCTTACTGAACTTATTATAATTCAATGACTTAAATCTCGATAAACCCACATTTTCTTCAAGATTTTCAGATAGCACTGATTCAGAATCATCTGATTTATCACTAAAAATTGACAATCTTTTTGATAATGACTTTGTTTTTAAACTCTTGTGTGATTTATGCCAATTATCTGGGGTGGAGGCAGTCGCTGAAAACATATTGTTTGAATCATCTTGGGCCTCCGAGTTTCTTCTGAGTTTTTTCATAGCATTTAACATGGTATACTGTTAGTTATTAAGCTGTATTTGACCGATAATTTGCGATCTGGGACAGTTTTCAAGTAAGATTTAATAACTCCAGCTGATGTTTCTAGCTCTAACTGTTTATAGATTGTGCCATTATTTTTTCGCGGAAGGTAATGTTGCTAATTACCTAATTTGGAAATCAAATTAAATACAGAAGAAAATAGCACCATAAGAATGTCATATATAATTTCAGCTATGATTTCTTGTCGTTATCATTTAGGTTGAAAAAATGTAGATATACTAATATCTGAGGAGTCTTGGAAGTGTACAGACTTTAAAAATGACGAAGGTTCCAACTCGTTCTCTTTGTCGTAATTTGGAATCATAAAATCAGTCACAAATTGTATGTTCTGCGTTCTAACGTTTTTCTCATATATGTCTGAATTTGACTGCCAGCTGATAGATTTACTGAATAGATCTTTCCCTGTCAATAGCCTATAAACAATGCATCCCAAGCTCCAAAAATCCAAATTAGAATTTACAGCTATATCAGTTTCTTTTTCAATTGTTTGAAATACTGCAATATGCTTATATAACAAGTCATCCTTTCCTGTCAATAGCGACGCTGGTGATACTGTAGTTTTTGATTTGTAACTATATTCAAAGCATGATAATTTAATAAATCCTTTCAAATCAATCAAGATTGTATCAAGTGTTAAATTGCCGTGGATTCTGTGATATGTATCCTTTAGAAATGATAAACCTGATAATACCTGCCACGTTATGACTGGGATCAACTGTCTATTGATTAAAGAACTTGATTTTATCATAATAATTGACAATTCTCTTAGATTGAATATGGTTGGTTGTGAAAGGATATAATAGCTATTTCTTAACGGAGTTCTGTCAAATTCTATTTCATCAGCAAGTAATAAATATTTAGATACCTCCTTTGATTTCTGTAGTTCTCTAAGAAGACTGATTTCAGCCGATATTTGTGACTCTTTGATTTTGGCATTTGGATCGCCAAATTCTATCAAAGATTCTCTAACTGAATGCATTTTATTATTAGATTTGTGTTGAACGCCATAGATAATTCCACTCGATGTCGATGAGATAATTTTCTTGACTTCATAATTATTGATATTGAACGACACAAAATTATCGTTTCTCAGTTTTTCAGTTAATGTTTCATTATAGATTTCATATAATAAAAGTTGTGCAGTTTGTCTCATGTTTGTTTTTTTCAAGATTGTCAATTCTGATTCATTAATCGAGTCATTAAAAGATTTGGGAAATGTATTGGATGCAGTTAAAGGTGGTGTTGGAGTTGATATTGATGGGGTCAGTTTTGAGTGTAGATTTCTACTTTTGTCATCAAAAGAATATGTATCAATGACTGCAGAGTCATTGCTGTATGGATTTTCTCTATAGCCACCACCATATGTTATAACCATATCGTGTTTATATTCACTTACCGTGTAATTATGTGTCTCCTTCTCAAATTCTTCGCTATCCAAATCATTGGATTTAAATGGAAATGTATCACCTTTATGAGATTCAAATAGGTATCGCTTTTTGCTAAAAGTGTTTATGATCTCAAACCCGACTCCATCATCTGGTAATCTCTGCACCTTGGCCCAGAGTTGAACAGGCTCACTGACCTTAATGTTCTTCCCGTGATTTGTTAATACGACGAAGCATCTTGCTTTGGACGCCAGTTGAGACTTCTGTTTCTTGAAAGTTGTGCCTCTATGAAGAATCAACGATTGGATCCAAATGGCATAACGATCCATGAATTCGAAATTCGCCTCTTTGGTGTCAGTCATTTTAAGACTAAAAAAAAAAACAAGCAGAATAACAACACCCCCCAACGGATAACTCTCAGTAAGATCACCAGTACCACCTTTAAACGAAAAGATCAAAACTCAATTAAGCCTTTCATTTTAATAATATTCGCTGAGTTCAAATTTCCGCGAACTCGTTCTGTAAATATTTTTTGTTTTGTTTTGAATTCTCGAATTAACAACAGAAATATCAAAAATATCGAAAATAATTGAAGTTTTGGCTGTTTCTCTTTCAACCAATTGTGTTGGACCACTGCTTTGATATCAAATGACCACTTCGCTCAAGTCCTTTATAAAGTCTGTGCGCTCCTCCAAGACATTGGCTGATGAGCGTGCGGTGATCAGAAGGGAGTCTGCTCTCATCAGAACGGCCTTCAAAGACATCTCCATCTCCCACCAAACTCGCAGAATCAACATTCAAAAGCTGCTTTATCTCTACATTATTGGTGAGAAGACTCACTTTGGTCAGATTGAATGTATCAAGCTGTTGGCCTCCTCCAATTTCGTCGACAAAAGACTAGGTTATTTGGCCACTATGCTAATTTTGGACGAGAATCAGCAGGTGCTGACCCTATTGACAAATTCCTTGAACAATGACATGAACCATCCAAACCAATTTATTGTTGCTTTGGCTTTGACTACGTTGGGAAATATCGCCTCTCCCGAATTGGCAAGAGATCTATACACCGATGTTGAAAAGATTATCAACGGGAATAACAACTATTTGAAGAAAAAAGCTTTGATGGTTGCTTCAAAAATTGTTGAAAAAGATCCAGATTTAGCTGAAATCTTTATCGGAGTCATTCCGCTATCTTTAACAAACTCATATCATGGTGTTTTGTTGGGTACTTTGAAATTATTCAGAAGTATTTATGAAGTTAGCCCAGAATCAAGATCTCAATTGATAACAGCAAATATATCCAAGATTTTCGATATCTTGAAAGATTTGGTGAACTCTGAGTCTAATCCTGAATATAACTCAATGGGTTTCACCGATCCTTTCTTGCAAATTTCCTTGATCAAAACGCTTGCTTTGATCTTTACTGATCCAAATCATTCCGAAACTTCAAAATATATGGATAGATTAAATGATTCTTTAACCAATGTTGTTTCCCATGTTTCTTATACCAAAAATCCAGGTCATGCAATCTCACTTGAAGCTGTTAAATCAATTTTTAGCATTCCAAATTTGGATCCTGCTTTGGAAGTTTTAGGTATAAATACATTGGGAAATTTATTAGGTACAAAGGAGAATAATAATAGATATGTTGCCCTAAATACTTTATTAAGCGTTGTCAATATTGAACCATTGGCTGTCCAAAGACATCGTCAAACTATTGTTTCATGCTTAAGTGATGCTGATATTTCAATCAAAAGAAGAGCTTTAGAATTATCATTTGCAATCTTAGACGAATCTAATATTAGAATCTTAATCAAGGAGATTTTAAACTTTTTGGAAAATCCAATCAACAATGATAAAGATTTGAAGTTATACATTGTTACCAACGTTATCAATGTTTTAGAAAGAAAAGAGTTAATTCCAAATGAAAAATGGAAATTTGATACACTGGTTAGGTTCATTAAACTAAGTGGCGATACTATTAATCCTTCAAACGGTTCCCAAATATTATCACTAATTATGAATATTCCTAACAACGAAGAACTGAAATCATACACAATTAATAAAATATTCAAATCAGGATTAGAAGATCAGTCAAAAGAAGGGTTAAATTTAATTGTTGTTTATCTTGTTGGTGAGTATGGTGATTTATTGATCAATACAAAATCAATTGATGAAAAACCGATCACTGAATCTACATTAGTGGATTATTTATTGAACTTAGCAAAATTGCAAAATGAAAATTCGTTATTGATTTCATATTTATTAACTGCAGCTTTGAAACTTTCAACAAGAATTCATGAATCAAAAAATCGTTCATTATTATTAAAATTCATTCAATCTAAAACAAACTCAATTGATCTTAATATTCAAATCAAAGCTATTAGCTATTCAGTTTTATTCAATGAACCTGATAAAATCAAGAATGGTATATTGGATAAGATTCCACCTCCACCGATCAAAGCTAAAGAAACAATTTCCTTGACCAAAAAAACCAAAAATTCATTGATTCAACCCACTTCATCATCAACAGCATCCTTTTCAGCTAAAGAATCTAATAACCTAAATTCCAAAAATGAGGACTTGTTATTGGATCTATTAGGTGATGATGTTTCAAACAATAATGGAGATGGTGGGAACAATGCTGATTTGTTGAATGATATATTTGGCTCAAAAACTACGGCAACCCAATCTTCGGCCAAAAACGATATTTTGAACTTGTTTGATTCTCCTGTTGCAAACGCCCCATCAATTCCTCAACCTAAAACTCCTTCTAATGCAATTGAAGCATATACTAATTCGAACATTCGTGTGTCATTCCGTTCCAAATCTATTGGAAATGGTGAAGCTATTATTGAAACCATAATTACAAATTTAACCTCTTTTGCTATTTCAAATATCTCATTATTGATTGCCGTCCCAAAATCACAAAAATTAACAATGTCTTCAATGTCTTCAAATTCTATTAATGGTAATGGTATTGTCAATCAAGATTTGAAGATTGTTGGAACCATTGGAAGTAAAATCAAATTAAGAGTTAAAGTTGGATATGAATTGAATGGAACTAAACAAAATGAACAATTTGATTTTGGTGGGTTTGATAGTACTTTATGAATTATAAAAGGCTACTACAATAATTGGGACTTATAAAGAAAAAAAATAAAAGATATATAAAGTTTTTTTGTGTTTCGTGTTTCTTTTCAGTAAATTGATAATATTAATAATATCATCTTCTCTTTGGTAAGTTTTTTTCTCCCAATCAAAACATCAATCCATGATACATTGAACGTCTAATGAGCAGAAGAACCGGAAGCAACGGCTTCAGCAGCTTCTTCAACTTTAGTAGCAAGTTTATCAGGACCTGAACCTTTAACAATGTATTGATCAGATAATGGTTTAATGACACCTTTGTAGATAATAGAAGCACCACCGAATTGAGGTAAACTCAACCATAATAAGAATAAAGTCTTCAAGAACCAGTAGAATGGGATCCAGTAAAGGATAGCCTTTGACCAGAATTCAATAACGTTCAAGAAGGCAAAGACAACCCAATATGTCAATAATTGGGTATCGTCTTTACTAGTTGAGGTAGATAAAGCTTTCAATGACAAATAACCTGGAATGACAAATCCGGCAATGTTTGATAATAATTGACCAATACCACCAACGTTAATGAAGATCAACAAGAAGTAGAAAGCACCAGCTGCCAAAATGGCGTATGATCTTGGTAATTTAGTTTGGGTTTCAAATTGGGTCAACAAAGAATTCTTTGCGAATTGCTATTATATAAATTGTTAGTAAATCACCAGGTATTAGGAGAGAGCTTTTTTGATTCCAGGTGGATTTAACAGATAAGCAAAGAACAAGACAAAACTCGTAAAAAACAAAAAAGACAATTTCAAGACAGTTATGAACTTACTGAATCCAAACCTTTCAAAGTTGATTGGAATTGATTGATAAAGTCAGCCATTTTTTTTTAATTGAATCAAGCTCTTGGACTTCTGAAACAAATAGCTTTTGTTTTTGTTTGCCTGAAATTTCATTTTCCTCCTTCATTTTTTTTATCCACTGAAAAAAAAAATCACAAAACATATTCGCGATTATTACGTCATTTTCTTTCAGTTAAAGCTTTGTTACTTAAAGATTACCTCAAAAGCGACACAAAAGCAAATTTATTTGGCAGATTTCTTTTTGATCTCATAATTTGTCTATAATAGTGATGTTTTGAATGATCTTATCAATTATTTCGATATGCACAAAACACATTTTGATGGTTGTTTTGAGAGCTGGAGAATTCATTCTTTTTCTGCTTGTACTAAACCCATGACTCTTGTGCAATATTAACGCCCAAATCTCTTTATGTTTTGACCTACTTAAGTTGACCATCCTAATTCTGATCTCTGATACATCCATACATCTCGCATTTTTAACATCTCACACTCGTAGATCACAATGGAAACATACAAATACCCATGAGATCTTTTAGATCAGAATCGATCAACAAACATCTCAATCCACCTGTAACAAAAACTATATAAATAACTTTGTAGTTCTTCTACTCTTCTTCTGGTTTGTTTTCCTTTTATCATACTCAATTCTCCTCAATGTCTACCAAAATACAATCTATGATGAACGACTTGAACAAAATCCCAGAAAAGTTTCTGTCCGTAGAAACAGCTGCTAGAACAATCTCTAATGACTATACTCCACAATCATTCCTAGAAAATTACCAATCTAGATCACATCACCCCTTTCCTTATGAGTTAAAATACTATCCTGAGCATGATATCAAAAATCCATATCATCGCACAAAAATATGCTTCTATGCTCGTGAAACTCAACTCAATGGTACAACTAAAACCAACAAGTATTCATTATGCCCATACTGTCCAGTTGATTGGGATGTCCTGGATAACCCACATAAGAAGTCCAAAATCAGAAACAAAAATAGACAATCTGATGATTCGATCCAATTTCATTTCTATGACAGTTTGAGTTCACAATATGTTCACCATCTTAACTTCGTTCACGGGATTGAAAAAGACGGTTCGGTTGCTCTTCAGCCATCAATTGGTGTTTTCGCTAATAGTTCTCAATTCTATTCGGTATGTCCTTATAACCATACTGGAACTAATATTCAATGCTTGTTCAAAATCAAGCTGAACTTTGAGAAAAATAATGGGAATCCTTTCAAGGAATACTTCAGACATGTAGCAAAATATCACAAGGCAAATTCCACAAATTCTAAAAAGATTTGCCCATCAAATGATAATACCAGTGAATTCATTGTGCTAAAAGAAGCTTCTCAGATTATCAGAGTACCATTATCACCACCAATTTCAGAAAAACATCTTAATTTAGAGGATGATTTAGACAGACCTTCTAAAAAGCAAAAAGTTGTTGCTTTGTCCAATGCTAAAATGTCCTATCCATTCCCATCACCACAATCATTAAGCCCATCATTTGATTTCAGCTTTAATGATCTTGATACAACAATTGGTGCACTGCTTCAAGACGACTTAAACCGAGCTGGTCATTCATCTTTGGATAACTCCAAAGGTGAATTTACCGGTGATTGTTTTGATTCCTTCTGTAACTTTAAAGACAATCTATTAACACCCGAATTTGAAGAGCCAGTTGAAGAGAGAATTGAGAAGAGTGTTCAAGAGCCAGAGCAGAAATCAGTTGAAACTCAGCTGGAAATTCCAGCTGTTGATTTAAGCAAGTCTGTCAAAGAAGATCCGCTCTATAACTTTGAAGGGAAAGAGTTAACAGGTGATAGCTCTTCTTGGGGCCTCCAATTATCAGATGAACTCAATTATATCCTTGACCTCTAACTGCATCAACAATAAAGAATACGATAACGGCAGTGATAAATGATTGCAACAATTTTGAATCGAATTTAATTTTACTTTACCTCTTTTTTTTTTTTTTGATCTTCTTCCTTTTTGATCTTCTTCCTTTTTGACTTTATTCCGTTTTACTTTTTAGTGTTGTGAGCTGTGATTATGTAATTAATAGTTGGATTAATAATTAATTTGATATTGTAATTGAATTTCTATAAAAAGTCAAAAGTCTCGTAATGCATTAAATCTATTAGCATTCAATAAGGATAGTTATGTAACTAGAATGGACTACTCATTGAAATGAGTATCTTTCAGTTGGAAAAACTCAAGTTAAAAAGAAATTTTAAAAACATCGATTATGAGCTAGAGAGTAATATGGAAACTATCCATTTTGAGAGCAATTTAGTTAATGATTCGTCGGCCATCATTTTATTTATCTATTCGCTATTTGTTTATTCCTCATTGTATTATACGAGTAGGCTTTTTTGTAATTAATAGTTAAAATACACTATATACAGGAAATAGCTAGTTAATATTGAATTGCTAATTTTTAATTTTGAAATGTTCTAATTTTCGGTATTAGACTTGCATACAGATAAAAAATAATCGTATTTACCTACAACTATATCTAATAACTAATTTTCTACTTCTTGGTATTCCCAGGTTCTATAGATATTTTTCAAATATATAATCAAGCTGGGCCAACGATATTATTGAAAACATGAATTTGTGAGTAGAGTTCAAAAGTTAGATTAGTCTGTGAGGATATGGATGATTAATTCACGAAAAATCCGATTACCAATAAGATAAGACTATAAATTTCTTATTGCTGCTGAATTTGTAAAACTTCTGATTACAGTTATATAGCATAACGGATTTAGTTAACTTCGTTGGTAAACATAAATTACATTGTAGTTGCCTCCACGGACCTCGGACTTCGGAGATTACTGGAATTATAAATTAACCTCCATCTGCGTAAGAGTTAACTTTCCTTATCGGGATATTAACCCCGTGAAAAAGGCTCGCATGAGATTGCCATATCGTGAATTTTTGTTAAATCCGATAAAAGCAATTGAACAGTAAAAAAAACAAAAAAAACAAGCTAAAGTGCATGTAAACATTGACGTAAACATTGACGTGAACAGGCTGGCAAAAAACAGTTGAACCTGACAAATTGGCTAATTAGTACCAAATGTAACGTGTTGTTCTTATTAATGGTACCCATGAAGGAGTTAACGCCTTTAATCTACAATAGTGTTTCAATTAAAACTGGTTACTAATTAGCTGGCTTCTCTACATTGTATATAATAAACAAAGCCGCCAGGCTATTGTTATTGATGTGTACTTAGCCCTTCTTTAGTAACAGTCAACTGGAATGTCGCAACCTAGTGTAAGCACATCTGCTGACTACGACTCCGAGAAATTGGATCGTGAGAATGGCAACTACAACGATGAAGTTGTTAACGCACAAAATAGTCAGAAATTCAATCAGGATGAGTTCGTTAGAGTTATTTCAAATCAGGGTTCAAATAAAGTCTTGAAAAGATTTGCCACATTAGCAAAAAAAATCTCAAACGTTAATGCTAAAAAGTTTCCTTCTATTATAGATCCAAATGACTTTGATTTAAACATCGTATTAGGTGCGTTTGTTAATGATGTTACTGATAGAGGTTTGAAATTAAGATCATCTGGTGTATCAATTGAAAACATTTCAACTTTGGCTAATGATAATAGTGTTGCATTTGCTCCAACTTTGACTGATTTGATTCCCAAACCTCAAAACTTTTTCAAAAAGGTCCCAACTAGAAAGATTTTGAATAACGTTAATGGCTTGGTTAAGTCAGGTGAAATGTGTCTGGTCTTAGGTAGACCTGGTGCTGGTTGCTCAACCTTTTTAAAGACAATTTCTGGAGAAACACACCATTATAGAGGAGTTGAAGGTGAAATTGTTTATGACGGTATTCCGCAAGAGGAAATGGTTAAGAGTTTCAAATCTGAGTTGATATATGTTCCTGAGTATGACGAACACTTCCCTCACTTAACGGTCAAACAAACTTTACAGTTTGCTGTTGCTTGTAGAACTCCAAATACCAGGCCAAATGATTCGACAAGACAGGAATACATTGAGATAATGGTTGATTTATTGGCTACTGTTTTCGGACTAAGACATACTTATAATACCAAGGTTGGAAACGATATCTTCAGAGGTGTCTCTGGAGGCGAAAGAAAAAGGGTTTCAATTGCAGAGGCTTTAAGTGCGAGGGCAGCAGTTTATTCTTGGGATAATGCCACCAGAGGCTTAGATGCTTCGACTGCCTTGGAATACGCTGAAGCTATCAGAACAACCACAAATTTGATGAAATCAACTTCTTTTGTCACTTTATACCAAGCTTCTGAAAATATATACAAGTTATTTGATAAAGTCACTGTGTTATATGATGGTCGCCAGATATATTTTGGCTCAGTTGAAAGAGCAAAGCAATATTTCATTGATATGGGATATGAGCCATTGAATCGTCAATCGACTTCTGAATTTTTAACTTCTGTTACTGATCCAATTGGTAGATTTCCAAGATCAGGATTTGAGCATAAAGTCCCCTTGACTCCAATTGAATTTGAAAAATACTGGTTGCAATCAAATGAATACGCACAAATGAGATCAGAAATTGACAATTATAAAAAAGTTGTTAATGCAGAAGAAACAAAATCGCTATTCAAAGAATCCCTAGTATTCGAGAAAGCTAAACGCCAAAGAATTTCATCCCAATATACCATCACTTATCCAGAACAATTGAAATTATTAATCAAACGATCTTTCCAAAGAGTTCGTGGTGAATCTTTATTTGTCATCATCCAATTGGCATTGGGTACTATCATGGCCTTCATCATTGGATCAATGTTCTATAATACGCCATCCAGTACAAGTGGGGCATTCTCTGTTGGTGGTATTGTTTTTTTTTGTGTTATTTTTTTCGTTTTTATGACTTCCCAAGAAATTGTGTTATCATTTCAAAAAAGACCAATCATTCAAAGGCATAGAAGTTATTCTTTCTACAGTCCTTCTGCAGAAGCAATTGCCGATCTAGTCACCGATATTCCTTTGAAATTTTTGAACATATTGTTATTCACAACTGTGGTATACTTATTGGGAAATTTAAAACGTCAGGGAGGTGCTTTCTTCACCTTTTTGTTATTCTTCTGCTTATTAGTAACCTCATCAAAGCTTCTTTATGCAACAGTTGCAGCTGCTTCCCCAAATTTGGCTGATGCTAATACTATCGGTGGTATTCTTCTTGTTGCTATTGCTGTTTATTCGTCCTTCATGATTCAATTACCACAAATGCATCCTTGGTTTGTTTGGATTGCCCATATCAATCCAATACGATATGGATTTGAATCTATGATCACTCCCGTTTTCCAAGCAAAAGAAATGACATGCTCTCCTGAATATCTGGTTCCAAGTGGGGTAGAATATACTCAATATGAAGGAACTGATCACCAGGTTTGTGCGTTTACTGGTTCTGAATCGGGTAAAGCCACTGTGTCAGGCGACAGGTATTTGAAAGTTGTTTTTAAGTATTCTTATTCTCATGTTTGGAGAAATCTGGGTATTCTTATTGGCTTCATTGCCTTTTTCACCGGAGCTTTGATCTTATTCTCTGAAATTATGAAATTTGGTGAAGGTAATGGTGATAGATTATTATTTCAAAAAGGCTCTATTCCAGACGAGTTCATTAACGCTAAAGATCAAAAAGATGATATTGAGGCTGGCCCAAGACCTGATGATTTAATTTTGACCAAATCTCAAAAGGATAACGCAATTTTTGCAGGCGAAGATTTAGCAACATCTGATATGTTTAGTTGGAAGAACTTAAATTATGACATTACCTTGAAAACAGGTGAAGTGAGACGATTATTAGATAATGTTCAAGGTTACATCAAACCTGGCCAGTTAGTTGCATTGATGGGCGAGTCTGGTGCTGGTAAAACAACCTTATTGAACGTGCTTTCAGATAGGGTTGATGTAGGTGTTGTAACTGGTGATATGTTAGTCAACGGTATACCAGTAGATCATACCTTTAAGAAAAGAACCGGATATGTACAACAGCAGGACTTACACTTAGACGAATTGACTGTTAGAGAATCATTGGTTTTTGCAGCTAGATTGAGGAGATCTGCTAACGTTCCAGATGCTGAAAAAGTTGCTTATGTTGAAAAAATTATCTCAGTTTTAGATATGGAGCCTTATGCTGATGCCATTGTGGGTGAAACCGGTAACGGCTTGAACGTTGAGCAACGCAAGAAATTATCTATTGGCGTCGAGTTAGTTGCCAAGCCATCGTTATTATTGTTTTTGGATGAACCTTCTTCGGGGTTGGATTCGCAATCTTCTTGGGCTGTTGTTCAAGTGTTGAAACACCTAGCTCATGCTGGTCAAGCCATATTGTGTACGATACATCAACCTTCTGCTACATTGTTTGAACAATTTGACAAGTTGCTATTATTAAGAAAAGGTGGCCAGACTGTTTATTTCGGGGACATTGGTTCCAATTCAAGAATTTTATTGGATTACTTTGAGGCTAATGGTGGTAGAAAGTGCACTGATACTGAAAACCCAGCTGAATATATTTTAGAAACGATTGGAGCTGGTGCAACAGCTGAGGTTACTGATAATTGGTTTGAAAAATGGGAAAGCTCACCACAGTACCAAATTGTGTCTCAAGAAATTGATGAGATTGTTGAATCAAAAAGATCATTCATCGATTCCTCTAACTCGACTGTTGTCCAAGATAAGTCAGCGAATCATACATATAACGCTTCCTGGTTTAAGCAGTTATTCTACGTTTTTAAAAGAACTAATGTTCAATATTGGAGAGATCCAACTTATATCTTCGCTAAGCTTGGTTTAAATATTTTTGCTGGTTTGTTTATCGGGTTTACATTTTGGGGTTTGAAACACACTTTGAGTGGTACTCAGCATGCATTATTTGCTTCATTCCTTGCTATTGTCATGGCCAATCCAATCGCTCTTCAAATCCAAGAAAGAGCGGTCAAGTCAAGAGTGATATATGAAAACAGAGAAAGTAAGAGCAATACTTTCCATTGGTCTACTTTGATTTTAGCACAAATCATTACCGAGATTCCTTATAACTGGATTGGAACCACAGTTTACTTTTTGTGCTCATATTTCCCAATGAAATCGAATCAAAGTTCAAGTTTAACTGGTAAGTTTTACTTAACATTGGTTTTTATTTATCAAATATATAATGTCACGTTTGCTGTTGGTGTCTATTATTTTTCACCTGATTTACCAACTGCTGGTCTTATTGGATCTATTGCTACTACGTTCATGTTCGCTTTCGCTGGTATTCTTCAACCACCCTCGTTAATGCCTGGTTTCTGGACTTTTGTTAATAAAGCATCTCCTATTACATATGTTCTTCAAAATTTGGTATCTACTCTGACTCATGGTAGAAAAGTTCATTGTGGTAGTTCAGAGTTATCATATTTTGATCCGCCATCTGGTCAAACTTGTGGTGAATATGCAGAAGCATATATTGCTAGTAATGGTGGTTATTTGGCCAATAGTAATGCTACTTCTAGCTGTGGCTATTGTTCTTTTGACAACGCTGATGAATATTTTTCAGTTCAGAGAGGTATTAGGTATTCTAATTATTGGAGGAACTTTGGGTTCATTTGGGTCTATGTGGTGTTCAATGTTCTATCCATCTTATTTTTATATTGGGTTTTACATGATGCCAAGTTCCCGTCTTTTGGTAAGAGGAAGAACGTGAACAAGGAGGAGGGTAAGAAGCTTAATGAGAAGGTTGAAATTGCTTGAATCTATAATGTGACCGTATCAGCTGGTTATCTAGGTTATAAATTTTTATTATCTGTTTGTTTATAGGTAAAATTTTAAGATATTTTTATAATGCCTAATTGTAGATTTAACGGGGGGTTGAAAAAACTATATGTTGTTGTTATAAAAAGTATAGAAGGATTGTCACTATAAATTAATCACTATTGAGCCAAATATACAATCGATTCTTGAAACGGAATAGATAACAACCATATTTAACTACTTTTTTTATATCAAGAGCATGTGGAAGCTACAACAAAGTTTCTATTATATGAATTATTTTATTAAGGTATGTGAAAGGGATATGAATATAATTTTTTTTTTCTATGAAGCTATTTAGTAACTTCTCTGTCTTTTCCGTAGTATATTAATTACCTTTGTAATATTATCTGTATGCACGTCATCATTCATTCATTTCCGATTTGTTTGTTAGAGTGATCTTTTCATGAATTTGATCAGGTCTAACATATTTCTTCACTTTTTTTTTTTTGGCTATTTTTGTGATTTTAATCAGAACCAGAAGAAACTTCCTCTTTAGATACCACGATATCTGTTTCAGTGAAAGCATATTTAGACTTGGCTCTGATTTGTTTACCAAAGAAGAAGAAGACATAAGGAATGGCACAACAAGCCAAAGAAATGAAAGCTAGTAAAGAACTAGCCCATTGATAACCTAATCTGTGATACATTTGAATAGTGAATAATGGGACACAAGCACCCCACATACTTCTCATAAATGTTTTTGCAGCTAGACCAGAAGCAGCATAATGTTGGTAAGAATCAACAATGTAGTTGTTAGCAGGATTATATAATTGATTGAAACCGAAACCACAAGCGAAACCACTGAAACATGGACCAGCCCAGTGAACATGTGGATATGACGACCAAGCAAAAGCGAATAAACCAACAGGAACGAACCAACATCCAATCATCATTGGAATCAATCTTAATTCAGCTGGAGGAAGTTCACCACGAGCTTTGTATTTTTCTGCTCTTTTGATGTAGTCAGTGTTGAAGTAAGGGGCAACAGCTGTAGCAGCAATAACACCAACAGCAATTGGGATAAACATCAAACCAGTATCAGATGCACTCCAACCTTTACCTTCCATGTAAACCACTGGGTAAGCAAAGAAGAACATATAAAGTAAACCATAGACAATGGACATGTAAACAGTCATTAAAAAGACAATTGGTTCAGTTAATAAAACAAGAGGTCTGAAAAGTGTTTCATTGCAGATTTCTTTGAATGAACGCACTTTAATTTCAGAGATAGCTCTATATCTTTCATCACCAGTTAATTTTCTTAATTTTTTAGCTCTTTTCTTCAATAATGTTTGATGATGAGTTTCTGGAATTAAAATAACAACAAAGAAATAGATGACACCTGAAAAAATTAATAGAACCCAATAATTCCATCTCCAACCAGCATTATCACCGACGTAACCACCAATTAAAGGACCAATGGCAGGACCAAGGAAAGGAGCGGCACTGAAAATACTCATAGCAATACCTCTTTCCTTTGTTCTCCACATTTCAGCTAAATTACCACCGATTAAACACATTGGAGCACTAAAAAAGAAACCATTTAAAAATCTGCAGACTAGTAAAGTTCCAATATTTTTGGCATCAGCACATGGAATAATAAATATAACAGCGATACCTAAAGTTGTAACGTAAATTGGTCTTCTACCAACTTCTTCACTTAATGGAGCAAAAATTAAAGGACCTAAACCAAACCCGATAACAATTAAAGTAACAGTTAAAATAACAACTTCTTCAGAAACGCCAAAAGTTTTTTGGGGACCTTCCATATCACCAGTAACGATAGCAGAAGCAAAAGCAACGTCGAAACAAACCAAACCCAAAAAGAACGTTAGAAACCATTTTCTTGCTTTTGACCAATTTCTTGGATCTTGTTTATCATTTTCAACGAACTCAACCAATCTCATTTGAGTTTCAGCATCGATAGGGTATTTCCATTCATCTTCTGGATGATAAACGTTGTGCTCGTCAATTTTTGTTGGAATCTTCTCCAGATCTATAGGGTCTTCCAATGGACCCAATTGACCTGCACGACTCTCTAGTCTATGAACAAAATTGTCAACACCTTCTTTGTTTTCAGAGATTAATTTCTTTAATGCTATCTGATCTTGCACATCGTCTTCATCTTGACCTGCGATCTTTGAAGCTAGAGTATGGACTCTAGATAATGATTCAGCCATAATTGTTTGTAATTATAGTAATGATAATAATAATAATGATAATATATTCAATGCATTGTAATGGTAACAGAGAGGGGGAGAACCCTCTGCTTTTATACATTTTAACTGAGTTGTTTGCAATTGAAAACTTGAGGCATAAAAAGTCTAAATTCGGTCGTTGCGGATTTTTCTGACCGATTTTTTTTTCCTATTTCCGCAAAATTTTCATAGTTAATTTGTACAATTAAAGTCGGCTTTTCTTTTTTCAGGGTGGCTATTTCCGTCAATATTACTTTTTTATAAGCACTCTCTTGTTACCTTTTTTTAGTATGATTATAAGAATTACGTTAAAAAAAAAAAAGAAGAAGTTGGAAGGGTGGACTGGACCCGATGTTGTGAATGTGTGATTGATGGAAAAGTGTATATTTTGCAGAGAAGCTCTCTCTGGAAGGATGCTACTGCAGGAAGGAGGGGGTGCTATCTTTTTACCCTAGCTATGTATGAAACGATAGATAGCTTTATACGGATGAATTGATCAACCATGATCAGCATTGATTTTATTTTCGTAGACTTTGCTATTATTTCATGCTATTCATTAATCCAACCTCATCAATATCATCACCCGTCAAAGATTATACTCGTATAATTCATAAATCAACAAACAACGGTTTTGAATCGAAAAGTTCAGCCATTTCTATTTTCTCTGCGCTAATTTTGTGTCAAATTTTTATGGCCGCTTTTTCTTTATTGACCTATTTTAATTCAACCAAAAAAGGCACGGCGCGGTGTTTAGCGCTTTTGCCGACATTTTCTTAATAAAGAGAGTGCATAAAAATCAACAAATAGATATAAAAGGAAATAAAAGGAAATAAACAGAAATAAATAAATTGCTTTTGAAAAGCCAAGAGGAAATCAATAAATATACGCGTTAGAGCCTAGACATGATAAATAGGAATAGTGAATAGGAATAGCGGATTATATTATAATCATAGCATAGTATAAGCATAAAACATGTGAGGACAAGATCAGAAACTATGTTCCGTTGAATCTTTCCCTACTGAACTGGTCTGGGAGCTCCCACTTTGAACTGAACTGATCAAAGAATCATAATAATTGGCTCCGCTCCATTTTTGGTGTGTCAAAACATCACATCCCAACTGTTTCTCCTTTCTTTGTACTAAGTTCACGTACGCTTTCATACCGTCATCCACAAAATTTTTGGCCAATTCATAATTGGATACTGCATTGGTGTGCAATCCTGCTAATGAAACTAGTTGTAGAACAAATCCACTTTTGGCTAAATCCCATATGAAATTTTTCAAATCCTCTTCGCTAAACCCATGTGCACTCCAATTGAAAGATGGACTCAAATTGTAAACCAACTTTTTATTTGGATAAACTGAATGGATCTTTGAAGCGAAATTTTGGGCATATTCCAAATTCGGTGTTTTGGTCTCTAGCCATAACAAATCGGCATATGGCGCATATTCAATGACTCTTTTAACTGCAACATCAATGCCCGGTTTAATCAAGTAATATCCCTCTCTAGTTTTTGGAGCTTCCCAATCAAAATGAATCGTTAAACCATTGGAAATTTTATTGAACAATTTCCTAGCTTCATAATTAGATAATTTCGAGGATTTGGATTTATAAACTTCAACTAGTTCATCTTTACCCGATTCAATTAGCTTCAATTCGGCTGCTTCGTTAAAAGTATACAGTTTATGTTCATCCAGCCATTTTGCTTCCAATTTATTCAATGTTTCAGCATCAGCACCATTCAATTCAGCTTCAAATAAAACTTCATTTAACGGCTTAGTGTCTTCAATTATTCCCAAAATGTCTTCGTGATCTCTCGGATCAACTGTAGAGCTCAACAAGTTACCAGTTTCCGAATCCGTTCTTGCAATAATCAAATTTTCAGTATTCATTATATCCCATTGTAATCTCGTTGCAATCAACCTCGAAATGTGTTGACCTGTAGGAACAAGAACTTTCCCACTCAAGTGACCACATTTCTTACCACCATGCAATTGATCCTCAATATGAATCCCAGCAGCACCTTTTTCAGCAAACAATTTTGCCAGCTTCATAACCGAACCAGTACCGCCATGTCCAGTATCCGCATCAGCGATAATAGGTTTCAAGTAATCAGTTCTTCCCACTTTCAACCTTTCACTTTCTGGTAGTGAGAGCCATTCATGATATGCTTTTTTATCGTGTAATAGTTGTGCTCTGAATAATCTATCGACTTGGTTAGGAACTGTATCATACGGATAATCTCCAAAATCAGGGGAAACTTCATTGGTTGTTGTTAAAACACTTGAACAAGCCCATCCTGAGACATACGCAACTTCTTGATATTTTGAACTTTGTGAGATTTGAACAGGGTCAATGCTACCAATGGTATGAACAGGTTTTTTTTCTTTGAATCTTTCATTCAATAAATTAAATAATCTTGAAGCTTGGATTGAAGAAGGGTAAGAAATTGGTAAAGTACCACGATGTTTAGCAACGAATTCTGGAGTATAAGTTCTCTTGATCCCCTTGAACCGTGGTGATTCCCACCAAGTTTTGATCTCTTCGATTTCTGCTTTGTAATAGCTCGTGGCCTCCGAGCTGGATGGATATGGAAATCTTGATAGCGTTGATTGGAAACGTCTGTTAAGCATGATTATTATTGCTCCAGAGGTTGGGAAGAGAAAGACTGAGTATTTATTTAGTTAGTTAATTTAGTTAATTATTTATCTATTTATTTGGCTACGGTGATCACACATTGCTTCAAACGGATTCAATAACGGACTTGAGTTTTTATTCAATCATTCAATTTCAATCATTTAACCCCATACAATTGTACCAGCTTTCTATGGCTATTTCCGAGTCGGCACTCCACGTTATATACCGAAAAAGGAAAGAACCGACTCTAAAGGTCGGAATTTGTAGATCACTATTATGGAGTATGATAGTTAAGCTACATTGTTTATATTAACCAAAAAAAGAACATTAATACATTAAATAATGTTATAAACTCCAGGGAAAGTATTCCCGCATTAATAACCAGTCGTCAGTTATTGAAAAGAATATAAACAAGCAAACAAGAAAGAATTTTTCAACTATTTGACACAAACTGGATCATAACCACTAGCAATATTACATTGATGCATCATTCTTCTTTCACCAGGAGCAAATTGGCCAGTAACAGAGTGCCATACACCACGATTGTGGAAGATGACTAAATCACCTTCATCCCAACTATGAGCGTAGACATTCTTTGGAGAAATAGCAGGTCTCATGATTCTGTATAGTTCTTTTCTAGCATCTTCTAGCTCTAAAATTTCACCAGTTTTAGTTCTCTCTAATTTCCAAACACAACATCCATGGGCTTGTAAATGATGTTTACCAGTTATTGGATTTGTCCAAACCAATGGCAATTTTTTGATTTTAGATTCTTCCCACTCTGGCAATTCATCAAATGGGGTTTCTTTTCCTTCACTAACCATAGTTATACCATCTGAAGTTGCTTTGGCTGGAGAAATAAAAATATAAGGATGTGGAGCATAGATAACATTGGTGTTCAAAGCTAATTCTTTATCTTCATCTGATAATCTATCAAATGCCATTCTACCGCTAACAAAAGCAGTTGCACCTTGTGTTACTTCCAGTTCTTCTTTTGTGTCTTCATAAACAATTTTTTTCGTGCGATCATGAGGTGGGACGTGAATACCTAGTAAAGTAGTAGCAACAGGTGGGGCTAAGCCATATAGAGCAGAATCGATATGCCATCTATAAAATCTTGTTTGATCATTGGCAACTTCTTCATCCGTTAATAAATCCTTATGAAAAGTGAAATGTGTTGGATGGGTTAAGGTGATATCACCTAAGCCGTGATGACCAGCAGGCCAGTCACCTTGACCCAAAACTTGAACTTGAGGTTGATCTGGTATTGAAGTCCCATCTTTTCTTAAAACTGACTTATCGTGTCTAAATTCTTTACCATGACCATAACTTTTACCTTGAGTTTCAGTGGTTGGATCTAATCTTGCTGTTAACTTCCATTGTGATTTTGGAGCTAGATCTTTTTGTTTAGGAATCACCAAGACAGAATGTTCATGAAGTGCTTTGTGAAGAGCTGTGAAGTCTTCTTCATTCAACTCTGAAGGGTCGTTTGTGTAGGAAGGAAGAGTGACATAAGCACCAAAGAGGCCGTTATCAAGAGGTTTGACGGAGAGTGTGTCTATGGAAGGCATTGTAAAATGATTATTAATCTGTTTAATACTGTATCTGTTAAGAAAGAAAACAACACGAACAGAATATTCTCAATCCTTTAAATACTTTTGCGGTAAAGTGCTCTTTCTTTTTTATTCTGTTTCAGTTTGTTGTTGTTATCAAAAAAGGCTATTAAGCTTTTTTTGCCTTCGGGAAGCCGTACAAGGAAGGCACGCCGAGAGAGAGATACCTACGGGAAAGTATTGTTTCGCTATTGACCGATTTTAATTTTGACACATTTTCTTATTGTTCTAGTGGCTGATATTATTGATGATTACTTGAGTTTGAAACTTAAGAGAGAATTAAATCAGGTCATACTGCATATAAGTCATACGAGATTTAGTACTTAAATCGTGCCCTTTATTATATTATAGACGGCAGTAAGCTTGATAAAGCCCGACGGCTTATGAGATTATAAATATACAATCCAATTTACAACACAGCTAGTACGGTTCTTAAAACTTACGAATTAGCAAGTTGAAATTATGTGTATATATGTCAGGGAATATTCGAAACGTATTTGGATTAGTCATGATACATACTCAAGGACCCTGACGTCTATTGTAATGATATTGTAATGATATTGTAATGATATTGTAATGATGTGATGGTGTGATGGTGTGATGATGACGCTATGAAGCTCATGATATACTTAGATTTCATTGCACAAAGAGGTTTATACAACCCTTCTAAAAACTTAAACTGTAGATAATTTATTTCTAGTTGTATCAATATAGGTCTTAATAATCTGTGCACTAATCAATAAAAAAGAAAAGGCTAGACTAAGAGAGCACAATCGCCTATATAAGTTGAGTAACCAGCATTAACCAATATGATCCTTTGAAATATTTACATTCTATTAGTGGAATGACCCAACTTTCGATCAATTATGCCTGATTCTTCTTTATTACTAAACTTTTTTTTTTTTTTTTTTTTGATTGCTTTTGTGTCATTATACTAAAATTTGAGCATAGTAGTGTTTATGTTAAAATCAATTGATAAAAGACTTTTCAAAGCTGATTAAATCGAAACTTACCTGGAATTACGTTACATCACAATTTCATGGAAGACCTTTGTAGATGTCTTTACAGGGTACAATCCACCATTTGATTACCATTGGTTATGAAATCTAGAGGAGGAATTTGTGTGATTATCCGATTTCTCAGCCCTCCGGTTCTGTCCTTTTTTTCAAGTATTCATCAATGATTTGAAACATCTTTCAAACAACGATGAAACCATTTTTTTTCATCTATGAGACAATTACTATGATCTAAAATCGATAGTGCAGTAGTGTGTAATATATATATATATATATATATATATACTGGTAATATATACTCAACTATCACAGTTGTTCGGAGAGCTGTAATACTTTATCAATTCAAGATGACACTCATTTTGAAAGGAACACAACGAATTCATAATCTACTTAAGTCAAGGTTAATTCAATCAATTATAAATCCGTTATTGTTGTTAATAATAATGATTGTCACAATACTTATGATATACAAAAAGGCCTGCGTTGAAATCATAAGCACAATATCTAACGAGAACATCTCTGAAACTAATTCATCTTCGAGCAAGCTCACAGTCCTATCAAATGATTTGAGCATTACAAATAATGAGTTCAATTTCACTAGCCTTCTGAATATGAACGCCCAAAATAACTATAATTTGATGGTTGAAACGATAAAATATAATCTAAATGAAACGATTAACCAGTTAACTAATTTACAAACAAATACTAAAACCTCAGTAAATGAATTCTTGACCGGGTTGAAACAATATCAGCAAAATTTGACATCCGAGTTTAATGATAATCTAACTAATATCTCGGATGATTATGAAATTTTATTGAAGAGTCTAAACTCTTCAATCATGACACAATTGGAGGACCAACAAAATGTGATTGCAAGTTATAAATCTAAACTTTCTGATGGTCTTTATGTTGGCGAATCTTTAAACACTGATGGCTTGGTTTTGAATATTACTAAAATCCAAAATTTGTTAACAGATGTACTAAATAAAGATATAGTGGATGATTATGAAATAAAAAGCATTAGTGAGGTTGATGACGGAATTCTTAATACCATTGACGAGATTTTTCAAAATGCAATTGAACAATTGAGTAATATGAGTTATGCCGATGATTTATCCTTAAATCAAACGAAATTTTACTTCACATTAGATCCAAAAGTTACCTCCACAATGTATTCAAATTCAACTAGCAATGGTTCTTTCATGATCGCATCAACACTCAATATAGCAAGTTTTAAAGATGAGATCAACAAATCATTGATAATCATAGGAATAATAGCCACAGTTTCATATTTCTTCATTTTATTGTATCAGTATTTTAAGTTCAGATACGAATGCAACTTCAAAATGCAACAATTCATTGAATTAGAGAAAAATCAAGATTATATTGAGATAATGCAAAGATTTGATGATGTTCAAGTTTCAATGATGACCGATTTAGAAATGAAACTGATAAATGATAAGAACAATAAGAAAGATCGTATCAAAAATAGGTTATTTTGGCTGAACGACTATTTGTTTGGACCAAATTCAAATTTACCGATACTGGGAATGATGGTTGCGTCGTTTTTGATTTTAATTCTTAGTATATCGAAATATCAATGGAATATCAATGATGATTCCACAAGTTCAAATTTTGGATCAAGCACTGAGATTATTAAAACTTATTCAATGAATCAAATAGATCAGTATGAGAATGTCAATATGAATTTATACCAGAACTTTGAAGCATTGATAAACACTCAGATTAATAAAACATGTGATATCACAACCAATCTAACCTCAAACTTAGAAAAACTTTATATCAAAAACTCTTTGAATATGAAGGTTCCAAAAATAAACATCACAAATTTTCAAGCTACAATTGACATCAGTACAAACATAACCAACAGGCTAGACTCGATATTTAAATCATTTGAAAAGATAACACTTCAACAAAAAATCAAAATCAAAATCAATTCCACCAATTTTAGCCCAAAAGAACTAGTTCAAAAAGTGAATCATATCATATTAACCAAAACAATAGCAGTACTTAAGCTATCAACAATCATTCTTGTCTCAATCTTCGTTTTTATCACCATTTTAGGATGCGTTTACTCTTTTTTTGTATAACACTCCAACAAAAACAAAAACAAAAATTTAAAAATTTAAAAATTCGCGAAAAAAAGAGAGAGAAAAAAAAAAATTTTGACATCATCTCGACAAAAAAATATGCGAAAAAAAACAGCTTCTGGTTCATTTTTAGTCTTAAAAGAAAAGAAACAAGTGCGTTTTTTGTTGTTAAATCAATCTGTTTCTGAATACAGATCTTTTATCATTTGCATACCGTGTGTTTTTTCCAACTTGAAAATAGACCGTAACATCAGATTTTTCATTTGAAATCTATTCCTTGAATTTTGATTGGTTTAATACTTTGTGAAACAATCCTTGATTTGATATAAAGAAAACTATTAAATGGTGATAATATAAACCACCAAGTATCCCAACAAACTTAAAGAAAGAAGAAAACCATTATAAGTTCATTATTCTAAAATGGCTCATAGGAAATTACAACAAGAAATTGATCGAGTATTCAAGAAGATAAATGAAGGTTTAGAAATCTTCAATACATTTCATGAAAGACATGAAAATGCTATAAATACCTCTCAAAAGGATAAATTAGAGAATGATTTGAAGAGGGAGATTAAGAAATTGCAGAAATTGAGAGAACAAATAAAGGTTTGGCAAACTTCAAATGATGTGAAGGATAAAGAGAAACTACTCGATTATCGAAGATTAGTAGAGGTAGCCATGGAGAAGTATAAAGTGATTGAAAAAGGATCAAAAGTAAAGGCTTATTCCAATATGAGCTTGAAGACCGTGGCTGAGTTGGATCCTGAGGAAAAAGAAAAAGTCGATACGATAAATTTCATTCAAGAATCAATTGATGATTTAGAGAGACAATTTCAAGTTGTTGAAGTTGAATTAGAAAAATTAAGCTCCAAGAAATCCAAAAAGAATGCAGCTGCAAATGACGTTAAAAAGGAAGAATTGAAAGAGATTCAGTCAAAATATAGATGGCATCAACAAAATTTAGAATTGGCCTTGAGATTATTGGAGAATGATGAATTGGTAGTTTCTGATATTCAAGAAATTAAAGAAGATTTGGAATATTTCTTAACAAACAACAGAGATGAAAATTTTATTGAAAACGAATATATTTATGAATCTTTGGATTTAGATGCTAATGAAATTCTTTCACATGAAGTTGTCACAAGTTTCAATGGCTTGAATGAAGTAAAAGATCAATCACCAGATCCAGAGACACAACCTCAGCAGCAACCCCAAGGACAGACACAGCCCTCAACACAACCTCATGCGACACTACCAACATCACTCCCACCTCCAAAAGACCATTTATCCTCCTCAAACCCAACTCCAAGAAAGGAACCAGCGATATCGACTACTATCTCAACTCCATCCAAACCACTCAAGAAATTTACAGTCTTGAATACAACAACAACCGTTTCATCACCATCCTCTTCTTCTCCTTCACTAACATCCAGACCCGGAACACCAACAGTGATAGGAGGTAATAGTATCCTTACAAACACTCTCAAACCTGCAACTACGCCGATGAAACCTGAAATGAAATGGTCTTCTTTGGCTGCAAGTGGGTTACATAACGGCTATCCAGAAAACACACAGAGTAGTGCTAAGGCAAGTCCTCTGATAACCCATGCTACAATCGCTCAACAGAGTCCTGTTATTGCTTCCACTGCTGTTAGTATACCTGGTGATATTACAGATTCAAAGAATAATGTGATACAGCAGTCGGCCATTGACGTTTCTATACAGAAGTTGGGAAGCCTACAGATAAGTAGTGGTAGTAGTAAGGATTTAACTAGTGGTCTAGACTCTGGTGCTGTTGCGGTTAAAAAGGAGGATTCTCCTGTTATATTATCCAATCTTGATGATACGGCATATTTGAACGATAAGGATTTAATTAGTTTGCCACCTGGAATTCAGGATATTATTCTTTCGTTTTATTCTAATAGGGTTGCATCCAATTCGAATAAGATTAAGAGTAAAATAAGCAATATATCAGATTATTTAACCATTCCAAGATATTATTTGACAACTGGGCAAATCTCTCAACAATTTTCCAATGTGAACAACAATTTCAATCAACGCGGATTATCAAACGAATTCCAAAGGTGTTTCAATGGGTGGAATAAGATGAGGCTGTTATTTAATTCAGTCGATCAAGAAGGATTTCAAAAATTATTGAATGAGTTGGATATTAGTACGTTATTTTACGGATATTATTTTAGTTTATCGCCATTTGAAAATAAGTTGATTGAATTGGAGCTGATTAGAAGAAATTGGAAGAACGATAAGCTAAAACAAAACTGGTTTCAAAAATTGAATAATCAACCGATAATAATTGATCAAATTAATGGGTTTGAGATCTCAAACTTTAACAAGTTTGATAGTGTAAATTGGACACTGATCGAACTGCATAACTATAAATTGGATTATAATCTATTGAATTGATTTGATTATATAGTTATTCTCTTTTGCTCCCTTTGTTACTTTGCTTTTGATTTGTTCTAACACATCTATTTAAAAAAATTCTTTTCCCTTTTTAAATCAGAAAAAAAGTTGTATAAAATTTTTAATAATGATAACTCTATCAATATTTTATGATCCTCTGCCTTAATCGTATCCAGATTCTTCTTCTGACAAAAGTCAACCCCAAAAATTTAAAACAGCCTATCCAATTCTTGCTTCTAAACCCAGAAGAGTATAACCAACCTTTATCATCAGTATCGTCCAACATCAACACGTACCATTGGTTCCAATACCACTTCCACTGGGACTCATTCTTTAAAGGGAACAACCTCATGTTTTGGATCGGTTCATTAGTTATGGTTGTAAAATGAGTGGGATCATATTTTGGCATAAGAAGCGCGTTTGAAAATAGATGGATTCCAAACCAGATACCGCCTCTTTCGTTTTCTATAAGAAGATCATAAAAAAGTGATGATTTGTCAGAAATGCTAGGAGATGTGGATTTGATAATCTTTAGGATGATTTGCTGAAATTTCAAAGGTGATGGGATTAGAGATTGAAGTATCGATGAGCTTTCATATTGACTTATGATTAATTGTAGCTGATGATCTTCCTGGGATCTGTGCGACTGCTGCTGCTGTTGATTGGGTACAGAAAAAAGACAGTCATTGTCTGTGTCATTATCGATGAGCTGGATAGTTGTCATTGGACATCAGTGCGTTGAGTATAGTAATTTTGTGAGTGATGATTTAGTGTTTTAATGGTTGTTGTTTGTGAAAGAATAAAATAAATATCAATAAACATCCTAAAATAGAAATAACTAAAAGAGGAAATATTATAATCACGTGACTAATTATATAATTCAGCAATTACCTTTCAAATTTTTTATTGAAGATTGGATTTGTCATATTCTTAATTGAAAGATGAAAACAGACTAATTACTTATTCAGTCTTTAGTTTTTGTTGTTTTGTTTGATTTGTTTTTATTGAAATTCAAACTATAAGATTTAATTAAGATTTAATTATACTTGACAGTCGGAGATTCAGCGGTTCTTTCCTCTTCTTGTTTCCAGTTTTTAGGCTTCAAAGAGTGACGTTTCTTAACTATTACATCACCGGTACCACTGCTGACAATTGAAAGACTATTGAAACTAATATCCCTTTGTTCCTGCTGTGTCTATTCACGCACTTCAAAATGGCGAATCTTAACTCTCAGTTTCTCCAGCAACAACAGCAAATGATCAATCACCAACAGCAGCTCGATCAACATCAACAGCATCAACAGCTGCACCACCAACAGTTCACCAACCAGCAACAAGTATCCACGCATAATAATAACAACAACAACAATGAACTGAATCTAGACCCCGGTGATCCTTTGAATCCAACGCCGACAACAAATCCTGTAAATAACATATTTAGCGATAACATATCGTCCTTTTTTGCTCCTTATGGAATTGATGTGAGTCATTTTCCCTTGACAAACCCTCCAATATTTGAAAGTGCTTTATATGCCAGTGCTAATGAAGATGCTGAACCAAGAAGCCGGAGAAGAATTTCAATTTCTAACGGTCAGATTGGACAAATCATCACCACGCATACGCTGAATAATGACGACTTATACGATATCCAACCGCCTCCTTATCCTCAGAAACCTCAACAACCACAACTTCAGCAAATACCACAGGTGGTACCGGTAGCCATAGTGGATAGAAACAACGATCTAATAGTACCACCACACGATAATTCAGTCATACCGAACCCGCAACTATTGCCACAACGGATTTCCCAACCACAAGAAGTGGCCGTCAAGACAGAAACAGCTCCAACCACATTTCCTCAAACTGACAACCAAGGAATCCCTAACCATAAGTTGGTGTACAATAATGAGATCATTTTCAATCCTGATGCGGGTCCAATCCCAGGCACATCTGCATGGAAGAAAGCAAGGTTGCTTGAAAGAAATAGAATTGCAGCTAGCAAATGTAGACAGAGAAAAAAGGCTGCACAGATCCAATTAAAAGAAGATGTTTTAAAGTTTGAGAAAGAAATTGAGGATTTAAGAAAAGAAAATGAGTTGTTGATAGAATTATATCAAGTCGTTAAAGAAAATGAGGAAAATGGTAAGAATGATAATAAAAAGTTGAGTTTGTTGTTGGAGAAGATAAAAATTGAGCTGGAAAAAGAGAAGGCCAAGAAGGAGGAGTTTTTTGAAAATGAGCTTGAAGAACTTGAAGATTGATTTTAATTTTAATTTTGTTTTTTTCGTTTTATTTCGTTTTATTTCGTTTTATTTTGTTTTATTTTGTTTTATTTTATTTTAATTTATTTATTTCTTCATTCTTTAATTGTTTTGTTATTGTTATTGTTTTGTTTCCTCTTTTAATATGAACGACATTGATTTGTTATTGGTAAGTAGTTTAACTTTATTTCTATTGCAACTCTTAAGCTAATGCTGATTATCAACAGGCTACAGCTATCATTAAATACAAAAACAATCACGGCGGTAACCATGACCAATCTGTCAAACAATGGCTAATTAACAAGAAAGTCGAACTAGAGGTGTGCGACTTCATCAAAGACAAGACTGTCACGGATTATGAGCTCTTTATTTCCCATTTGGTTGGTACTGAGGATGGCGACGAATTAGCCGCTGTTATTGATTACTATGATGGGCTGAAAATTAACGAGAATATGATGAATGAATTACCAGGAATTTTTGTGAAGAATACAGCTTTACATAAGGAAAAACTACAATTTTTAAAAGGGTTGATTACTCAAGGTAAAATTGATGTTACCGCTTGTTTGATATCTATTCTGATCTATTCTGTTGATCTCATTAAGCCATCAAAGGTCAACCATGCCTATTATGTGATCTATAACAACTTTAAAAAAACGAATAACGACAAATACAGTAAGACTAAAGAATTCAGCCTTAATAGAAACCAAGCTAATCAGCTCATCAAGTTTTTAATGTCTTTGATCCATCTAAACAAACAAAAACAAAAACAACTACATGATTTCATATTAGCTTCATTATTAATCATAACCCTAAGATCATAGTCATATTATAAAACAACATTATAAACACAGGAAAGAACATAGCTGAAATGAAAACAGAAGCCTAGGGTTTGTATATAAAAAACATACACCACCATCATCATTATCAATTTTCATTATAAAACTTCTCTTTTTCTTCTCTAACTAAATCAAACCAACGATGTTCCATTGCTTCTTTTGCAGTCAATCTCTCCTGATGATCATATCGTAATAATTTATCTAAAAAATCCAAAATTTCATCATTAACCAAATGCTGATTTCCAGGATTGCTAAATCTGAACCATGGTCTTTTAGCATAATAACCCAATTCTTCAAATTCATCACCCAATACAATCCCATATTTATCCAAATAAACATTTAATTCTTCTGTCCCTAAAACCCTAACAATTTGAACTAATTGATCAGTATTACTCTTTCCGTGGAAAAATGGCTCTCTTCTGAAAATAATTGATGCCAACATCGCCGCAAAAGACCACAAATCTAATGAATAATCATAATATCTATAATCAACTAATAATTCTGGCCCTTTGAAATATCTAGATGCAACCCTCACGTTATAGTCTGTTCCAGGATGATAAAACTCTGCAAGTCCCCAGTCGATCAATCTTAATTTTCTAGTTTCATGATCAATCATGACATTGTGTGGTTTGACATCTCTATGCATTATTCCCTTAGAATGACAAAAATCTAACGCTTTTAAAAGATCATACATGTAGAACCTAATATCATAATCCGTTAAAGTTGGATATAACGTTCTAAATTCGATGTTATTCACATGTTCACTGATCAATGCTGGTGTTTTAGAGATTGGATCTCTCACAACATTCAGCAATTTGATTATATTTGGTCCATTGTTTAAATTTTGTAAGATTTTAATCTCACGTTTGATCTTCTTACGCTTCACAGGCTTTAGTACTTTAATAACAATTGATTCTTGTTCTTTTAACGCAATTCCTTCAAAAACTTCTGAATATTTCCCACGACCTAATCTTTTAACAATCTCATAATTTTCTTGACTTTGCCATATTATCGAAAGGTTTTCATAATCGTACCATTCTTTAGGCTTTTGGGAATTTGCCTCAGCATAAACTCTGGCTACTGATAGTTTGACGTTAGCCATGACTGACTATCTCTAATTTAAATGTTGGCGATGTTTATTTTAAGTATCTTTAAACAGCTCTCCTTTTTTGCTTGATGAATTTTGTCAGCGATTTTTTTTTATTTAGCGGTGTTTGGATGATCGGAATTTCGTCGGAATTTATTTATAATAACCACTAAATATTTTGAGGTCGCATTTGTTTTTCTTATTTTCTTCAATCTTTGGTTTTTTTATATAGGTGGATATAGATGTGATCTCACAAACCTTGAAGGCCCTTAATGATGTCACTTTGGTTGGCTTTGGAACTTTCAATCTTGCTTAAGTCATTCAATGATCTTAAATCACCAATAATATCTCTTGTTTTCCCGAAATAAACCTGTTGTAAAAGATTTCTTAACTTGGATTCGATGTCTTCAATCAATGTACCAATATTAATAACGTGACTGGTGATTAAATCTCCAGAGTCAATTGATAGTTCTTTGGAAGTTTGTCTAATCAAATTACCAGATAATTCCAGTTTACCAGTTTTAGAATTATTTGAGTCACCTAAATCCAAAATGATAGTTGAAGTTATTTTATAATTTGACAAATCACCACTTTTCTTTCCGTCAATTTCTAGAACATGAATACTATCCCAAGAACCAATTCCATCTTCATTTTCTTTCTTCAAAAGCACAACCCCTGCAAATCCAGCTTTCAAATCATCTTCCTGATCCCATAAATAGACACTTGAAATCCCACCTTCATAATACAGATCTCTATAGATGTCAAAAGAATCATTCAATTGTAATTCCAATTGACGTAAATCGGCAGAAGGATAAGGACTTTCCTCGTCATCTTCCAATTGGGGATAATATTTGTTAGACCATGGCGATCTATGCGAGTCTAAGTCTCGATTATAATCACATGTGAGAAATGGTTTGTTGTTAGAAGGATCCTTTACGATTGATAGTGGGACATCAATTGATGATAATAAGTCCTCTGCAATTGAAGGTTGTAATCTGGAGATATTTGTAAGATGTTTGGAAATGTTTTTTGGGTTAAGTCTTCTTAGAAGGTCTAGAGAGGCCTCATAACTGTCGTCACTCATCTTTTACTTAATTTTTTACTATGGATTGACGTGTGTTTTTTTAAACTTGTTTTTGTTGACGATTTTACTTGGAATTTATTTAGTTTTCCGTTTTTTTTCTAGTTTTTTTTGAGGGGGTGTGGTTTAAATAGAAATAAAAATGAAAGGTTTCCACTAGTGAAATAAAATTATAAAGTAAAAGATTTGTCGTTGATGATGATGATAATGATAGGACTAAAGTTTAGACTTTTGGTGTTGTCTGATATTAATAGTTTATATTGGTAATTGGTAATTGGTAATTTCAGAGGTAATATTTTGTTGCAGGTAAATCTTGGTCATATCTGGTACTTTATGTCAAGTTAAATTTTTTGAAGTTAGTCAAACAATATGCTGTTATTAACACTAATGATATCTAAAATCTATTCTTATTAAAAGCTGTACGGCCTTTTATCAATTTTATAAATCTTACAGTTAATTTTGCAGATCATTTAAGCTGCTATTGATACATTATAGGTGGATATAAACTAGCAAATATCATCCATTTTTTCCTTGAAATGCATCATGTCTCATAAATCTTAAATTCACCTCATATTCACCTCCAACAGTAACAATGTCTAGTTCACAATCATCCATGGAAGGATCATCTTCACAACAATCATCCATAACAACCGAAGATCAAAACTTTTTGGAACTCTTCGATTATTACTTGAAAGAGGAAAAGGAAAAGGAAAAGGTGAAGGTGAATGAACCGATTGGGAAGAGTCCGGATGGAATGCCTATCAATAGAAAGAATCGACAAGATTTGAAACCTCAAACTCCTGACGAATGCAAACTCTTTCATAAACTGGTTGTTAATGCTGCTAATTTTTCTCGTTTTACTTATGCCATGGATCATGTCAAGAAAAATATTGCAATCGTCAATAAAACTATCAGCTTTGTTAATACTCGTCCTCTAGCTACTAATCCTGAAAAAAATCAAATGGATGAGGTGTACAATACTTATTTTAACAACACCCTTAATTACTATCTCAAAGACCTCATTGACAAATTTGAGATTTTGAAATATTATGAAGTTGATGGAATTGGTGGAACTTCATATATTGCCAAATATGACAGTGATTTGCATGGGAAAAAGGGAGAAGATAAGTCTTGTCAGAAATTGATTATTGTTGCTTTTAGAGGAACTAGTAACCTATCAGAATGGATTAACACAGATTTTAAAGTTGAAGCTATGCATTATGAACCTTTAAATAACAGTAAAGATGACTACGTTAAAGAACATGCTGATTTTGCCAAAGATCTGTATGTTCATTCTGGGTTTAATTTGGCATTATCTGCTCTAACCCCAAAATTCGAGTATGTCCGAAATAAAGTTCATGAACATCTTCCCAAAAAACCTCTCATTAAAGGTCCCAATCCTAAATATGATATATTCGAAGATTTAAAGGGAATGATTGGAAAAGATGGAGAGTACAAAGATTATAAGTTGATTGTTACTGGTCATTCTTTGGGTGGTGCTCTTGCTTCGTTGTTTGGGTTTGAGGCTCAGGCTAGAGGCTGGCATCCAACAGTCATCTCACTGGCTGCTCCACAAGTTGGGTACGTCAAAGACGATCTTAATAAAAAATCTGGTCGTGATGTTAAGTTTGAGAAAGATTATCTAAAAAAGGTTCTCAACCTCTTTGACATTAAGACCAAAGATGATAAGGATCGGAAGTTAAAGGCAATTCAAGGTGCCAAGTTTGATGTTTTGTTCGGCCTTAAAGAATCATTTTTCATCAACATTATAAACGAATATGATATTGTGCCACTTGTCCCTCTATACATTTCTTTGCCGAAATTTCCCAAATATCAACCGTTGGGTGGCTTTCCATTATATATTAAAACAATCGGGGAAGATCGTTTAGACGATACTTTAAGGAAAGATCCAATAACAGAACCAGTACAAACGTTATATTACGACTTTCAGTTTGATAATCATATCAACTCGATATTTGATGAAAATTCATCTAGTGCTGAAAAAGAATTAGATGACAGTGAAACTGACGATACGGAAAGTTCGAACCCAATATTTAGAATTGTAAAACATGGGGTGGCGCAAGCGTTTAAACAAGCATTTGACAAGAGTGATACGCCTATTGAACGTGCTTTATGGCTTGTTTTCAACAGACTAGGTAAATTTGACCTTAATGATTTGAAATATGAGACTGATGTATACATTCATCATGTCTTTTACGGGTTCTATGGGATCTCTGGTGAAGGAAGTAAAGATTACTCAATCATTGATCATGCATCTAATAGACTACCTTTTGGTTCCCCAGATATGGCCCCAGATTTAAATGTTTCAGGTGTAGGTCTAAACGATTTCCCTAAAACCAGGTCTTTGGAGCCTACAGAGTCTGGAAAGGAAAATCAAACTCTTTAAAGATAACCATACTATTACAATATTACTATATATACTACTATGAGATCTATGATATACTTAATTATGATGTGAAATTTCTATTAATTACAGCCTTTGCCTAAGTAACGTTTAAAACAACCCTTACTTAAAAAATGAACCAGTTGTAAAAGGTAGCTGTCGATTTACTGACCGTTCAATTTAACTAATTTGGGGCCATAAAACAATAAAGCGTATTTTAAGTGTCAATCTCATGTGTGTTTCAGTGTTATTTGACAATAGTGACTTACATTTAGTTCATGTGTTTGTATGTCAAGGCAGTTAATTAGTTGTTTACGATTGGAGCCTTAGTGATTTCCTCAATTTGATTGGCTAGTTGAGATATGACCAATTGTTACCCTTGATCTCAATTTTACTTTTATAACATTTTTGCAGATTGTAGATCTTCATCAATTCTACACTTGCACAATAGAAGGTTAGTATTAGACGATTAATTAATCGAATATATATATATTTTTTTTTTATTAAAAAGTTACAGATAAGAAGGGTGTTTTATTAACGAGAAGACCCTCCCCATTGATTGACTTTATGGAGATCCCACTTGTGTTCGTCAACAACAACAATACTTTCTATTCCAAATAATACTTTGTGACGAAGTGATCTTAAAAAATCTTGATAAGGATTTACCAAACAACAAAAATGATTATTTAGATTATACTTTCTGTGAATTGATTGGCAATGCGGTGAGAATCTCTTGCTTTGCTTATGCATTTAATATGTTAGTCAAATAAGTTGGTTATTACACTGGTCGTTCTTTGGGTGGTGTTCTTGCTTCATTGTTTGAATTTGAGGCTCAGGCTAGATGATGGCATCCAACTGTTATCTCACTGGTTGCTCCTCCACAAGTTGGGTTTCTCACTAGTATTTTTTTTCATGTTGTAATGGGCTTCTGGCATTGATAAAAGTGCACGAAATGCGTTAGATGCTAAATATTTTGCAGCTACTCAAGATCTCGCCTCAATCAATTACACCACATTTGTTAGTAATACTGTCAAAATGCTCAGTCATTGAAGTCTCATACCCCAAATGGTTAGTAATAGTTAGTAATTACCGTAATAATCACCGGGTAATTGTCACAATTGCATTTCTTTATTATGAATGATTTGGTACATGCACTTTATTCTTTACTATTGAGTGAAAGGTTGCTAATAAGAAATGTAGCAATAGTCTTCATAAATGAGACAATTAAAGAGGATATAAAGGGATAAATTTCTCATACTAATACCGATTAGATTGTTTTATGGTTTCAATTTAAATCAATTGAATCAACACAAGTTAGTCTAATCAATTACGAATACAATGGCTCCAAAAATTGCAATAATCATCTACTCCTTGTACGGACATATTGCCAAATTAGCAGAGGCTGAATTATCTGGTATCAAAGCTAAAGGCGGTGAAGCCAAAATTTTCCAAGTTGCAGAGACATTATCTGATGATATACTGGCTAAACTTCATGCCCCAGCCAAACCAGATTATCCGATCGCTACTCCTAAAACCTTAGAAGAATACGATGCTTTCTTATTTGGACTTCCAACAAGATATGGGAATCAATCTGGTCAAGTACGTGCGTTTTGGGATTCAACTGGTGGATTATGGGCTAAAGGAGCATTATATGGAAAGATTGCAGGGACTTTTGTTTCAACAGGCACTTTGGGTGGAGGACAAGAAGTTACAACATTGAACTTTCTTTCAACTCTGACTCATCATGGGATAATTTATGTTCCATTAGGTTACGGCCCAGTTTTCAAACATTTGAGTAATTTGGAAGAAGTTCATGGTGGTTCTGCTTGGGGTGCTGGGACTCTTGCTGGTCCAGATGGGTCCAGAACACCAACGGAATTGGAATTAACCGTTGCGAAGACTCAAGGCGAGATTTTTTATGAAACTGTTAAGAAACTCAAATAATAAACAACTTTTGAGTTAATTTGTAACTGATTTTATACACACTTCTCTGTTTTAATCATTTGAAGTAAAATAACGTAAGCGAAAGGCTACTAAAAAAATCAAATGTTTTTATTTATTTTAAACCTTTTGATTTTTCACCCATAATTAAAAACCAAAAAAAAAAAAAAAGAAAACCCACCTTCTCTTTCTATATAAAATGTCAGTTCTTAACGTTGTTGGGCCATTCATTCCAACTCTTCCAGGGATTCTACCAAAATGGCTCCTTTTCATTTCAATTGTCTCAATCTTCAACTCCGTTCAAACTTACATCTCCGGATTGGCTTTAACAAGACAAGTTTACAATGCCAAACCTGAAGAAGTCACTAACTTAAGTGCAAGAACTTTTGGAACTTGGACAATCATCTCATCTGTCATTAGATTCTATGGTGCTTACTATTTGAATAATCCTCAAGTTTATCAGATCGTGTTTGCATCTTATGCTATTGCTTTCTTACATTTTAATTCTGAGTGGTTAATTTATAAAACCACAAAATTGGGTAAAGGTTTGATTGGTCCTTTAGTCATTGCTACTTCTACTTTGGTCTGGATGACTCTTCAAAGAGACTACTACTTGAGTTTATGATCATTTGTGTATATTCACACTGCTGATATAGGCTGTGGATTTAAAAAACAAAGGAATTCATTTAAAATCAAAGTAAAACAGGAGTAACATAACAAAGTGAAAACATCACACGAAATAAATTGATAGAAAATAAAAAGTAACATGAAACATATAGACAAAACAAAAAACACTAACCGTAAAATTTTAATGTTTAGTTGGGTCTTGACGTTTTAAAACTTCGACCGCTGGACCTAACAATCTTTGGAACCCGCGTTTATCTAAAGTTGCAACATCAACATCACTACTAGCAATAACACTGGCCTGTCTTGGTAAATCATTTAATAACGCAACCTCACCGAAATAATCACCCCTTTTCAAATTCGAAACAATTCCTTCTCCTTGTTTTACAACATTGGCTTCACCTTTAATGATCAAATAGAAATTATCACCAACTTCACCCTCCTTAATGATTTCTGCACCCACCTTATAATGTTCTGTATCTAATGCATCAGCTAATTTTGATCTTTCAAATAATGATAATCTGTTTAAAGCAGGAACTTCTTTTAGAAAACTTTCATAAAGTTGTCTTTTTTTTGAAGTTTTAGCCAGTAAGATTCTTCTAAATGTTAAACGATCTAGAGCCCATAGAACAACATCATTTTGTGCGATTGCAGTAGCAGCTCTTGGTGAGTTATACATTAAAGCTAGTTCACCGAAACTTGAACCTGGACCAGAATTATTAACTTTTTGTTCATTAACATAAAAGTCAACCAAACCCTCTTCAACAACGTAAAAGAAATCACCTTCATCGCCTTGTTTGATGATTTCAGAACCAGCAGGTAATTTAACTTCTTTTAAAGCATCTATAACTGTTCTTAATGAATCTTCATCAAGTGAACTGAACAAGAAATTTTTAACAACAGAATTGCTTAATCTATTCAATTGTTCTTGAGTTTTTGGAATAATTGGTGGTGTAAAATCATCTTTGATACCATTTGGATTCAATGTTTCAGCACTAACAGATGTACGTCTATTTGCATTAAAGCTCGAAGGAATATTATGATTATGAATTGGATGAACCTGGACTGTGGTTGATGATCTTCTAGCTTGTGCAGCTGCGATAGCATTAGCAGAAGCAAAATCTTGTTTACTGAACTGTTGTTGTTGCTGTTGTTGCTGTTGTTGAAACTGTGTAGAATTTGAGGCAATTGGATCAACTGTTGAGTTTATAACTGATTTGTTTTCTTCACCTACTTCAAAACCAGACTTGAATATACCTGGTTGAATATTTTTGGCGGCTGGTGCAGATGCTGTTGGGTCTTGGTCATCAAAATGCTTTGAGTGAGGATCGTCATTGGTGAAAGGTTGTTTGAACAGTAAAGGACCCGGAGATGAGGTCGAAGATGGGTTTTGTTGTTGTAGCTGGTCGTCCAATTTGTTGTTTGCAGAAGGAAACAAAGATATTCCCAATGCTTGTTTGACTTTAGGATCAATTGATTGTTGATATTTACGTTGTTCCTCTAATCGCCCCAGGAAATAGTTAGCACAGAATTGTATGATATCAGCCGGTTGTTGGCGTTGCACCTCCTTGTTTAGCTCGTTCAATTCATTAACGTAGTCTTGAGGCAGTGACATTTTGTGTGCTTCAATGGAGAAAATTCCGTTCTGTTGCTTTAATTGGTTTGATTTTGTCTAAGTGGTTTAATAGATTCGTTCTTTTTTAAGGAGTTTTACAACTTTTGTGAATTTTGCACCAATTCCGACTGAACTAAAGTTCACGAGGGTAATACCACGTGACTACTATAATTATAATGAATATATATGTAAAGCCCAGTTGATAGTAGTGTAGCTCATGTTATTTGGTAGGTAGTGAATTGTTAGGTCAATAAATGAGCATGATTTGATGGTTGACCAGTTTAAGGTCTCTATCGAGAACGGCTGCTGTAAATTGATCGTAATATATTTCACCGTAATTTAAATCATAACAGGTCAGAGACTAACACACAAGATCATGCACTGATTATGTTGAAGCTAAAAAAAAAATTCATATATCTAGTGTATGTATTATATACCCATGATGGAACTAAATCACATCCTTTTGAATGTACGATATGTCACAATGTAGTTAGAAGCATTTAAATATGTTCGGAGCCAATCCCATACAGCCTCGAAATCCATACATTCCCTCTATCATACTCGAGCAACATACAAGGGTCTAGAACAAAAGATCATTCGGTAAATAAGAGCTGTTTACAGAAGCATTATGATTGGTGGGCTAGACACGACAATAAAATTTATAAAGTATATTGACGCATTGGAAAGTGAAAATCTTCTCGACATGCTCCGTTGCTCTGGTATGTGAAAGTTTTGACGTGGATTGTTAATAACACCTTTCTAGATGGTTGCAGATTGAGAGATATAAATCATTGAGGTGGTACCTTGGGTTTTATACAATACTGTTACCATGCATGAAGAGCACATTGTTTTAGTTTTATTTGTTTTATTGTCTTATTGTCTGTAATTCGATTCATAAATTGTGTTTCTTTTTTACTGAGTCTACTTGGCCCTTATACATATTACCAAGTAGTGGTATTTACTTAGCAAAATTTTATCCTTATCTCGATCACTCCTAGTAATAAATGGTGTGAACTTATGACATGTATTATTTGCACATCTCTGTGTAGGCCAACCGGTTAAGTTACAGTTACAATTGCTGATTGTTCAACGGCCTTTGTTAATTTAGTGACGGATTTGACTGTTTGAGAATGGAGCATACGTTAAAGTGTCGCACCCTCGCAGAATTCACAGCAGAAATGGTGGCTCGGAATGTTTGTCTAAAGCTCAATTGATAATCATATTCAATATTGTTATATATCAATGCTGTCTGCCTCATCCAGTCCCGTTCTGATGTACTCACTTATCTTGCTCTTTTCCCCTTTTCTCCTAATGATTAGAATATAGACATGAAGTGGTCTCTCCGATTACGCTCAGACAATCGCCACCATGCAGAGTCTGAAGAGCTTGATCTTCATCAATTTCGTGAAAGATACAACTATGAACTGAGGTTAAGCACAGCTGACTTCTTCGAGATATTTGATGCACCTGACAATGTTGTTTTTGATGAGAAACCATACTTTGATTCGTTCGAGAGAGAAGGTTTTTATCAGACTGATGACTTCCTAGAGAAATTCAATATTCTTCAGCACCTCACTACCAAAATTTACGTGTTCCTATATAAAGATAACAAAGTGTATCCACTATACAATCTCTCGTTACAAAGATTTTATCAAAAGTTAGGCCAGCAATATCATGATCAACCTGGCGGGCTGCCTCCATTACAAAAGCTTATAGACCAAATTGGCAGACCAATACGAAAACTACCAGATATTAGCTACAGTAAAGGCCATCATAAAAACCACGTGCTTCATATTATGAATCTACCAATTGAAGGGTTACAAATTCAACCAGGTTATAATTGCTATCACTGTGATCGTTGTTGTGCTATTTCCAAGTCATCACTTGTCCAACAATTGGAAGGGCATTACAAGAGGGATCATTTTTCTATTCAATTCTCGATTAGGGCAAAAAATATGTATAAAAGAGTTGTGCTACAAGATATTTGTCCAGGGGCTGGTAATGCTGGCGAATTTGGGAAAAAAAGATTACTGCTAATTCGTGCGCCTGATTTATTGTTCAAAGATGTTACACCAAGTATTCAAAGCTCATAGAGTTATTTTAAAGATCGGAGTTAGTTTGATTTTTTTGTTTAGTTTATTATTAATAGTACTGTTTTGTTTTAAGATGAGATCGACTAAGTGTAGCGATGAAAGAATTTAAAGTAAAATTTCTTACATATCTTAACTTTAATTAACAACCATTCGTTTTCAGATACTAGGATAAACGTTTTCTTACTAGTGAAAAAGGTACTTCATTGATTTGTTTCATATTTTTCAATGATCGTCTTTGAGATGAAAATAAAATGACAGTTCCCAAAAGAAAGTACTTATCCCAAATAGGAGGTGACATGATAACACTATTACGTACTCTGTAAAAGCAACATTATAATTTTACAATTGTTTACATTGAATGTCGTGATAATAGCTGGATTTTGTGTGCTTTGTATCTTGAAAGGGTATGGTAATACATTAAAGGAGGAATCTGTCACATATCACTGACTGCAGAAGTCACACTGTCATGATACACATAACTCCAATTAGGCAAAGCCCTTTAATTATCAGGATTTTATTCACCAAAAAAAATTGTTCATCATCAGCTACTCCGCAATATGCATCCCAGGTTTCTGAAACTTACCCATCCAATAAGCTGTTGATTTTTAGCGGCATGGCTCCTAGTCTTCCCCAGAGTTAGAGAGTCATTGGGTCGTTTAAGCGAAAGATCTTCAACAAACTTGAAATAACCCGAAATTCAAAATACACCTTCCCAAAATCATACCAAACTGCCGAGAGATTTACATCTGCTATGGTCTAACTCAGCGTGTATTCCCAAGTCTGGTAAGATGGAGATTTCAATTCAATGTGTTTTTCCAATGAGTGCTTTTTACATTTAAATATAGTAAAAGTCCTATGTTTTTTACAATTTCTATCCATTCAGTCATACAGCTCTTTGCAAAATATGAAGTTATCGCAAATATTTGGAATTTGTCTTTCAATATCACTCACATTTGCATTTGATACCAATAATTTGTCCAGCACTACTCCTACTGCTAAAACTAACAATGGTTCAATTTCAGGTATCTACCTAGAAAATTATAACCAGGATGCTTATTTGGGTGTTCCTTATGCTCAAGCACCAGTTGGTCCTTTGAGATTCGCCAATCCTGCTCCTTATAATGAATCATGGACTGGTTTGAAGGAGCAAACGTCTTATGGTCCGGCATGTTGGGCAACTTGGGCAAGTGATACTATTTATGAAGAGCATTCGGAAGATTGTTTGACATTGAATATCGTTAAACCCCACGGAGACTACAAGGATTTACCAGTTGCAATCTGGATTCATGGTGGTGGCTTCCAGGATGGATCTTCTTCAAGACAAGCTTATAATTTAAGTTTTATTGTTGAAAAATCAGTTGAAATTGGACAACCTTTCATCGGTATTGGTATAAATTATAGATTAAACGGACTTGGATTTTTGAACTCTAGAGAGGCTAGCTCAAAAGGCTGGACTAATGTTGGGCTAAAAGACCAAATCAAAGCTATCGAATGGGTGCATGAAAATATTGTCAATTTTGGTGGGGATCCTAATCATTTAGTCATTTGGGGTGAGTCTGCTGGTGCTATTTCTGTTGGTAAACTACTAGTTTCAGACAAATTGGGCTCGTATATCAAGGGTGGTATAATGGAGAGTGGTAGTTCGATAATTACCGGTGTTGAATATAGCGGATCTAAACAAGATGAATACAAAAAGATCGTTTCATATTTCAATTGTTCAGAGGCTGTTGACTCCCTTGAATGTTTACAGCAGGTTGATGCGAAGGAACTGAATTATGTCTTCAATGATACAAACGGCGTTATCAGTACTGCGTTTGCCTTTCCTTACGTTGATGGTGATATTGTTAGAAGATCATCGTATCAGCAATTGACAGATGGAGATTATTATAAAGTTCCGGTGTTGATTGGAACTAACACCGATGAAGGTACAGCATTTGCTGACATCAGCGTTAACTCATCTGAAGCTTTTTACTCTAAAATCTTATCCTTCTCTTCATTATTGACCAACACCTCAGCTGCAACTTTACAATCATTGTATCCAAATGATGATACATCACTCGCAACTCCATTAGATCCAACTTACAACGATACAGAAATTGTCTATCCTGACACTTATGGTGCATATGGAAGTGTATTTGCAACACTATATGGTGATGTTACGTTCATTGGGCCTGCAAGAATTACTTCCAAGATTCTAAGTGCTGATAATGTTCCTGTCTATAAATATAGATTCAATATCCCAGACAAGTCACTAGAAACATTTCCATACCTTGGAGCTACACATTTCCAGGAAGTTGTTTATGTCTTCGATAATGATTTGGCTCCAAAATTGGCTACTTATGGGTCTACTTGGAACTCAGACCCAAGAAGTGCCAACATCTCTTCGACAATCTCCAAACTCTGGACTTCATTCATCACTAATTTAGACCCTAATGCTGTTCCTGAAAGCTACTTGGAGATTCAAAACAAGGATGGATGGCCCGCATATAAGGACTCTAAACAAAATCTTGTTTTTGACTTGAATGGGTTCTATTTGGAAGACGATGACTGGAGGAAAGACCAGATTGAATATATTGAGGCCATTGGGAATCAATTTGCATACTGATTATGTTGATCCTCTTTTGGGTTGATATACCCCTGATATTACAAAAGTATTTTTATAGTTGTTTTGATCAAAATTGACAAATTACTCAAGCAGGCTTTATGATTTACATTGTAGTTCTATAATTTCTACTGATAGTAGATAAAAGCTCAAGTTCAACATTATTTATTTAAAATTCATTACTCCTTTTTCCGATTTGGCTAATTCTTTAGAGTGAATTTACGTCTAATACACAATGATTTGTATACTGCTTTCCTTAGATAATCCAAACAAAGAAATATTGTCATTGTAAACGATAAACTAAACAAAAACTCAAGTTAATCTCTATATTGAAAGAAATACTATAATGAGCTTTGGAATTTGAATTCTTGATTGTGATATGTTTGAATTCCACAAGTACGTAACATTTAAGAATCACACCAAGGGAGGTTTAAGGTATAAAAATGTGGTTGTACAAAGGTTACCCGGTATGGACCCACTTAATTGTTAAATTCTATACTACATAACCATTGAATCAGCATAAAAAACACAGTATTACCATTCATATAACTATCCATTATCACCTGCCTAGCTTTCTTTCATTTGTTTCCAATTATATCTAATCCAAACCATCATTGAATAGACCGTTTAAATGAATTAAACAACCAAATTACAACCATTTTGGTATTTTTCGCCGAACTCCGGGCTATTTACGTAAAGCATTTTTTTTGATAACGATAAACAGAAAAATCAGTTTAAATAAAAAAAACTCTTTTCATATTTTATTTCTATTCATTGTTTTGGTTTGATTGCTATTGTTATTGTTCGCTTCCATAATAGTACACAATGACTACTCTACCCACCAGCAAACTTAGAATCTTGCAAATCATCTGTGCCATCATCTGGTGTCTGTTTGCTGCTGGTCCAATATTTGGGTTTGCTGCTTTGAAACCAATCCTCATCTCCCAGGGTGTATACCATGATATATGCCCTGCTGATACTCCTGTTGATGACCTATGTATCGCACAGGATTTGAAATTGAATAAAATGTTTACTATTGGTGCTGTTGTGACAAATGCAACCTCCTTGGCTGTTGGGTATATCTTGGACCATTATGGGCCAAGAATATGTGGGTTCATTGGTTCTATACTTTTGCTTGTTGGAAGTTTGTTAATGGGTCAATACTTTTCTGGATTGAAATTTATCGACTCATATCTTTCTGGTTATGTTTTTTTGGCACTTGGTGGTCCTTTTGTCTTTATTTCGAGTTTTCAATTAGCTAATAGTTTCCCTAAATATAGTGGTATGATCTTGGCTTTATTAACCGGTGCGTTTGATACTTCTAGTGCAGTTTTTCTTGGATATAGACTTATCTATCAAAATTATTTTGAATTACCATTAAGAAACTTTTTCACCATTTATTTGATCATTCCAGTTTTCATCTTTTTTTGCCAATTGTTTATTATGCCTAGTCAAAGTTATAAAACCTTGGGCACTGTTCAAAAATTAGCAATTGAAGGGTTAGATGAAAATGGCCAATTATTAAAAGGCGATGATGGATCACACTGGATTGCTGATATTGATGAAAGAACTTCGTTATTAAGCGCAAATCAAGCTTACAACGGTGAAGATGAGACAACAGAGCTTGCAGGTGAGTCAACTACAAGCTTTACTGCAAATAAAAATAGAAGAAAGTCAGTTTTAGAAGAATTTGTCGAAAATGAATTGACAGAAAAAACAGGAAATATTTTTGGGATCTTGGATGGGAAACCTGTTTCGAAACAATTGCAATCGCCTTTTTTCTTTATCATGGTTGCTTTCTGTTGTGTTCAAATGATTAGAATCAATTACTTTGTTGCTACTATCAGAAGTCAAGAGCAATATTTGATTGGAAATGAGCTGGCCATCAAATTGAATAACATTTTTGACATTGTTTTACCAATGGGTGGTGTTATTGCTATTCCTTTCATTGGTATCATCTTGGATAACCTTAAAACCGTTACTGTTTTGATTATCTTACTAGGGGTTTCGTTTGCAATTGGAGTTCTAGGTTTGTTCCATTCTTTTGGATTGAACTTGATTGGAATTTTATTTTTGGTCGTTTATAGACCTTTCTATTATACTACTATCAGTGATTATAGTGCTAAAGTTTTTGGGTTTGATACATTTGGGACTGTTTACGGATTGATGATGTGTATCAGTGGGATCTTTAACTATACCCAAACTTTTTTGGATTACGTTACTAAAACATTAGAGAAAAATAATCCAACTCCGGTCAATATTATGTTAATTTCCTTGACTATCTTTTTTGGAGGCAGTTTGGTGGCTTATATCATGTACGAGTCAAAGAATATTGATAGAATTAGACTAGAAAATGAGGCTGAGAGCGCTCCAGAAAGAGAAATTCCACAATAGACGAAGAAAAGACAAAACACATATTACATATACAATTACAATGTTATTTCAAAAGAAAATTAAAAAAATTTAAGTCATGTTTATAAAAATTATTATTGTTTTTTGTAATAAATTATTCAAACCATGAGATTAAAAACATCAACGCGATTCCAATAAAAGTGAAGAATAATTGTAAAACACCTTTAATTGCTTCTTGCTTTCTGTTATTGTTACTCTCTAGTTCCAAAATTTCTGGGATAACACCAACAGTAGCAATATACAAAAATCCACCAGCAGTAAACGGCAAAGTCAAATCACCACTTGTAACAGAAGTCCCGAATAGTCCAGGGGAGACATTTTCGACAACTGAATCAACAACACCTTCACTTGATTTACCTAAATTTTGAATAAATATACCCAAAAATGTACCTAGATAAGCACCAATCGCAGTCAAGAATTGTGAATTCATAGCTTGCCATTTAGTGAATCCACCTTGGATTAATAAAGCAAAATCACCAACTTCGTGAGGAATCTCATGGAAGAACACAGCAAGACATGTGGTGGAACCAACTGATTTACTGATATAAAAACTTGCTGAAATGGCCAATCCATCGGTGATATTATGAGTAAAGTCAGAAATTAAGTTCAAATAAGCACTAGCCTTAACTGATTGATTAGGATTTGCAATGACTGGAGAATCAGAATCCCCATCAGTTTTCTTATGAAGCTTCAATTCTTCGTCATCTTTATCAACTGAAGAATGGGAGTGTGAATGTCCACTTGAATGACTTCCTTGTGAATGTTCCAAAATTCTCAATGATTTATCAATAACGAAAAAACTTATAAATCCAACAAAGATAAACAATCCCAAAATAACGTTTCTTTTCTCATCAATCAACACAAATTCAACCTTATCATGCTCAATTGGTTCCCCAACAAAAGTTTGTGGTAATAGGTGCAAGAAAACATCACCTAGTAACCCACCAATTGCAAAACTAACCAACAATGATAATTTAGAAGGCTGGATAGTTGCAGGAATGAAACTCAGGATTAAATTTGGAGGACCCGAGATATAAGTAGTGGCCAACAATGCATTATAGCCTGGATTGTCAAATGGGAATAATTTTGCAAACACCCTCGAGATGATTGATTCCTCATGATGATGGGATTCACGAGCTTTGTTCAATTTAGTGACGACTTCGCAAGTTGATAGTTCTGATGAAAGAACCTGCAAGTTCAGATCACCATTCGAGTAATATAGCTGTTGAGACTCTGATATTTTTTTTGGTGGTGATGAGTGAGCCAGAGATGAAAGAAGCAGAAGAAAGAATGGTAGGAGTTGTGATAATTTCATGGTGTGTGGTTGATACTAATTGAAGTAGTAAGAGTTTGATTAGTTGTTTTGATTTCGGAGGTTTTTTATGGGTGATTTTTTTTAGGCGATGAGCCTTTACAAAGTATATAAAAATTGTTTTAGAAGAAAATTGACAGGATTCATACTTTAAATTGACCAAACGATCACTATAAAACATAATACCGAGAGCTGTTAAGAGTATAGTTTGTAAAGGTTTGGGAAATTCAGGAGCACAGTCAGGGTACTGAAGTCCAATTCAGTCATAAAAAAAAAGAAGCCCAAGTTCTACATTTTCTTTTCAATCAAAACAAATAACAAACTAAAATTACAGTTTATATTTATAAATCTTATAAATATTTTCTCATAAACTTCTTTAAACTCTTATCTTTCTGTCTTTTTGTAATACACAAAATATCACAGTTTCCAGAATTGATAAGTTTCTGGTGTTTCCAAACTAACAGGAATAACTTGTTCATTTGAGTTCTTTTCAACTTTATCCTTTTCAGTTTCTTCCTGTTCTTCATCTTGTTTTTGGGAATTTTGAATGATTGCAACTCTTGGCGCTTTCTTAGCAATATCTAAAGCTTCCTGTGTTAATTTTGCACCCAAGTCTGGAGTTTCTGCTTTTGTAGCTTCAATTAACTTATTACGAACATTGACAGCTTGTTTTTTCAAAGTTAATCTATCCAATATCAATTCCTTGCGTTGATGTGATAAATCTGCTCTTTCTTTATGTAATTGTTTTTCTAAGATTGACAGTTTGTTTAGTTTTGAATCGAGCTTAGTAATTTCTAAATCGACTAATTTTTTTAACAATTCATTTGACTCTGATTTAATTGTTGTTTGTTCAACTTGTGTTGAGCCTAGCACTGAGCCAATTGTTAACTTTATAGCTTTTTGAACATCTTCGTCATTCAATAAGAAATTTTTAGAAGCTAGTTCAGGATCAATATTTTTAATTAAAAATTTCATTGTTTTCAGAACTGCATCATTCGTAGTGTCTTTAGTAAGCCCAGAGTTTGGAGCTTCAGCTTTCTTCGCTGTGTTTTCAACAAGATATTTATCCTCAATTGGCAACTGAATAAATTTAGCGATTGCTTGTTCTGGAGATCTTGTTCCAATGTGGCTTGATATTTTATCCCAATCATTATCAAATATTTCAACACCTTCTAATAATAGTAAAATCTCTTGATCATTCCATGGTTGTGCATCACCCTTTTTTTGTAGTGCTTCTAATCTAACAAAATCTGAAGCTTGAAAGTTTGCACCAAAGTGTCCTTCTTTGAAAGCTCTAGCAGATATAGTGTTTTTAGATTTCAAATTGTAATACCTAACTTCAGTTGAATCGTTACCTGTAACATAGCATGTGAATTGTTTAGTATTTAACGAAGAATTTAATCTTTCCTGTTCATTCAATGCCAATGCATCTTGGGTTGCATCATAAACATTACGTCTCAGCTCGAGATTTAATGGAATATCCACTGTTTTGGTCTCACTTGGTTTTAGTTCAGCTGATGTTAATTGAGCAAATTTCTTCACATCTTCGACGTTAACAATTTTGGCATCTTCAGGAATGAAAGGTTTTAGTCCATCAGGAGTGTCTAGCACAATTTGGAAATGACCTGTGTATTGAGGACCAGATAAAGAAGGTCTTGTTTTTGGGTCAATTTGATAATTAATTAACCCCCATTGTTCTAAGAATCCATGTATTCTAATGATTGAAGCAACATCGGAGGCAATGTTTCTTCTCGTAGATGTAACAGTCAAATATTCGCTAGGGTTTAACCTGTACGTGTTGACCATGAAGTTTCTGATATCTTTATATATCTTGTCTGTCTTGAATCTTGAATTGTTATTGAAAAACTCTGGCAATGATCTTTTTTCAATCTCATGAATTTGTTCCAAACTGAACCAAGCTGCAAAAGATGGAATTATAACTGGTTTTGTTTGACGAGCCAAATAATATCTAGCCTTCTCCTCAATCTTTCTTGATTCTTCAGCGTAATCTATCACTTGTGGGGTTTGGTCGTGAGTTTGTTGTGCTTCTTGATCTTTCATTTCAACATCTTTCTCTCCACCATTTGATTGTGCCGGTTGGACCGCAGAAAGGGACTCTTCTCTAGAATCAATAGGAGTAGTCATCTTATCAGCTAGAACAAACTAAGAAAAGTAAAGGATCTAATACAAGAAGGATTAAATCGATTTCCGTTGTTTTGATTTTTGTTTTGATTTTTGTCGTTTTTCCAATCTTTTTCTATTTCTTTGGAAAAGCAGAAACTTTAGTTAGTTCTGAAAATTACGCTTAGTTTTTCGTGTCATTCTCAAATTTACTCGCATAAGAACGTGATAAAAATGAAATAGACATAAATTTTACGCGTTTCTCTTCTTTGTCTCTCTTCTTGAATAAATAAAATCGGTTTAGTCAAAGATGACAGTTGAGGAAGAAGAAGAGTACGTTTTAGATGAGTTGCTAACGCAGCAAGATCAACTTAACAAAGAGGATTTCAGCCAGTTCAACGATTTGGATTACGATTTTAAACTGAAGAAGCTTGAAAACTTGGTTAAGCAATCTCAGGTCTTTTCCAATATCATCAGTGATACTTTATTAGAGTCTTCACTTATTAAAAAAAAAACAAAGAATAATGAAGTTGAAGATAAGGTTGAAGATAAGGTCAAAGAACCCCCAAAAAAGAAAAGTAGGAAGAAATCATCTGTTGATCCAAAGCAGAAAGATATTTCCAGTTTTTATAAAAAGAAATCAGATATAAGTGAAGAAACTAAACTTACAAAGGCAAAATTAACACAACATCAACCTAGCTCGTCATCTGAAGCCCAACCATCCACCATCAAACAGCCATCGTTGATTACGGGAACAACAATGAGAGATTACCAGTTAGAGGGAGCTGAATGGCTGATAACGTTATACGAAAATGGTCTTAATGGGATTTTAGCTGATGAAATGGGTCTAGGTAAAACAATCCAGTCAGTTGCACTATTAGCGTTCCTATATGAGCAAGGGATTAAAGGCCCTTTCTTGGTTACTTGTCCTTTATCTACTGTAGGAAACTGGGTTAAAGAATTCAAGAGATTTGCTCCAGATTTACCAGTTTTGGGCTACATTGGTGCAAAAGATGAAAGAAAAACATTAAGAGAGAAACATTTTGGAAGACGAGGTATCGAAAATATTTCTGTTATTGTTACCAGTTATGAAACTGTACTGAGAGACTTTGAATATTTGAATACAATTTCATGGAAGTTTTTGATTGTTGATGAAGGTCACAGATTGAAAAATATTAATTGTAAATTGATTTCAAGTCTTAAAAAATTACAAACATCAAACAGATTGCTGTTAACTGGTACCCCGTTACAAAATAATTTGAATGAACTTTGGTCATTATTGAACTTTATACTTCCTGATATCTTTCACGATTTGGAATTATTCCAAAAATGGTTCGATTTTAGTTCTTTAACTGACCTATCAAAGACAGCTGATGATTCTACAAAAAAGTTGATTGACTCTAAAATTCAAGAAACTTTGATAAGTAACTTGCATACAATTTTGAAACCTTTCTTATTGAGAAGACTAAAGAAAAATGTTATTAAAACACTTCCACCAAAAAGAGAGTATATCGTTTATGGTACATTAACCCCGAAACAATCCGAACTATATAAAATGGCTTTACACAAGTCATTGAAAAAAGCAGTGCTAAAGTTTGCGTTTTGTGAACATCTTACTGTCAATCAACTGAAATTCACAGACAGTGAATTGAATCAATTTTTATCGAAATATCTTGAGAGAGAATACCTTGAAAATGATTCTGAAGATGCATATCTGAGGTCAAATAAGGTGGTGAAATCAGTGAAAATATCAGCAGTTGAAAAACAACTAACCAAGCATTGGAATTATGTTAACAAATGGGTTAATTCTAAAGCTTTACAAAATCTTATGATGCAGCTAAGATTAATCTGTAATTCCCCATATTTGTTTTATTTCCCATGGGAGAGTGAAAATTCGATGGATCTTAAAGCATTAATTGAATCGTCATCAAAATTGCAACTTTTAGATCAATTACTACCAAAATTATTAGAATCTAATCATAAAGTTTTAATTTTCACACAGTTTACTAAAATGATGGATTTAATTGAAGATTATTGTGATTTGAAAGGATTTGAAATTTCAAGGTTAGATGGTTCAACAGATCAACAAGACAGAGAAGTTGAAATTTCCAAATTTCATAATGATCCAAATGTTAGAATATTTGCCTTGAGTACCAGAGCTGGTGGATTGGGGTTGAATTTAACCACTGCTGATAGTGTCATTATCTTTGATTCTGATTGGAATCCTCAAGTTGATTTACAGGCGATGGATAGAGTACACAGAATTGGACAAGAGAAACCTGTTATTATATATAGATTTGTTTTGTTGAATACTGTCGAGCAAGTTATTTTAGCAAAGGCCGATTCAAAGAGAAAACTGGAGAAACTGGTTATTCAACTGGGTAAATTTGAAAGTTTGAGAAGCTTAATTGAAAAGGATTCAACTCTTAAATTTGGGAATAGTGACGGTAAAAAGAGAGAAGAACGCCAACTGGCTAAAGAATTAACCACATTATATGAGGACGATAGGTTTAAACAGCTGAATGATGAAGAAGTTAAAGACAACATTCTAACAGATGATGAATTAAATGAGCTATTGGATAGAAGTAATGAAGCATATCATAGAGAATTAGACTATTATAAAAAGTTCAGACATATTCAAATATTTGAAACCACTACGTCAATGGAGAACTAAGGATTCGATCATATAGAATGGTTTAATTTTATTATTTATTTAAAATCACAAGCAGATTTACAGTAGCAAGTGTAGTATTGTTTATTTTGGATGGTCTCTTAAATCTTAATCATCTTTGCGTACACTTGTGTATATTACTCTAAAATATCGATAAAATTGAGATACTACTCTAGGAGCACAGTCGCAATCCAAGGGGGAAAAAAAACACTACATGAACAACTCTTGGTCATTAAATCAAGCAAAAAATCAGGCCATAATGAGTAAGTCTTCGAAAAGTCTTAAATTATCAGTTGGATGATGTTGCTGTTTTTGTTATTGATACAATAATTTTTAAGTGAATAAAACCAAAAAAAAACACACACACACACACACACACACACACACACACACAGCTCCCCAATGCAGCACAAAACATTTTGGTCTAAACATTCATTTTACAGGAAACAAAGTTCTTTCTTTTTTGGCAAGTGAAAGAAGAAGAAAAAAATTTTTCATTATTGTAGATGGACTTCACCGGGGAGTTATGTGATATTTTCCCGGTGGCACATTTTTATATAAAGAAGCGGATTTCTCTTTCTTTCTTTCTTTCTTTTTTTTTTCATTCTTCTTTTAAGTAAAACACTCTTATCAGTTTATCGTTTGTTCCATTTATTGTTATTGTTATTGTTATTGTTATCATTTATTATGTGCTGCTATGATTTTATTCTTGTGCTCCTCGCACTTATCTTCCCTCCTTTACCTGTCTGGATCAAATGCGGGTTTTGTTCTGCGGAATCACTAATCAACATAGCCTTATCAATTCTAGGTTATATTCCTGGTGTCATTCATGCATTTTACATCATTGCAAAGTACCCTATTCGTAAACAGTACATCTATATTGATGAAGAATCACAGTTGTTTGAGCACCCTCATAGTCATCGCCACCAACCTTCTCGTCCACAAAGAACGTTTTCTCCTGTTGTTATTGTTAGAGAAACAGTACAGACCCCAGCTAATGAGCAGTTAGCTTCAAACCACTCAAATATCCCATACTACGGCTCAACTAATGAACAGCCTCCAAGTTATTCAGAATTTCCAATCTCTCCAAAAACGACTGGAAAATAGTGCATTTATAATTAAGATGCTTACTCTTTTTACGACCCCAATCCTTTACTACAATTAATAATAATAATAATACCTGTTTTATAATTCGTTAATCCAATCATGACCATTTGTTAGTTTTTTCATAGAATCACTATGTATTCTTTAAAACCTCATTACACTCGTACCCTTTTCCTATGTCTTTCTGTAGTTAAAAAATCTGGAAGTTCATTTTCATCGAGTAGGAATAACTCTGGAACAATACCGTCTATCTCAGATGTGCTTAACAGATTGATATATCCATCATTAACAATATATACCCTCAACCTTTTATCAACGTTACTGGTTACGATCAATAAAAACCTTTTTTCGTCGATGGTCAACACTGATAATGAAGATAACGCTCCTGTTTTGACTCTAAATTTATTTACCAGCTCTTGTTTTTTGAAATTGAACAACAAAACAGTATCAAAACTATCCGCAATGATCAAACACTCAGAACTGACTTTCTTAAAGTGCTTTATTGGATTTTCCATGATTTGTATCTCATCGATAGGAAATTTTGATAAAGATGGGTTATAAAACAGCAGTTTTCCAAATCTTGTTGCTGCTATGATTTGTATCTCGTCATTACCCAAATCCTCAAAAACAATATCTTGGATCCACACAGGCTCTTCTTTGTTCAAAATCCCATTATAAGGCTCTAATTCTTTATCTTTTGAATTTCTCTTGATACTTTTTGACTTCCAAATACTTGTATGATTCTCCAACTCTATTATATTCAATTCCCGATCTTTTCCACCAACAATAATCCTGCTCTCTGTAGTATCAGCAGTCAGGTCATCATTATTCTTCAACAAAAACTTGAAAAAACCAATAGATCCATGTAATCCAAAACTCATTGAAAAGTCATTATACTTCTCACCCAAAATCTTGTCCAATTCAAAAAAATAGCAATAACCTAAGCCTGTAGACGCCCTGAATTTATTGCTGTCCCATACCTCAAGGTTTATGAAAAAATCACTTTCAGTCTTTGTTGTCATCAACCTTTTTGATTTCAAATGTTTATAACCATAAGTTATGTCATAAATATCAATGTATAACCCTTTTCTCCCTAGTATAAGATAAGTAATTGAGTCCTTTCTAAACGTTGTAAATTTCTGGATGTATTTGTTCCTAGTAGAATGTGCAAATTGATGAATTTTTTGAAGTTTGAGGGAATCATTTAAGTACCATACTGATTATTATTATTGTTAGTATTAGAAGAACAATAAAACTTTCTGGCATTGTAAATGACTCTGCAGAAAGAAATGTATATAGCCATTAACATACCAGTAGCACCCCCAGTAGATAAGTGGCTCGTAACTATTTTCATTTTGCTAGCTTTACTTCCTTTAATGGTGGTTTTCGTAAAGTGTTTAGTTTTCAGGTGTTTTTGTTTTAGGTTCGAAAAGTAAACAATAGAAAAAATTCCGACTTTCGACAGTTCTCATAAATACTCAACTAAAGAGTAAGATTTGGTCGTTTGGATCGTTTTTTTTTTCTCTGAGCAGGAATAGATCGATAGCAACAAATACAATACTTAAAATAGTTTCATTCTTAAGTCACTCGTCTCATGAAAGAGATGATTATCACTACCTGGTTCTCTGTTCGTAGATTTTAGCTTTATCGTTTTAAGCTCGGAAAAACTTTTCAGACTTTCACTCTAATGCAACAACCCACCAGAAGTCTCAAATGCTCATCAATAGATCTTTGAAACCTCACAAATCACCTATTCGTATGCTCTTTGGGATGCCATTATCCACCTGGACCTCTTCAGAAATTCTTACAGACAAAAAATCAAAATTTCAAGGTCACGCAATCTCTATCAATTCCTCATCAGATATCCCAGCTTTCCTAGATCAACTCATGGAATCAAACAAAGCTATACAAAAATCGTCACATCCTACAATGCTTGCTTATAGAATAGGTAAACGTCTACCCAATGGTGAGATCGTTCAATCTGATCAAGGTATGAGAGACTGTGGTGAAGCTGGTGCTGGAGTCAGGCTCATGACGGCGTTGGAAAGAGGGAAATTGATCAACGTGTTGGTGGTTGTGACAAGATGGTATGGCGGGATTTCATTGGGAAGTGCTCGATTCAGGGATATCAGTGGCGTTGCAGTTGAAGCTTTGAAAGCTGGCGGATTTTATGATGAAGTTAAGAATACAAATGCTACCAGTAATATAAGTGGTAAAAAAAAGGGAAAAAGGAAATAAATAAGTTAAATAATTTCATTCTATATTATAACACAAGAGAACGTCTAAATATATTTATATGGATTCAAAATTGCATTTGGATCATAGGTTTGTTTTAATTGTTTGAATAATTCAATTTCAATGTCTGATTTGGAATATCCAATGTAGTTTTTCTTTTGGAAACCCAATCCATGTTCAGCAGAAATAGACCCTTTATGTTCAGAAACCCACTCATAAACAAATGGCTCTAAAACTTTTTCAACTTCTTTAGTATATCTTCTAACGGCAACATTCAAGTGAACGTTACCGTCACCAACATGTCCATAACCAACAGCATCAATGACTGGAAATTCATCAGTTGAACCGATTAATCCATTTTCATTCAATCTTTCTCTAGCAGCATCCACAAATGCATATAGATGATCCAGTGGCAAACTCACATCATATTTATAAACACCACCCGCAATTTGTGAAGCTTCTGGGATTTGTTCTCTGAAGTTCCACAAATTTTTCAATTGTTGTTCATCTTGTGCGATAACACCATCAGTAATTAATTCATTTTCAAATGCAGTTTCTAAAAACGAGTTTAGTTTTTCTTCATCATGAGTACCATTTGAACCTGAAGTTTCGATCAAGACATAGAATGGATGCTCATCTTCTAATGGATGAGTTAAGTCTTTTAGGTGTTTTTTGGTCAAAACTTGAGAGTTATTATCCATCAACTCAAAAGCTGATAAAATTTCACCTAAATCTCTTTTGGCTTGAACAAAGGTTTTCTTAACAGCCTCATAGTTTTCCAAACCTAAAAATGCAACATTGAAATTTTTTGGTCTTGGAGGACATAAAATTGATAATCCGGTAATAACACCAAGGGTTCCTTCACTACCAATAAAGATTTGTTTCAGATCATAGCCAGTATTGTCTTTTCTTAAAGCGTCAATGGATGAGACAATTTTACCGTTGGTTAAAACTACCTCTAGACCTAAAACAGATCCATGTAATGAACCATAACGCAATAAACGTAAGCCACCGGCATTGGTAGCAACAGTACCACCAATATGACAAGAACCTTTAGCACCTAAATCCAATGGAAAGATGTAGCCATGTTCGGCTAAGAAGGTATCAGCAGCTTCCAAGATGACACCAGTATCAGCTTTCAAAATCCCAGAAGTTTCGTCAAAAGATCTAATCTTATTCAAGTTTGATAAACTCAAGACAATTTCATCAAACACTGGAATACTACCACCGACTAAACCAGTGTTACCACCTTGTGGGACAACAGCTAACTTCTTTTCATTTGCATATTTCAATATTTGTGAGACTTGTTCTGTTGTTTTTGGTTTCAATGTTAGTTTTGATTGACCTCTATACTTTCTCATCCAATCTTCATTGTAGAACAATAAATCGTCTGCATCTTGAATGATTGAAGATTCAGGTAAGATTGATTTGAAATATTCCAAATCTTGGGTAGTTAATTCTGAATATCTCGAATCACGTTTAACATTAGGATACGATTCTGCGGTTAATGGGACTGATTTTGTCGAATATGGAGATAACTTGACATATGATGAGCTGACTACCACTGCTGGTAAAACACCCGTTTGGCGTACCAAATTGCGTGGGAATGCTCTAGAAGAAACCTTTTTCAATGTTTGTCTTAACATAATAAAATAGAAAAACTCTTTGAAAGTCCTATCTTTCCCCAAAAACCAGTTCTTTTCTGCAGTTTTAGCAAAAGTGACTTCGTTTATTTTCAAATTTTTCAAAATTCGCGCTTCAGTTTGAAAAAAAAAAATGTAAAAATTTCGATAGTCCAAAGCCAATTCTTAGCATAAAAACTATTCTTACAAAGCAAACTACTAGTAAGTAATGATTATATAGTCTCTATGATATGATCATTGTTTAGAACTTCCTTTTTTTTGAAACAAAACGACCACCAACCGAACCAGACCTTGATGGTTTAAGATCTGGCTCCAAGTACCCAGACCGACTATTATATCCTCCATTTGAATTTCCATAGTTTGATGACCTACTGTTGTTGCTATTATTATTATAATTTGAGTTTCTTGGATAGTTGTATGATGATGGACCTTGAGGTGGTGGTAAAAATCCGGATTTGCTTGGGCCTGATATTACAGGCATGCTCTGCGCTTTTCGTATTTGATTACTATCATTGCTTCTCTTAGCCTTTTTTCTCGTTGGTTTATCATAATCATCCCGATTCTTACTTTTTTTTGATGAAAAGACTGACTTAATTTTATCAACTATTCCCTTCTTTTGACTTGGAGCTTGTTCTGTTCTACTACCTTTACCATAGTATACCGATTCATTGTCATCATCGTCATAATCGCGCCTCTTTCTCTTTTGGTGCATGTTGAAATATTTATCCCTTAATTGTTTTGGTAAGTTGTGACCAGAAAATGCAGACCCATCAAGATTTGGAACTCTAGAACTTCTTCTCTCAGGACATTCATCGCCGTAATGACCCTTTTCAGCGCAATTGTAACAATAAATATTATTGGGTAGACCCATTCTTTTATCAGTGTCATCTTTTGTAAGATAGGATCTCCAAATACTTGGACATTGGTTGGTTGTATGTTTAGATGATGCACAAGTCTGACAATATATCTTTCTCTGTCTTTGAGTACATTGATTTTGGAAATGTCCTTTTTCTCCACAATTAGAGCAAACAATAGATCTTGGACACTGATTTGAGTAATGATCATCAACCATACCACAAGCAGCACAAATAACTGTTTTGCATTGAGCTTTGATATGACCTCTTTGATGACAGTTCTTACAAATCAAACTGCTAGGTGCATCAGAAACTCCAAAGTATCTCCCTTCGCCTCTCTTTAACACACAATATTAGTAATTAAGTACAAATGTGTTACTAGTTTAAGATGAATACATACCATTTCAACCAACTCATCTGGGTTATCGTTAACCTCATCTAGCCCAAGACTCACAATCTTTGAGTTATCACCAATGAAATCGGTGTCACCTTTCTCAACACTGCAAAAAACACGCAAACTGTTAGTAGACCATACATCAGAATTACAAGTTGAGTCTTGAAAGTACTTACAGCTCCATTCTAAACCTTTGTTGAGCCTGCTAACCCTTCCTGTCTCTTACTGATGGCTTTTCCTATTAAATTTTTTTGTACACTTTAAAAGACTTCCGGATTTCAACCATGTGATTTACACCCTCGGAATTTGAAAACTCACCACGTCGAAAGAAAAATTTAGTTAAAAGTGACTCTCAAAAGATGGATATTGGTTGATTTAATTGCAAAATGGCTGAAGAAGTTGCTCAAAAGGTGGAAAAATTATCCGTACAGGATACTGCTCCAGTTGCTGACAAGCCAAAATCTGCCCCAAAACCAAAAGGTGAAGGGAAAAAGAAGAAAGACAAATCGGCTGGTGCTGTCTCCAGTCAACTATATCAAGACCCACAACCTGAATTCATTGATGAAAGAATCCAATTGTTTGATAAATTGAAGGCTGAATATGATGCTGCTGTTGCCGCTAAAGAAAGAACCACCATTAAAATCACTTTGAAAGATGGTACTGTCAAAGAAGGTATTGCATGGGAAACCTCCCCATTTGCAATTGCTCAAGAAATTGGTAAATCATTCTTGGAAAGACAATGTATCTCAAAAGTTGATGGTGAATTATGGGATTTGGAACGTCCATTAGAGAAGGATTCCGTTTTAGAATTCTTTGATTTCTCAACTCCTGAAGGTAAACGTGTTTTCTGGCACTCATCTGCTCATGTCTTAGGTGAAGCTTGTGAATGTAATATGGGTGCTCATATCTGTTTGGGTCCTCCAACAGATGAAGGTTTCTTCTATGAGTTCTCCATTAATGGAGGAGAAACAGCGGTTTCTCAAGCTGATTTCCCAAATCTAGAAAGTGTTGCTAAAAACGCTATTAAACAAAAACAGAAATTTGAAAGATTAGTTATGAAGAAAGAGGATTTATTAAAAATGTTTCACTATTCAAAATATAAGAAATATCTAGTCGAAACTAAAGTCCCAGATGGAGGATCTACCACTGTTTATAGATGTGGTCCATTAATTGATCTTTGTGTTGGTCCTCATATCCCACATACAGGTCGTATCAAAGCTTTCAAGCTTTTGAAAAATTCATCATGTTACTTCTTGGGTGATGCTACTAATGACTCATTACAAAGAATTTACGGTGTTTCGTTCCCAGATAAAAAACTTATGGATGAACATTTGAAATTTTTGGAAGAAGCTGCTAAAAGAGATCATCGTAAGATTGGTAAAGAACAAGAATTGTTTTACTTCAATGAGATGTCACCAGGTTCTTGTTTCTGGTTACCACATGGTACTAGAATTTATAATACTTTAGTTGATTTACTACGTACTGAATACCGTAAACGTGGTTATGATGAAGTTATCACCCCAAATATGTACAATGCTAAATTATGGGAAGTTTCAGGTCATTGGGCTAATTATCAAGAGAATATGTTTACTTTCGATGTTGAGAAAGAGCGTTTTGGTTTGAAGCCAATGAATTGTCCTGGTCATTGTTTGATGTTCAAGTCTCGTGAACGTTCATACAGAGAATTACCATGGAGAGTTGCTGATTTCGGTGTTATTCATCGTAATGAATTTTCAGGTGCATTATCTGGTTTAACTAGGGTTAGAAGATTCCAACAAGATGATGCTCATATTTTCTGTACTCAAGATCAAATCGAAGATGAAATTGAAAATATTTTCGATTTCTTGAAATATATATATGGGGTTTTCGGTTTTGAATTTAAAATGGAATTATCAACCAGACCTGAAAAATACGTTGGTGACATTGAAACATGGAATAATGCTGAATCCAAATTAGAAAGAGCTTTGAATAAATGGGGTGGTAACTGGGAGGTTAACCCAGGTGATGGTGCTTTCTATGGTCCAAAGATCGACATTATGATCTCAGATGCCATGAAAAGATGGTTCCAATGTGCAACTGTTCAATTGGATTTCCAATTGCCTAATAGATTTGGCTTAGAATACCGTACTAAAGATGTTGCTTCTGCTGATGTTTCTGATGTTGGTAGACCAGTTATGATTCATAGAGCTATTTTGGGTTCAGTTGAAAGAATGACTGCTATTTTAACGGAACATTTTGCTGGTAAATGGCCATTCTGGTTATCACCAAGACAAGTTTTGGTTGTCCCAGTCGGTGTTAAATATTTTGATTATGCTGCCAAAGTTACTAATGATTTGAAAGCTGCTGGCTTCTATGCTGATGTCGATGTCAGTGGTAACACTCTACAAAAGAAAGTCAGAACTGGTCAATTACAAAAATACAACTTTATTTTCATTGTTGGTGAAACTGAATCAGAAGATCAATCTGTTAATATCAGAAACAGAGATATTACTGAGTTACAGAACAAGAATGAAGCGGTTAAGTTAACCACTGTTATTGAACAATTAACTGCTTTGAAAGAGTCAAAGAGAGGTGACAACGCTTTAATCTAGATGTCTATATATGTACATTCAATATTTTTTAATTTTATTACTATTAATTTAAAGTACTATTTACAGTAATCATCATATCATATCATATCATATCACCATTTTCTGTTCTCTTCTTCAGCATTCTCTCCTAACCTTTCTTGTTCCAATAACTTATCAAATTCACTCTGTTCTGTGGTTGGTTCATCCTGAGTTTTAGCTGGACTATATGTATTTATTTGATTATGTCTTATCTTATTCCAAGATGATCCAATACCGACATTAGGATCTTCTCTAATCCCATTTTCTTTTCTCACTTTTTGCCATTTTGATGTAAAGTGCTCATTGTTCTCATTTGACACATCATCATTATAGAACGGATCGTCGCTCGTTTTAACTTCCTCTCCAGGGTACGGATAATCTGAAGGACCCTTGGCGATCTCTGCTCTAGGCCCACTGTAAAGACCTAATGGGTCCCTTCCCGAATAAATGTTCTTTGCTCTTTGAGTAGCCGCAGCTTGAGATCTTGGATCCTTCATTATGTGTTCAGGATGATCTTTGGTCAAATTGTAATATATCATCCATTTTGTTGATTCTGAAGGCTTTAGTATTTCAGCGACTTTATAGCAATTTGGATTAGCCTCTTTTAATTTTTCTAATTGCCATTGATATGATTTTTTAGCACCAATTGGAGAAGTAACCATCATCCCAATCATCCCAAACAAAATAGCAATTCCAACATTTGTTCCCTTTGCTGAGCCTGTACGCAATTTCTGTCTGTAAAATGGAATTGAAGTGACAGCAAAGAACGTAGACCAGCCAACACCCAGGGTTGTGTATGAGATGGTGGAATAAGTTCTTGATAGCGTTTCTCTTTCTGCTCTAGTCAGATCCTTATCGGCTTCATAAAAATCCACAGCCAATTGGAATGCTTTTTGACTAATGGGATCCAATTGAGTTGCAGGGTCTGTTATTGCTTGAGGTTCCTTCTTATGTGACATTTCTGGTGACGTTGATAGTCGTTACTTTCCTTATAAGTTAATCTGTAGGTTTTGGTGATTTTTCCACCAAAATATTTTTCGCGACTTTCTAATTCTTTCCTTCTTTCATATCTATTAATTTCTCTAAAAATAAGATGTTGTTGGCTTGGTTTCAATAATGGAAACCGACTGATGGTGACTATATGGCTTTCAATTGTGATATCTCATTTTGGTGAAGGTTAGTACAGTGTGATGTTAAGAGACCTTTTAAAAGAACTCAACTCAAACAGCGAGATGATTTCAATGGCCTTTAAAGTCACTAACATTTTGCAATTTGACCTTTCTCTTCATTGATACTCTCGTTATTTGGCGTGAAGGTCTTACTGTTGAGCAATGTTTACAAAATTACCTTACGAAATAAAATGCATAATAGTGGAATTTTTAATTCCTGAGAGACAGACACTTAAAATTCTAGGTAAACTTGATTCTGACGTTAAGGCATTTCTAAATGAGCATACTTATGTCTTGAGAATCATACATCCCCAAAACAAATTCGGCAGAGCTGATACCCGTTGGGATCATATTCCCCTAGACGTTTCAATAACTGACAAACCTCACTATTTTTCAAAAAATCTTAGATATAACCATTATCTCCATAACTGTGTTCCCGATAATAAGAAGATTTATAACAAATTCTACAACAACCATAAAGCTCTCAGGCGCTCTTTATCTATCTGGTTTGATCGAGAATGTGCTGAAAAGTGTAAACTATTTGAAATTCATGTTTATACTTCGCCTTTTGAATCTAGATGCCTTCAATGTGATCTCGAGATTTTGGTAGGCGATAACAGTCCTCTTCAGAATTTTCAGAGTACCCCAGTTTTCATCACTGTCATCAAGCCTTATAGTTATGAGGGTTTGAGAAAGTATAGAAAGTTCAATGGACACGGTGTTGGTCATAACCTAAACTATGAAGGAATCACTGATAGAGCAGATGATATTTATATTGAATATGACGATATCTTTAAAGAGATGATTATTGATTCATTTGAGACTACATTTTATACCAAAAACAAATTTTTGAAACAATCCCGTTTGGGTCTCCATATGCAGAAAACTTATTGTGATTTAAAGAGTTCATTTAATCTTCAAACCATTGATATTGTTGCGAACCCAAAACTGAGTGATTATGAAGGTGAAGTTATTGGATACCCCAAAGGTATAAAGGGACGCTTTAAAAAACTATTCAAAAATCTTATTACCAATTCAAATTCTCAGCTTGGAGATATCCCAAATAAATCCACTAGTCAGAACTACGATTTTCCTTACTGCACCCAATCCCAATTAGATAACATGTATGGGCTTGCCTCATTGAACAAGAAGATAAACAAAATTAATAGACATTTCGACCATTACTTGAGAAATGTGGACCTTTATCAATACCAATCCTCACGTACAGTATTTCTATGGAATGGTGAGTCTGTCAGAGTAGACCCCCAAGGTCAGTCTTTGGAGAGACAATTAGCCTATAAAGATAGGTCAAAATTAAAACAACAATTAATAATCAAATCAATCATTAAAGTTACTGATAAGAACCTTGCAAAGCCAAAAGAATGTGAAATCAAATGTATCCGTTTCAGACTTCTCCATACAAAATTTGAACTAGAAAGAGCCAGGGCCACCATTAAGAGGAGAATAAGGTCCTACGAGCCTTCGCTTGTATACCATTAATAAGCTTTTTTTATGACTACTCTTTTCTTTGTATATATAGAGCAACAAATATATTACATTATGTAATTTTAAACCTCGGATATAGATTATTTAACTTCCGAGGGCATTTCAAAATTGTAACACGAAATCAACAAACTTCAACCAAAACAAGACATATTTTGTCAATTTCAATCGCAGATTTGAGGTTTGAATCAAATAATAATACTTCAAATATGGGTATCAACGAAAGTGACGGTATGTTTTATTTATTGCACCTTTTTATTGGGCTTTCTGGGCACTTTTGACTAACGTTTACATCAGAACTATTTACACTACGTCAACATTTCTTTACTGGTGACTTCACTGAAGTTTCTACGATCCAATTGGAAGACTATTCTGAGGAGGTCAGAGAATTTGCCAAAGAATACAAACTAAGGTCACTAATCAACCTTGGCCAATACGAAGAAGTGCTATCATTTTTATCCAGTGAACCTGAATCGGTCTTGAATCAAACTATCAAATTATATACCAAATCAGTTAAAGGTGAAAACGTCAGTTCAGAGTTTGAGCAGTTAATTTCACAATCACCTACTGAATGGTATGTTCAAATACTAGGCTCTCTTTATTTAGTGAGACAAGGGAAATTCGAAGAAGCAATTGCGTTATTACAGCGTCATGAAGATTCTTTAGAGAGTGTGTTAATATTAGTCCAATTATACATCCACCAAGATAAATTGGAATTGGCAAAAAAGGAAGTCTCTAAAGCTTCAGGGTATGCCCAAGATAGTATTATTTTCAACCTTGCTGAAAGCTATGTCAACAGTGTTGTTAATGGTGAAAGTTTGAGAGGTTCTTTATATTTCTTTGAAGAGCTAAGTCATTCCAACCCAACTTATAAGACCTTAATTGGCCAATTCGTCTTGAACTTGCAATTACACCAATTCCCAGAAGCTGAGGTTGTTTTGAACCAATTGGAGGAATTAGAAGGCAGCGATGCCGATTTAATTGCCAATGAAATTGTTTATGCTAATATTACTGGTGATTTGGAAAAAGCCAATTCTAAAAGAAAAGAATTAAGTGAATTGTCGCCTGAACACCCAGCAATTGTTGACTACAAAGCCAAAAATGAATTGTTTGATAGTATAGTTGCGAAATACTCTGAACAAATAGTCAATTAGAGGCACGTACTAAGAGTATCGATGATATAAATATATAGTAGTATATTTTCTGGATTATCCTAAAACATAGACGTAGTACTCGACACCTAATACACCATTTGCATCCCTGACGTGACGTCCCTTTCCAATCAAGTTCTTCGCAGTAATCCAAGACTCCTCCTTTGAGCTTGAGTCCAAAACAACTTTAGGATGGTTAGTGAGGTACCCATCACTGTAGTCGTGGGATGAGCTTTTTCCAGTAACAACAGCATTTTGAGCATCACTAGGAGTGGATACCCCGGAGTAAGTAAAATGAATCTTGGAGCCGTTAGCCTTAGATTTCAAATATAATTGGCAGTCCAAAGTGGCTGTGCCTGGGGTAGCCTTGTTCGATCTAATATTGTCTAAGCCGAATAGGACCTCTGTATCGAATGGATAAGCTGGATCCAATGTTTTCGTGTAACCTCCCTTGACACCAATATAAACTAGTGACTCTGCAGCATTGTCGTAGATCAATTGCGGATCTTCTGCATCAAGATGGATAAAGAATACTGGTTTAAGTTGAGCTATTTTGGATGCTTCTTGAAGTGACATTGTTAAGTACTGTATTTTTTTTTTCCGTTAACTTGTTAATTTGTTGTTGAAATATGTCTGAAATTATTTAGTACGGAAACAGCCTATTTATACAATTTTTCCTTGAATAAATATCACGCTCTGACTAAGAATCCAACAAAACCACGCAGAGAATTAAAAGAGCCATGACCATGACCGATCAAAGCAACCATGCACAGCAAACACTTAATCAAAAGCTACTTAATACGTTGGAGAACCAGGACCATTTGCTCATCCGCTCGCTCTACCAAAAAGACCTGGAGCTTGTACTAGGAAAGAACAACGGAGACACTGAAAAGCTCCCAATGAAGATCATAGGGAAGTCTCTAAACCAGAACAAGTCAATAGCAAGGGAGAAGTATCAGTTATTACAGAGAATGTTTGAGAATCATTAACTGTGACTGTGGCTATGGCAATATGGTGGTGGTATTATAGTAGTGAATTGGCTCGCTTCTCTGTGTGTGTTTCTGTTATAGGTCTAGCCAAATGAATGATGATGAGGCTGATAAACCATAAAGGTACAATCACATGAATCTTTTTTTTTGAACAACAATTTCACTTAACTGCTGCATCAATCTCTGTTTGGTAATTAGTTAAGTTATCCATAGTAAGAGAGTGCTTAGACTATAGACTGCTAACTAGCGCAACACTCAAAATCAGTTTTCAGATCCACTAATCTAATCAAATGCTACTATTGAGGTATTGGTTTAGAAAATTTATTAATATAATACAGGCTAAAACTCAGGATGAGCAGAAACGAATCAATTGCTTTTTAAATCCTCCATTATTAAAACTTATCCTTCCCCACAAAAACTCAAACTTTTTTGGTGCAAAACTTATTATCGTATCGACCAAAATAGTGTATGTTTCTGTATTATGAGCATTGAGTAACAATTTAGAGGTTTCCAATGTGCCTCCTTTGTTAACCAATTAGTACTAGTATCCTATTTTTTTTATTTTGGCCAGCTAATAATTTAAATTCAATCAATCCGAACTATTTTTGTAAGAAAAAAAGCACCAACCCTCTCCTTAACAAAACCACACCAGAAATCAAAAATCAAAAATCAAAACTAAATGAAGACAATCAAGCAAGTGTCTTTCAAAAGGTTCCAATCCACGGTATCCAAGCAGTCTACACAATCTGCTGTTATCCAACAGTCCCCAAACCGTGTCAACACCTGGTCCAAATCCCAGAACCCCAGAGAGAATGTCCTCAACCATGCAAAATTCATCCAAAAGGACCTCTCAAAACAGCCAGCTCCATATGCAGCCATCGATCTTATTGCAAAAGAGCCAGTTAGATTCATCCATGATAGAATTGCAGTTTGCCAAGGAAATAAACAGGTAGGTCAAGGACATCCTAAAGTTTATATCAACCTGGATAATCCTACAAAACCAGTTAGCACTTGTGGCTATTGTGGTTTGAGATTCGCTCAGGAACAGTTCAAAGCAAGTGTCGAAATTTGAACGTGTCCTACTTATTTATTATTATTAGTGTATTTATTTATTTATTTATTTATTTATTTGTTTATTTGCTTATTTATTATTATTACATCCTTATTTATTCTAAAATATATATACTTACAGCAACTTAAAAAAACGCAGATAAAAATCCAGTAACAATGACAATAACACCCAAATCAAACAACACGAATTGTAGAAGCTCCAGATATTTTACGCTTAATCTAATTCTTTGCTTCCATTGTAGTGATACAAATGCATCAGGGATGAATTGTAAATAATACAGGTAACTGGATAATTTATAATCATACTCATCATCAGCAGTTCTTGAAAGTTTAAAGAAAACTGCAAACGTAGCAAGTATCTCAAAAAGTGTGAATATCTTGAATGGAGATGATGTACTGTTTGAGATAACACTTAAAATTGCTCCATTGCCGCCTTGATCATAACTAAAAAAAGCCCATGTTGTCAGCAAAGTGACAAAGAGAAGCTTTATCAACAAGAACTTGGCCTTCAACTTCGCATTTTCTTGCTTTTTGTATGCCTTCAATTGCTTGTTGAACTCGGTCTCTTCGGCATTCGCTCCTTTACTCTGCGCACCACCAGCGCTGGTTGAACTATTCAAAAAACTCTCAAAGTCCTGAGGGTTGGAAGCACTCCCGTTCAACAAAGCCTGCAACTGCCCAAACTGATCACCAAAAGGATTAAAACGCTCTCCAGAACCATTCAAGTTTTCAGAAAGTGAATCCTGATTTGTCGGTAACTCTATATGCTGATGCTGTTCATGCTGTTGCTCCTTGTGCAAGAATGCCTGGATCTTTTGTAATTCCTTCTCAAACTCTTCTTCATCTGCCAAATCCGGTTTTGGTTCTGATTCTGGTACTGTAATTGGAATAGGAGCTACACTTTCTGGTACATTGTGCTGGCTGTCAAATGCTCTGGAAATTCGTCTATTGAGATTATGAGTCACCTCTGGCTTTGGATCACTACTAGTAGTTATTTCTGGTTTGTTCTCTTCAAGGACTTTTCTGTCCCCTGTGATTTTGTTGAGCCTAGAGGATCCGTCCTTGATCTTAGCAGCTCTTCTCTCTCTAAGTAATCGCCTCTTTTCGGCCTCAGTAAGAGTCGACATCTTTGTTTTGTTGTTTGTTTTCTGGTTAACAAAGTTGGACTATTCGATTGAATGATGAGAAAAAGTATCAATCTTCTTGGTGTTTGGGTGGTTTTTTTATCTAGCGCAGATAGTTTTGTTATATCACCGTATTCCAGTGGTGTTTCTTTCTATTAAACAATAAACTCTTTAATATTGTTATTAGTTGTATTCACTAACATTACTTATATAATCCTCTAAACACTTTCAAATTTATATCTTAAAAAACAGTACTCGCCTCGTCTTTCACAGAAGTAAAATTTTTAGTTCTGTGGTTAAAAAACGTTCCAAAGTTTTCTGAATGGTTCTAGCTAGACAGTTGATTTTACACTAACTTTCAAATAGTTTAGATGCCTTTGTAAAGAGCTTCCATAAATCAGATATCGGTAATTATTCTAGTTAAATGAAAAATATATACTCGCTATAGTATAATAATCAGCCGTAAAGTGGGAAGTTTTAAAACACTGAACGGATTTGTGGACAAGCCCATCTGGGATATAGATTCTAAATATTCAGAGAACTCCCCTCTCCTCCCTCCCCTCGCAATATCACAGATTTTGGCTTTGATACTACAACAGGGTTCTTATCAGGACATTGTACTGCATCAATGAGCACTTCTAATCCTAGACATTTTGTTTATATCCTTAGCTATAGGTCTGTACGTAAATATATGCCAGCTGCTTAAAACACAAAGCGCATTCGCGATTCGTGATTCGCGATTCGCGAAACAAATAAATAAGATGATAATTTTCGCGATTTTTCTATTTTTGTAAATTTCAAAAAATTTTATAAAATTACTGTAGAAACACCAAACTAAACGTTTACTTCAACGTCCTCAACGATTAGCTGGTCTTTTCTAGTGTGTTACGTTTATTGTTACTTATTGTCCCCTGATATTCTCCTTCATCTTAACGGAAATTCTTTGAAAAAAAAACTAGGATCATCTAGAGCCTCTTATCAAATTCCCAGAGCTTCAAACGTTTTTTATTTCACATTCCATAAATAAATCTAGACCCAGCAATTAAATTACATACTTATCGGACTAGAGACCTAAAGAAATTTAAATCTCTTCATTGCCCACCAAATCCCAACATCTGTCTTCATTCGCTTTACCTGATTGAGATCTTTCCATTACCACCGTTTAGAACTTGTCAGCTGATTCAGTAAATTCCTACTTACACCTGTCGATAAAATTGATTGATGCGAAAAGTTATTTAAGTTGACCATAAATGATGACATCCAACTCTTCTATTCCTTCTACTCTCCTGGGAACAACTTTAACAACCTTGTTTTTATCTGAAGATTCAGACACAGACTCAAAACAATCGACTAGTACATCCATAATAGCTAACACTCAGTCCTCGAGTGAGTCTAAAACAATATCTGTCGTGACTCCAAGCACATCATATTTGGATCATGATAGCTTTTCCACGACGGCCTCTTCAAATCCATCCACATCTACTCTATCAACAGAGGAAGTAACCAGTACGAGCACACATAATTCGACCACATCTACAAAATCCCATCATACTCATGAGTATGATACAACAGTCTCAAACCCTAGTTTATCGTCAAGATTGAGCTCAGATTATACCATGCATCACCATTCATCTTCAATCTCAAGTCAGAGCACTCCAATATCTTCTAGTGTTTCAAATTTAAGTTTTTCCTCGTCTCAATCAGCCTCTTCTGATCCATCACCATCATCACCATCACCATCATCATCATCACCATCATCATCATCACCATCGTCATCATCACCATCGTCATCATCACCATCATCATCATCATCATCATTATTATCATCATCATCATCATCATCATCATCATCATCATCATCATCATCATCATCGTCATCATCATCATCATCATCATCATCGTCATCATCGTTCTCCTCCTCAGATTCCGTAACGTCGATCATATCGTCAACATCAGTTTATTACACTAGTATAACAGCAGCAGCAATCATTCCTGATGAAACAACTATTTATTATACCCAGCCATATATCATTACTGCAGACTCTACCACTATCACAACAAATATCCCATTATCTACAGTTGTTGATAGTACCGAATCATACACTCCAAATACTGACATTACTTTGACCTCTGACTTTGCATTTTTAGCCAATGAAGTTCCTAATTATCGATCTACAATGGGCTCGCCTGGGTCGGGTACCACTGGAAGCCAAAACAAGGGCACTATTGCGGGATCTGTTGTTGGATCAGTCGTGGGTGCGGGAATAATACTATTGTTATTATGGTTCTTTTTGTACAAAAAGAAAAAATCAAGATCAAGGGAAAAAGGGTTTAGCCATTCAATTGCCTCCACAAGAAGGTATGATGAAGAATGTAATCGTGAAAAAACATTGAACCAAGAAAACACCAACAACAATAATTCTGGCTTTAATCTAGGGTCGATTATTTCTTCCTTGTCCAGAATATCTTCTTCATCATCTTCTTCAACAGCTGATAGTTCAGGATCTTCCTCGAACGGCCTGAATTCGCTAAGGTCTGCAATTTTACAAAACCAAGAAATCCCAAATGAACGCACTCCAATAACAACTAAAAAATTTATACCTATCCCACATTTACCAATAGCTTCCTCATCGAGGTATCAAACGCGTACAATTGATACAGTATTTGAAGATTCTGAATCTGAACATTCTACTTCAAACAACAGATCAGTCTCTGGAAGTTCTTACATAAGTAGGTATAATGCTAACTCCCCAAGATACAAGAATTCAGGATTGAAACCAATAATTCAAAATCCATTTGATGAGGGCTCAACTTCACCTATAGCTAGAAGACCACCTCCCCCACCGCCTTCAAGACGTACTACTGGTATTAATCCTAATTTGTCAACTACTGCAACATTAGAAGAATTTAATCGTGGACACGGGCATAACAGGTCATCTTTGACGTCCGTTGATAGCTCAATCATATCGGATGAGACTGATAGTGCTAGCACTGATGAAAGTTTGATACAGTTGGATAATGACGGAAGAGGTGGGAATCATCCTGGGTTTTTTAGGGAAATCGTATGATAAGAAAGATTGCTATTTATTAATGATTATTCAGGGGTTTGTATGTTTCTTGTATTCCTCTTTTTTATTACGAGTTTTGTTTTATATGATTTCCTTGATCTCATGGAATTTATGAATGAATTTTGCTTCCATCCTACATTCATGGACTTATGTTTTTATTTATGTTTATAGTGGTTCTTCTTGGAGTTATTTTTTTGAAAGTTATTATCTTTTTATTCTTTTACATCTAGGTTGTTCTTGCTCGAGTCATCTGCTTCGTTTTGTTTTAAGATTCAGCTGTGACGTACTACTACATTTTCAATCACAAAACCTAATTTGCGTACACTAAATGACAACTTTCTGTGATTAAATCTGACCAAAAAAAAGCATAGATAATTATCAATAAAGACATTCTCTAATCACTGATCATCAGAATAAATGTATAGAAAAATTGTTAGCTAAAATAAAACTCATTATAAATAAAAACTCCAATTCTGTGACCTCTGTCTCTCTGTGAAGGCCACTATCCTAAAAAAATCCTAACCGTATATAAATTCCATTCCGTATAAATTCCGTTCCATATAAAAACCATCCAAATATAAAACCCTTTCAAAGATTTAGCAAACATTAAATTTAATAAAAAAAAAATGATTTAATCACAATGACCGTATTCTCTCATCAAGAGAATTTAATAGATTTCCTTCTTCTTCTGCTCCAATCCCAGCGCTCTTAATTGAGGAATCTCCATGACGAATTTTCCTTCTTTGTATTTCTCATTAGCACTACCTGATTTCAAATACTTCCAACCTATATAAGTGTTACATTGCTGGCACATTGTATCAGTAACTTCATAATCCCCAGTAATCATGCCCCTTCTTTCTGGGATTCCAGTCTTAATGTTGATACTAAAAACTTGTTAGTAAATGGTGGCGTTAAAATATTTTGAAAAAATAATGATACCCACACTCTGTCAACTAAGTAACCTTTCCCATGCTTTCCACGAAAGTTCTGTTTTCCACGTGTTAGTGCGTATAATCATAAAGGAGAGGGGAGGATTAAGAGGTTTCTGTTTATACATACGTCTGAAACGATGTTAGTTGAAGTGAATAAATGGGAAGAACAGTTTTTACATTTGAAAACTGTTCTTTTCTGGCAATGATCATCCAGGTTAACAGGATAGTACAGGCCCATTGTCTTTATTGTTGTTCGATCACAAATATATCCTTAAAAAGTGGTGTGCAATGATTAATCAGATTTTTAAGAAGTATTTGAGTGATATAGTTTGAAGATGCTTTGTAACCGATTCAGTTCTCTTGAAATGACCACCCAATTCAATCCGATCCAATGGGTAGTGAATGAATCAATCAGAGGTAAATTTCAAAAGGTTTCAGAAGCTGCAAATGTTAAAAGTAGATTATCTCGTTTGGAATGTTATCAAAAGGGATTTTATCTTTCATTTTTGCTCCTGCTTATAAGACCGTGGTCCCAACCCGAAAGGCTTCTCGGAAATAAATCACGTGAGTTATTTTATAAAGGGTCGGAATTGGATTGGGTCCGGGTAATAGCTTTTGAATTTTTCATGAAAAATTGGTTAAAATCAACATGTAAAAAAAAGTGTTTAAAGACTTCGGTTTAAGTTCAGATCAAACACTTTACTATGAGCTTTACTCTGTTTAGTCCCTTGAGACTAATAACGAGCCCTTCCATTAATCTGATTTCGAAAAGGTTGCTTTCCAAATCCGCCATTCTATGCAATAATAACACAACCTCTTTATTTGGTGATATAACTGAAGTTACTGAACAAAAGTCTAAAAAAAATGATTTTAGTGATTCTTTACAGACCATGGGAAGTCAAGGTGAAGATTTCGATAAGAACAGAGTTACACTGTCTAACGATACTAAATTACATGAATACTTGGGTCATAAACCAACTCCAGCTGTCGAAAAACTTTTAACCCCATTGAAAAGACAATTATACATTGCAAATGTTGAAAAAAATGGATTTTTCAAAAATAACCAAATCATAAAACTACCAAACGGTGATGAGTATAAACTCAGATTGACAAAAGAAGAAATTGATATTTTGGAACCAAGTTTATTTGTCAAATCTTACAGATTGAAAAGTAGTTTGAAAAAAACCACTGTTTTTTTGAGACTAATCAATGGTTTAAATGTCCATGATGCCATAACACAAGCTCAATTCAATAGAAAAAAAATTGGGAGAGAAGTTGGTGAATTTCTACAAGATAGAATAAAAGATGCACATAAACTAAATTTAAAACCTGAAGAATTGTACATAAGTCAAATATGGTGTGGTTCTGATGGTTATTGGTCGAGAAGATTGGATCCAAAAGCTAGAGGTAAAACAGGTATCATTCATCATCCTTATATTCATGTTAAAGCTATTTTGAAGACCCCAATCACTCAAAGAAGATTAGCATGGGAAAAAGAACAAAAAGAATTGAAAAGAAAACCACAATTCCAATTACCTAACGAAAAATTACGTTTTAGATTAGACGGTCATTACAAATGGTGAGTTTTTTTTTCGGCTTACAATGGAATGTAAATAGAAATGTTCTGTAAATACATATTTAAAGGTTTTAGTAATTTGTATGAAATAAATAAATAAATAAATAGAATTAATAAATAAATAAATAGAATTAATAAATAAAGCCCTAGAAGATGGAATTGACTAGTGATTTTTCTAATCATCATATCCAGTCAAGTTCAAATCTCTAGCACGCTTAGGGACTAAAAATATATATTCTGTTAGTATAATATTTCACTAATACCAAAACCAAATCCATACTCACTGGGATAGGAAAATGGGACAGGTTCATGGTCAGGATATAAATACCTTCTTCTCAATGGTGTTAAAATTAATGCTAAAACAGGACCAGAGACACCCAATACTACACTGAAAAATAAGTGTGGTCTAGTATGCGCATGATAACGGGCCCACTAAAAAAGTTGTTAGAAGCTAAAACACTATAAGTCAAAAGGGAATAATTCAGCATGAGACGTACACGAATAGGTTGCTTAAAATAAACAGGGTATTCAGACATAACGTTTAAATTTGTATTTGAGCAGGTCTTTTTCTTTGTGGAGTATACGCTTGTTTTTGATGTTCTATTATTTTCAATTGCTCCTTAAAAATACAAGAAAATGTTAAGAGACACAGCACAATACATAATTTGTTTATACTTATCTTTTTGAAATTATTATGCTATACAATTCTTTCTCTTCTCAATCTTCATCCTCATCTTGCGGGTCATATTGAAATGGTTTAGGTAGTGGAGCATCTTTGTTATTAACTTGTCTTACAGTCTTGATAATTGGTCCTACTGGTTCTTCTGGCTTCTTGTCAACTAAGACAACAACACCCCCATTCCCTCTAAATTTTCTAACAGGGACAAATCTTTCATCTTTATTGAATGAGATATATTTCAATTGTACTGGTAATACTCTTGATAAGTTTGATACTTTATATGGAGTTTTGGAATACTTTATTGTGGCATCTTCCTTGATATCTTCTTCTGATTTTTCCTCTGATTTCTTGGAATCTTCTTTATCCTTTGAATCTTTATCAGTCTTAGTCTCATTATCAATGTCCATTTCATCATCCTTTTGTTGTTTTTGATATTTCTTCGCTCTTGCTTTGGCTTTGGCGGTGGTTGATAAAACCGCACTAGCAACTTTTTCAAAAACGATTCCTTTATCTTCTTTTAATTTTGGTGGATAATCAAAGAATTGTGATTTTGAATGACATGATATAGCAAATTCTGGAATTTTCAAATCTTCACGAACACCAATAACTGAAGTTGGAGTAAATGCCAAACTTAAGAAATGTGTAAATGGGAACCAATACCAAAATTGTGTGAAAATTGCTAAACCAACAATAGCCTTTGTGTTCAATGTTCCAGTAGCAGTATTCTCTGTTTGAATTGTAACGTTACGACCACCAGCATCTATTATACCTTGAGCTAAAGCAGCACCAAATTTGGCCAAAGCATCTTGGTTTTTATTTGCAATAACTGATGCGTACAGATCTTTAAATTCCGTAACTTTTGGATACGTTTTCTCATTTTGTTGAATCAAAATCATAGAAACAGCAATTAATGCACCTTGGCGGACAAAATCAACTGGATCTTTAGTCAAAGGCTCTAAAACTTCAATAGCTTGTGGTAGTCCACGTCCAGCACATGAAATACCAAGTGCCAGAGCAACACCATAACGGACATGAGGGTTATGAGATTGTGATAATAATTCAACAATTCTTGGAATGGTTTGATAGTCACGAATTAAAACAAAACCCAATGCAATAACTGAAGCTCTTCTAACGTTATCGTTTGAATCTGAAACCGCAATATGTAGTAACTGCTTAATAACTTTATTGTTACCAGTACCAGCATAAGCAAGAGCAATAGCAAAAGCACCACCGTAACGTAAAATTGGATTTTGATGTTCAACTAATGTTTTAATGATGTCATCAGCTTTTTCTTCTCTACCATAATTTAACAATGCCAAACTCATAGCTAATCCACGGATTATATTTTCATGTTGAGTTTCTTGAGCATAAGACAACATGTCATTTTGAGCATTTTCATTACCTGAACCCAGCATAATCAAACCCATACTCAAAGCAGCAGCTTCCCCAGAAGTTGCAGAATCAGAATATAAGACAACTTTTAATTCTTCATAAATCTCTTCATTACCAGAACCCATACCAGCAACACCTGTTCCTAATGAAGCACCATGTAAAATAACATCAACTTCATCTGTACCGGCAGAAGACCCATTTTCAACAACATGTTTCCTCAAATAATCAATGGTTTGTCTACCATGACCAGCAAAAATTAAACCGAGGGCATATAATGAACCACCTTTAGTGTAATGAGATCCTGAACTTCCTGGAAGATATGGCTGTAAAATCTTATATCCTTGTGATAAATTACCTTGGTGAATCACACCTAAAGCAGCTGTTGCTGAAAATTTAGACCAATTTGTTGCTTTACCCAACCATTCCAAATTAGATCTAATAAATGAATCATCTGTAGTACCTGCATGTAAGAACGCATTCTCAAATGTTATAGCTGAATGGAAAATGGAATTTCTCCCAACTAGATAATCTTTTGATTTATTTAAAATTTGAATATCGGTGTTATTGTTTCTTTGTAAAAATGTAATATCAAAATCACAAGTTGGAATTCCCGATAAAATCTTGGTGATTTTTGATATTCTTATGTCTGATTCGTCTGTATTTAAACTTTCCAAATTTGAAATAGTCTTATCCAACAACTCTTGAGATGCAGAGTTGACTAGATCAAATGCAACTTGATAAGCAACTAGTCTACTGTTTGTTTCCTTTGATTCTAATAAAGCTGTGAAAAGATGAGTAGCCAATCCGTGATTATTCAAATTCACTATGATTTTAGAAACTGTAAAAAAATCAGGATTCTTCAAATTTGAAGTGATTGAAACCAAAGAATTCAAAATTTTGGTTCTAAAAGAGCTGTTATCTATAACTGAGGTAGCAACATTCAAAGTATAATTGATTAAACCTAAAACGTTTTCTTCTGATTCAACTTTCAGTTGTTCTTTGATTATATTCTCCACAATATCTAATCTATAAGCATCTAGTGAGATTCCAATAACTAATTTGACGTCATTGGTTTTGATAGCGTTTTCTAACATTCTTTCAAAAATCTTAGTTAATTGAAATGGAATCTCAACTGGTTCTTCAGATTCATAATTGGACTTATTTGATTTGATGTAACGATCAATTGCTTTTGAAATGATAGTTTCAACATACTCTGAGCTTTGTGTGATATCAAATTCATCTTCAGCAACTAATGCAAACTTAACAGCTGAGTCGTAGTCACTCAAGTTATAATAAACTTTGGACGCAATCAAAGCAGCCAATTTTCTATCTTTGAAACTTTCATCTTCATATAATTCTTCAATTTCCAAGATGTTATTTGCAACTTCAGACCAGAGTTCATCAACAACATCATTAATTGATTTCAGAGCATACGCCTTCAGACTAAGATCCTGTTCCCCCAATAGGGCCAAGTATGGAGCAGCAGTACTAACAGACATCCTTTTTACTAGTCAATTGAGCGTGGAATCTGACTATTGTTTGTGTGTTTTAAACTTTTTTGTTGATGTTTTCGCCACCAATTCTGAACTTTCGTGAATATTCCTGAATTCCGACTTGTTAATCGCTCGGATATCACGTGATATTGATTTTAACTATGGGGCGATTATCACCTTCTCCAGAAGACAGATAAATTGCTGAGAATTCTACACATTTTGTGTACAATTGGGTTATTTCAACTGTGTGGTTGTTGTTGCACGTTGGTGATGATAATGATACGATTATCTGCAAGGACAAAGCCTAGTTGGTTCTCTTCACTGCCGCTCAAGAGATTCGCTAGTGGGTCCAGTGTTAAAGTTATTGTTCCCAGCAAAAAGCTTATTAAAGCACAATCTGAATACAAACAATTACCTGAAGACTCACGATTTGTTGAAAGTTATTTTCAAGAGTTGAGAGATTTCAAAGAGGTATTAGTAAATGATACTAGCCACAAGAATGCCTCCTTTACAGATTACCAGAATGATCCAAATGCATTAATTGCAGAACTGGAAAAGTATATCCAAACTGTCATATATCCAAAATATCCAGACCCTTCTCGTCTAGGCCAAAAACTTATACTAAAAAGATATGATGAAATGTTAAGAGATTTCAAAATTACTTTAATGATGAATGGCGGACATCCTTTCGTATTTGATTTATTGATGAAAGCTCAAGAAGAATTAGAGAAATTTGATAAATCTAAATCAAGAACCAAATGATACAACAAAATACTAACACCTACACTTTATTTTTCTGAAAGTCTTTATGTATTGAAACTCAAAAAGTATTTCGAAAAAAAAAAAAGTACCAATATGTTGAATATTATCCCGAACACCAAAACATGATCATTAATCTGTAAAACTTTAAAAAGTGAAATGAAATGAAATTATATACGTATGTATAAATAAAAAAGGTTAAATTATTATGGTTTTCATAAATGGGACCTGTTAAAGGTTGTTGTTTTTTTTTTAATTTTGTTGTCTGGCAACTAATATAACAATCTAATGGCGATTTTATATTGAGTATCCTCTAATTGTTCATGCAAGCTCTTAATAGCATCTGAAGTAACACCACTAATATCAGCGATTAAATAAGCAATATCACCTTGAGAATCTGAGTATTGCTTCTCGATGTTATAGTCACTTAAAATGTTGTTAACGGTTTTTAAGACACCTGGGACATTTTGATGGATATATAGAACTCTGACAGTGTTTTGTTGGTCTAGATTTAGAGCCCTTAGTGAGACTTCTGGGAAATTAACAGCACCGGCTGAAGAACCTTCATTGATATATTTGGTTAAGGCAGTACCAACTTCAACACCAATAGCTGATTGAGCTTCTTCGGTAGAACCACCAATATGTGGGGTTAAAATGACATTTCTCAATGAAGTTAGTTCTGTGGCCCATGAATTTAATTCGTTGTTGAATAAATCGGCCCCGTTTTTAGCTGGTTCATGTGGGAAAACGTCAATGGCGGCACCAGCAATTTTACCTGATTTCATAGCAGCAACTAAAGCTGGAATATCGATAACAGTACCTCTTGAAGCATTAATAACATAGGAACCTTCTTTCATGGCAGCGAATTGTGGGGTTGATAATAAGTTTTTGGTTTCTTGAGTAGCTGGAACATGTAAAGAAACAAAATCAGCTTTACTCAACAGTTCATCTAAAGTTGAAACTTGTTTCGAATTACCTAGTGCCATAATAGCAATAACATCATAATATAAGACGTTCATACCTAAAGCTTCAGCAAGAACAGATAATTGAGCACCAATATGACCGTAACCTACAATACCTAAAGTTTTACCTCTGACTTCCCAACATTTAGCGCTGACTTTATTCCAAGTACCAGTGTGTAGTTCGATTGATCTATCGCCCAATTGTCTGGCTAAGGAGATAATCTCAGCAATGACCAATTCAGCAACTGATCTTGAGTTTGAAAAAGGTGAGTTAAAAACAGCAACACCTTTTGAAGCAGCATAATCTAAATCAACTTGGTTGGTACCAATACAGAAACAACCAATGACAACCAAGTTTTTAGCATGTGACAAAACCTTTTCAGTCAATTTAGTCTTTGATCTGATACCAATAGCATGTACGCTTTGGATTTTTTCAATCAATTCGTCTTCTGGTAACGAAGTTTTATAGAATTCAACCTGATAACCTTGTTCAGTGAAGATATTGATAGCGGTTTCATTGACGTTTTCCAACAGTAAAATTTTGATATCTTCAGTAGAGAAAGGTTTCAATGGTTTAGCTTGTTTTGAAACAGAGAATCCTCTTGGACGGAATTGGTTCTGTAAAAATGACTGGGTTGGAGAGGTTGAAACAGCGTTTGGTGAGCCCAAAGTAGCCTGTTCAAAGGTTTTTTGTAAATTTTGAATCTGTTGTGGAGAAGCCATTGTTGCAATTTAATGGTTTAGATTTGACTGAACTGGACAGAAAAATGAAAGAAATTTTCGATGTTTTGAAGTTGTTTATAAAGCAAGCTGTGTCAGTTTTATTAGTTAATTAAAAGAAAATTTACTTCGACTCGACATGACACGCCTAAAAAAATTTTCTTCGGTGAATCATCAAAGTGAAAAAAAGATGATGTGTCACGTGAAATTTCCTAGAGTTCTGTAAGGATAAAAAGTGATCCAATCAGTGGTTAAATAGCATTGTAGCACCTGACTTGGGTTTATATTTAAGAGTGCGAATCCATCAACGTTAAATAGATCTCGAATCCTTCAAGTCGTTCAAATCGCAACGGTTGTTATCTTTTTATCTGTATAAAAATGGGGTGGAGTCATAAGTGGGACTCAAATCTGACCCGGTTTTTTCGCTAACCTGACTCCAGAGCTCATAAAGGAGTCAAATCGGTTTATATAGACACGTACGAACATCAACACCGAAAAAAGTATAGATTGAAATATAACACGATTAATGTATAAGTGTTATTTACAAACTGTATATTATCAATACTGTTTGTTTTGTTATACATCGAAACGATTTGAAATTGCTTTTTTTAAACAATAAATTATATTTAATTTTTTAAAAAATAAATTACATTTGGTTTTTTTAAATTGAAACAAATAATAGTAATGTTTTATTCATCTTAATTTTTTATTAACCCTAATACTACGATTGCTTATTAATTAGGGATCATGCCATGAACATTATTATTTTATGAGGCTGATTATAATTCTATCGCTTGAATTGAACGATCGAAATCCTCAATGTTTCAGCAAAGTGGAGCGCTAGCTTTACACCATTAACCGCTCCTTTTTTCTACTTCAAAAGTTATTCTTGCGAATTATATTCTACTGAAAGTTGTTAAATTGGTAATTGCGTTTAATGCTCTTGATTTTCGAATACTGGGAGTGATTGGATCTTAAGTGGTGTCCATAACTCACACTTCTGATCCCAGTATAGCAATTATGATTTAATTTGATCATTAACTATAAGCCTGTTTTATCTTTCTAGATATTGGAGCAACTAACAACAGCATACTGCTGAAAGACAATCGCATGCAAATGAACATCTCATCATGCATTGATTTACAGAGAACAAACTTCCCAATGCAAAGAAGCATTACTTGAAGCTCAGGCGGCATAAAAATATTTTTTTATCCGAACGTTGTAGACGTATCGCAAATCTTCAATATTTGGTACCCATCACTATTCGCAAGCCATGATTGAACCTTCTGGTTGAGGCAAAGTTACAAGACGCAGTCGATGAGTTAGGGCCCATTAAATTATAATTTCACCGTCACTACTGACCCTGCCTCATTTATTCCTTGGCTAAAATAAAACATATTCATTGGTAAAAGGTTGATATCGTATTTTTCACCTTGTGAAGTCTGTGTCTCACTTCAAAAATTTAGGGCTTTAAAACTTAAGTTACTGCGGTAACCAGTCTGTGTCTCGGCGTAGGAACAATCGAAGGTTATTAGGGAAGCTTGAGAGACAGGAAAGGAAGAGAAGTGGCCCATTTGTCCTAACAAAATCAGAGTTTATTAGTGTAATTACTATAGAATAAAGACGTTCTGTTTTAACTTTTCAACCTAGATATGAGTTATCATCCAACGCGACGTTGAGGATCACAATTTTAATTCGTGAATCGCAATAACTGTTTTTCACATACTTTGAATTACGAACACAACACATACGATAAGTGAGACAGTAATGCTTTTGGAAATTTAAGCCCATCTAAACTGATTATCGAGATTATAAAGGATGCATAATAGATATAGAAAAAAAGTAACGAGGTAGGGAACTCTATATCCAACATATCATTTCTTTTATTTTCACAGAGATAAAACCGTAGTTTATGATCAAATTTAGCTTTGAAAATCTACGGGTTACTGGAACCGGGAAAGATTTAAGGTTTTCTAGAAGGTTACTTCCAAGTAGGCTTTTGACAGCAGAATAGGCAACACTTGCATAAATGTTGTTTACAGTTATAATAATATTACAGCAGCTCCGTCTGTAATTGGCAGATAACGATATTCGTTCTATCTACTTGTAAAAAACGTGATGTTTGAATTCCGAAAGCTCTAATCAATTCATACTTATCAATTACCAGTTGATCGGAACTGGTTTTTCCTGGCAAAATGTCTATTTTGGTTAGTCAAGGATGCTAGATGGGCTCAAAATAAAAGATAGTTTAAGATCGCCGACATGCTTTGTAGATAAGGCTGGGTTTATCGTACCTAACGCTACACTGGTTAAACAGTAAAATCGACAGATTTAGTCTATCTTATCAAAACCAATGAATTACACTGGCATAAGTCAAAAACTTATATCTTGCACAAATTAAGACTGATAATATCTCTCAAATGTAATTCAAATCGTGAAGTTATCTTTATTAGAAGCCTAACAGGCATGTATTTGCGCTCTCTTGTTTACATGTACATGTTAGCTGATATGTCTATTATTCCTTTTTATAGCATCATCCTGTCACTTCTTTTGCCTGTAGTTTATTCTTCCGTGTATTATCTCTATGAAAATCGTCATACTGCTTTTAAGTTTAGAATAAGGCTAAAAATTATGACGCTTAATTCACATGGCGATTAACTGCATAATATGACTGGTGGTTGAAAGTAGATAAGTCATACTTGTAACATCGATGATTTCGATAAAGCCTTAGTATATAATCCAAAAAGGTCAATAACCGTCAGCCTCCATGAGCTTCTAGAAGTTTGTAGTAGAATATTCAGTGGTACCCTATATGATATCATTTAGAAACCGATGCGGCAGGAAATTTCTGGCTTTGGTTACGGCGTATGCCGAAAACGCCCCGTTTTGGGGGATGATATAATGTCACCGCATGTATTTTAGTTTCCCCTAGCTGTTATGCTATTTTATTTTTTAATTAAATTGGCAGTTTAAACAACTAAATGCATGCTTTAGTTGTTCATCGTAGCTTTGATTTTTTGGCGCTATACAAAACGTCATATGTACTTGCTTGCTTGCTGATATTACAAAACCTTATCGTGTTCGTCTACAGCTCAAGCTTAAGGACTAGACCTGAACTCTTCAAACTGCACATAACTTATCAAATACTACTTTTAATTATTATATGGATTCAAAAAGATTCAATCTAAAGTGAAAACTTTAACCTATACCCAGCACAGTGCACAGTACCTGTTTTATCGCAAAATACTAAATCAGCAATGAGTTTTCAGACTAACTACTTCTCTGTGAGATGCCGAGGTTTGAGAAAATTATTTGTATAATATTGTGCAAACTAGTATGAGTTTAGTCATTTACCCGAAACCTTATTAAGCTTCAATTTAGTTTAACTTAACATATCTGTATCAATTTTTGGCCAATAAAATACCAGAAAAATATGAGCCATAAAATTTTCGTCAGTGAACCTTAATAATCAAATTTTGAGAGTAAAGCTTTGAAAACGGCATTAGACCAAGTTTTTATTTCCTGGATCTGAACCTGTACCATATATAATCTCTTTTTATTATAGTGATACTTGGTACAGTACACACCTAAAAGTACATCAATTCGCTGAAACTGCCGATAGGGTGCTTGACGATTGATACCACTCCTCAAATATCTCAAACGGCGTACTGATACGGAAAAACGGTGGCTTATAAATTATCGCTCTTATTTTGTTCAATTAGATAAGCCTATATGATATTTGATTGCAAATAAGCATCAGACAACTGAACTAATTAACTAGAAAACATACGAACAGGTAACACGATATAATGAAAGCACGTAGTTCAGCTATGGTGCAAAATCCATCGTATGTTATGGAAGGGCTGGGGAACTATCAACCAATCACTTGAGCGTAACCAATAACTGTTGATCCCACGCTTAAGAGAAGTGACTGTTTAGTTCGGTGTACATCGTAATCACACGGTACTGATAACAATAACGATTTGAATGCGGAACTGTTTTGGTATCAAGAACGTACAGTACCTAGTGTGTATTGGTGAAACTAAGGTCCACCAACACTTCAGATAATGGAAGTGTTAAACGTAATGGAGTAAAAGAATACTCAACCGAAGGTACTAAATCTACACATCTCAGAGAAGTTATTGAGGCAATCAGGAGCGGCAAGAATTATCTTATTCACTGCCCGGCAACGAACGTTAATAGTAGTCGTTCGTAATTGAGAGTAAATAGTAATAGTAGAAGCTTTAGAAAATCACCCTAGAGTGAGACAAACTAACGTTAACAACAATCAAGGGCTTCCAATGACTGCGAGTGAAGAATTAATCAGGAACAATATTGCGGTGCCCATCTCCAAAACCTTCAAGAATAGACGAACTTTGGGTTTCTTAAAGTTGGGCAAAAGCCATCTCCAAAACCTTCCAGGGGATGTATAAAAATGCATACTACTATACATATAGTTGTGCATGCATACTGGCAGTGTTCCTAAAAAGGTTCTCTTTACTTCAGAGTTTAGGGCCTCCGGGGGCTGAAGCCTCGAGGCCGAGTTTTGTTTCTTTTTAAAGCACATGTAATAATGTTGGTTAAAGTTTAAAGTTAAGGCTTTGCTGCGAGGCTGTGTGCGTACCAAATAACCCCAATGCCTCATGGATTTTCTCTTGCAGATCTGAAGCACAGAATGAGCAATAGGAGCTTCTTGATGTATTTTCTCATTTTTTTATATAAATAAAACCACTAGTGTCCATATCCTGATCTTCTTAAAATGACGACAAGTTACTTCGTTATTGACAACTAATATTGTTCTTTTATTCCATCCATAGATTAATCGTGCGCTTTATCGGTTTATTTCTGGTTTACTCATCCATCGCTCTTAGTTATTACCCAATACTTGACATTTGTTTTCTCTCTCCCCTTACAGAAAGCGCATTCAATTACCACTCTTTTATCTAGACATATTTTATCACATCATGGCATCAGTGGAAGACTTCCCATTTACAGAACAGTCCATGTTTAAGCTCACAAGCTTTGGCGCTGATTATGCTTCTAACATTAACCTTCATGGATTTTCAAACACCACCCAAGATTATCGTATGAATCAATATAATAATAACCCACAGATGAACAACTTCAACGAATACCCTACTTTCAATAACGGCTTCATGGTCCACGAACATGAAGTTCCAAATACCACTTCCCAATCTCAGTTACAAGCTCCATTTCAACTTCAACCTCAACAAACGGTGTTTTTCACCAATAATCTCGAATCTGAACATTTTTCACTACTCGCTGAAGATGACATCTCATACCATCAAGATCATCTTGGGAATCCAAATATCCCACTTGAACAAGCAAATTTTTTCATTAATGAAGCTGGGTTCCCTCCTGTTGATGCTTTTGTCCCACCAAATGTTGAAAATGTTCTTGAAGTTCAAAGTCATCAACAACAATATCAACTACCACAACAAATTAATAGTCATAATATCCCACAACAAAATCAGAGATTAAGATACTTAAGCGAACCAAATTTGCTAACACCTATTGCTCAGAATTTTTCGATTCCTGGTTCGGAATCAACATTTTCACTGTCTCCTGAATCAGCTAGTTTTAGATCGACTACTTCACAAATGGATACAACATTAACTATTCCATCTTCTCCTGATTCAAATGATGATGTTAGAACTCCATATAAGAGATACAGAGTCATTAGAGGCATCTCATCTGGTGGTTCAGCAACCAAGCCTCCAAGAGTCGTGATACAATCAAACCATCATTATGATCCTGTCAATTTAGATTTAGTTATGGCTAAACTTGAAGATCTATGTTTACCACAATGGAATGAATTTGAACTGGAAGACAAAAGAAGAATAATAAGAATTGAACGTTATCAGGTCGGTCCAAAGATTGTTGCTGAGTTTTCTATTGTTGGCTCTGCCAAAGAGAATCCAAAAACAGTCCAAGCTAGACCTGGTGTTGATGTTGTTGAAGTTTCATGTTTGGAGTGTTATTCAAGACCAAGTGATGATCTAGATGAAGAAGATGAGTCTTCAAGTTATAGTTACCAAGAGAGAAATTTTTCAAACGATATTAAGAGAAATTTCTACATCACAAGTGTTGAAGTCATCAAAATCGTTGAATTATTGATTGGTACTGAATCACAAGATCCTGCTGACCGTCGTCGTGAAAGAGGTCGTGTTAGATCAAACTTGGTTCCATTCTGGTCAAAAAAACCAATTAGTTCAAGAATTTCAAACTCTGAATCGAGAAGTTCGCCAATCCCATCTGAGTCAACAGCTGACTTTAGAGTCGAGTTAGCAACCAGAATAATGGCTTACGAAATCAGAAAGCCAAGGGGATTTGATAAAGAGGTTAGAATTCTTAAATGGGAAAAATTGGTTCCTGCTTTACGTCGTGCTTTACAAAGTTATTATGCTGAAATTCCAGATGATTTCGAGGAAGATGACGAGGAATGAATGTATTGATATATTTTTTGTTTGCATATTGTTTTTTATTGTTGCTGTCATGATAAGTGTGAAGGTTTAGTTGTTTTCATATTTGTTTTCTGTTTTTAGTTAAGAGTCAAATTGTCATTATTACCAGATTATTTTATTTTTTACCATTTTTTAGATTATAACTCAATTTTGAAAGTTTTAGACCATTGATTGGTCATTTGGAATGTTAACTAATCTGATTGTAGTTTGTGTTTTAGTTTTAGTTTTCTATGACGTGGTTAAAAATTGATTGCTTATTCTTATTTCATACTCTTAGTTACGAACTAATAAACTGTCTTATTAATAATGCTCTCATAACGATCAGAGCCAAAGATAGTGGTAACGTGCTTACACTGCTCTTGTACGGAAATCCGTAGACTGAGATAGTGGTTACTTTGGTGCGATCGCTCACTGCTCAAAAAAAAAATCATGTCGAGATAATTATGAGCAGAATCGATAATGGTCATTCACCCGAGAAGTTATCAAGAGAAAAAGCTTTCAAGAGCATTGGAGTCCTTAGTCTAGTACCCATGATTGCTAAAATCTTTAAACATGCAAGCCCCAAAATTGTTTTGACTTTGGTTCTGACTAGTTGAAGATTTTCAGAAGTTGGCTTGAAAGAACATTCTATGCCAACTGTCAAAGTTCCATTACATGTACCGAAGTTTCTTAAACATTGGGCCTTTTATATGATAATTTTTATCATGATTTCTTTGAGATTTTCTGGATTTAGATGTATTAATTGCGTCAAAATGGTCATTATGGTGTCTGAATTGTCAAACTTATTGTTCAACATAACGTACCATTGTTTAGAACAGTAGATGTCTCAAACTGAGATCAACTGGTAAATCACCCACCAGCAAATCCTCAGGAGTTTGGAAGCTCTTTATTGCTAATCGTTACTCATTAACTTGTAAAAAAAAATCAACGAATAAAATCTAAACCATTAGTCTTAGTTATTGATGATCATGGTCTTTCATACTTCTAAGTGAAACGCTTGAGCAGTGGGATCCACCATATAGAAAAATAATATTTGTCGCTCATCTATTTTAATAACGTCTTGGTTACCTGAAGCGAATATCAGCATTCATTGATCAGCAACTAGAAGCTAGTAATCAGCTTCCATGAATCACAAGGACGTTCGAGAATTTATTGATTTTATTCACTCACTTAGGTGTCTCAAAAATTTAGAATAAGTACTTGAATGATCTTCTCTAGTTTACGTCAGATTTGAAGTTTCTTGATTCACTGAGAATTTCCAGCCTTGGAAGTTGATTATCTTTGATGGAATGAGAAATAATAATTTTCAGTGTTTACTCTTTAATCTTCACTGTGATATATACATTCCCAGATCAGTAGAGAACACACAAAGCTTAACTTATCAACACATGAGTAATGTTTTGAATGAATAAACATTCGCATTACCTTAAAAACAGATTTTTTTGTATTGTACATAAGGAAGTTGATCCAAGAGGCGAGGGTATGCACTAACAAGCAACACGTACCCATGCTAACTGTTCATCGTAGAAATACCCATAAAACTTAACGGTAGACTTTTAATGTTTTAACTGGTGTCATTACACGTTTTACATATCGTGAGTGAGCAGTTAACACTCTATAGGGAGCAGATGCTGATGTTGAGAGATTCACAACTCGAGTTCTTATTTGGTGGGATTTGGCAAGCAATTTTTGAGATTTAATTGTTCTGCCGGGCTTTGGCCAGTTTATTCCATTATGACCAAGTTTGTACCGACAGAATGTTCAATAATTGTGAGTGGCCAATAACTGATTACGTTGGCGAGACAATCGGTATCAATGCAAGTAACGGGTAATGAATAAATTCAAAGAAAATGTTGGACTCAATGCACTGTCGCTTTATGCTCTGTTCTTTTGGAAAACGACCAGCTTCCAAAAGTAAGATGGAAGTTTCAATCGAAATCTTTATTTGTATGTCTTTGTGTTGTGTAGGTGTATTTGGGTTACAAAATCACTCCTAGGATCGTCTGAGTGACGTAAGGTGTGATTAAAGACCTGTATTCTATCACTAACCAATAGCATGAACATTTCAAAATCGGACATTAGATAGTGATGTCTTCTAGGGGTATTTCAAACTACGAAAGATACATCTGCTGAAATCGACAGCTGAATATCAGTATGGGAGTTTATGTGGACATAAGAGCTGAGAGATTGAAAGACATTTTAGTACAAAAATCAATCAATGCTTCAATTACCGTAAGAAAACAGTGAGTCCTGTGAATGTTAAGTCATTGAATCCAAGAAGCGATAGCTCTTATATTGTACTTTATATCTCTCTCAGCAACAACAATGACAACAACAACGACAACAAAGCATAGGTCAATTGTCATATATAACAATCAGTGAGTAATATAACTGAACCAGAATATAGAACTCATCGCAGTAGATCATTTTATTAGTAATGAGCACAATGCAGGATAGAATGTGCAAGAACATTTTAATACAGAAATACGCATTAAGAGACCAGAGAAGGCTTTTACACCGAGGAGTGTTGTGATAAACAAACAAAAAACTCATTTTCTAGCATTCCTTATTGTTAGCAATTAACATCACCACGGCATTAATTTTTAGTGAAAAAGCTTGCCCATTATGGTGACTCAAGCAGTTCATCTATATGGATCGTCGTCTGTTTTTTTAAAAAAATCAATAGGTGTTCATATTCTTTAAAGACCGTAAACGGAGCTATCGCACTGATTCAATCGATGGAAATTTACGAACTAATTTAATTTTTTTTTACTTTGTATGTTGCTAGGCAGAGGTTTTAGCTAAGCGATCAGGGGGTCAACGATCCAGAATGTGCATGGAGATACACACATGGTGACGAAGGTGAATAGAAGACAATACTGGCGTTGGATTCAGGAACTTTTAACATTGGGCGTCAGATTGTTTATTTTTGTAGGCCCTAACTAAAACTTAGCTTGGTAGTTTGGCGTACCTGTTTTTAGTTAGTGGTTTATAGTAAAAGGACTGGACTGTAATATTTGGACCATTAGTTTGTAGATGGGGCAAAATTGTAAATTGCGCGATTTCTGATTTTACTGGCTGTATACTTGTAAGGACAACAAAGTGCTTCTAAATCTGATTGTAGATCTCAATAGCTAGTGCTAAAAGGTCACCAGGTTTGATTACTCCGTACCTATAGGTGGCTGAATATAGGTTTACATTTCTATTGGACCTATCGACTATGGAGCATTTTACGTAGTTATGTGTGATTCAGCAGAAAACATCAATACTCAGTCAGATACATAGATAGAAATCCACAAATGATGAGCACTCTATCAAGCTGATTTAACTACAGGGCTAGCCAGACAAATTCGTTTATTCAGCTCAAATAAATGCAGCCTTACAAATCACAAGGTTGACAAATTATAGCTTTAAAACACAGAATAATTAGCTCGGTGTTAGTCAAAGAAATCCCAAAAAAAAACAAAAAGCCTTCCTTTACCTATTAAAAAGCAGGCACATATTAGTCCTCCCATGTCTAAAAGTTTGATGTTTATTCTTCTTTTCTGCGCTTTATCTTCTTTCTGATCAAAACACCTATTTCTCTGGGCATTAATGCAATACAAAGGTAAATCTTACAGAACGCCCACACATCGTTGTACATGGAGACTGCTTATTAGTGCGCTACTACCTTTTACCACAGTTAGAAGTGTGTGTCAACGCACTGATGTCAACCCTGACTGTAAAATGACAATTCGATCTTACATCGTGCGTTTATTTAGTAAGTATACATATGATATTAATTAGGGAATGGTGGAGTTATGTTGTAAGTAGTAGTAAGAGTAGGACTAGATAACCCAGTTGGTGGATGAGGAGGTTGAGATAAAGCCTAGAGTGTAGGAAGATATCGAATTCAAAGAGAACGCATAAACAGTGAGCAGTTTGCCACATCGATATTAACAAATATATACTGTGTTTTGTAGAGCTTAGTGGGTATGCTGCTAGTATACCTACATTGTTACCATGGTTTCTGAGAAATATATGAAGTAGTACAAAGCTGGCTTAGTGAGAATCGAATAGTCCATTGACACAGCTCTACAGGGTGATATAGGAGAACCCCGGCTGTTGAATGGTAAATCATATGACTATCAGTCATTAGCTATCAGTCATTAGCTATCAGTTATTAGTTATCAACTACCAGTTACTATTACATAATATTTTAATAGTCCAAAATTCCAACACATTTTTAACATCTCCCAAATTTAAAGTTCTTCAAATATACACTAAATTGAATATTAATTTGCAAATTTAGTTATGAACAAGCTCGTGTCTGAATCTTTCCTGGGATTTGAGCAACAGTGACGTGAAAAGAAGTCTGCAAGATTCTTCCTTTTGGCTACAGTTCTAGGGCAAATCCCTCTTGAGACCTTAAACTCTAATTCTCGTCTTCAATTGCCGGTCTTCATAAGCCGCTACACGCATTTGCATTTCCCTTACTACCCAGGCAACCCTAGCAACCCTAGCAGCCCTCTTTACCGGGGATCACTACATCCGGGAAGCGCCAGGACGATTTCCGATGAGAAGTTCTCTGCGTGTATTTTTCAAAAGTTTCTTTTTCTCTGCCTGGAGGATGGTGCGTTGGAGGGGCTAGGACAATTTCGAGAACGCTCAAACCTTTTTTTTTTTTTTTTTTTTTTTTTTTTTTTTTTTTTTTTTTTTTTTTTTGCCAACGACAAAAAAACTTCCCGTTGCCATTCAAAGAAGAAGTTATAAAACTAGTGAGTTTGCGATTCAATCTTACTTCAAAGAATAAATAAACACACAAGACATTACAAAAATGGACCAATTAAACCCAAAAGAGCAACAGGATTTTCAAAGACTCGTTGAACAAAAACAAATGAAGGATTTCATGCGTCTTTATTCAAATTTGGTTGAACGTTGTTTCAGCGACTGTATTAATGATTTCACCTCTGCAAAATTGAGTTCAAAAGAAGAGTCATGTATCTTCAAGTGTAGTGAGAAATTTTTGAAACACAGTGAAAGGGTTGGTCAAAGATTCCAAGAACAAAACGCTTTGTTGACTCAAAACATGAGACGTTAGGATTAGACTTATGATGATGACAGGCAGATGTGATGGTTTGGTTGCTTAAATGGTTTATGATTTCCCTTTTTATACATAGTACAGTTTTGAGTCTATTCTTGTTTTGTTGACTAGGCTAGTTTTCATTTTGTATATAAATTGTTTTTTATTTTTATTTTTTTTTTATTTTTTTTCTTTCTATTACAAACTCATAAAGTTCTTCTGGTATTCAACAGTTAATTTGATTCATTATACGTTAAAGTTTCACTAGATATCATCACTGTTAGCCTCTTTGAACAATTGTAGTAACTTATCCGTTTCAACCTGCATTTCTTTAGCCCAGTTATAAATATCAGTACCTGTTTTATTATACATGATTGCATTTGCATACATCAACAAAATATCCCTCTCAAGCTCAACTTTATCTTGAATTCTTCCATCCTTAACTTTTTGCTTTATTGTTTTCAAATCTCTCGGCTGTTTGATCAATGAATAATATTCTGGCGCACTGCTCTCATTCACAGGTTGTAAAAATGCCGATGCATATTTATAAGAGGATATACTGGCAATTAATGGATTTGAAATAACTTGCAACTTTTTGTTACGTGGTGTTGGTTCCAAAGCAAGATCTGTTCTACATTTCTTTTTGATGGGCTCTTCCCTTTCAGCTTCATCGTCCTCCCTTTGATCTGCAGAACGCTTTTTATCCTCTTCCTTCAATTTGATGCTTTCTTCCTCTGTATCCTCCTCCTCCTCTTCCTCCTCTTCCTCTTCCTCCACTTCCTCCACTTCCTCCTCTTCCTCCTCTTCTGAGATTTCAACAGCTCGAGAATCTTCTTCCACTCTTTCTTCCTCCTTTTGGATTGTGTTTTGAACTTCTGGTTTATCTTTCGCAATATCAACTGAATCCTTATTAGCAGACTCGGTCGCTGATTTAACAGAATCAATGGCATCACCAGTAGATCCTAAAGATCCCGATACTTCAGTGGCAGGATCGAGTTCTTTACTTGCGGGTACAGCTTCACTGATAACCTTCGAAATATCAGGTGTATTGTGCTCTGAGGTTTCTTTTGAAGCTTCTGCTACTTCAGGCAGCAAATCTATATTTTTCGGTAGGGATGGGGTTGGTTTGATCTCTTGTTTCAGGGTCTCTTGTGCCTGGGCTGGAGCAACTTTCAACACTGATGAAGCTGGGGATACTTTGTTTAAGGATTTAGACGCTGAGGATGGTTGCTGTTGAATGTGTTGTATTTGCTGAGGGAAAGTACTTGAAGCGGATGTAGAACTGCTTGCGGCAGAAGTTACTGTTTTAGGTTCTAGAGCTATAATTGGTGAAGATGCCTTGGAGTCAGCTACCTTTGATTTTGCCATAACAGTTTGGTCTGTTGAGAGCTGAGACTTATTATTAAGAATTATTGGTGGATTTTGAGGTGGTTGATGTGGCTGAATATGAACAGGACGTTGTCCCGTAAAGTTGCCGGAGTGTAGAGATGGGGAGGCAACTCTCTGGCGTTCTGAAACAGGTTTATTTTGAGCATTCTGTGAGACTGGTATATGAACGGTTGGGTTGCTAGTTGAGAGCGGAGGAGGAAGGTGAATTGATTTTAATGTTTTATACTCATGAACTATTAGATTATCAATAGCACCCTTCTCAATTAGTGAGATCTCTGATAAATTCCTTGAATATTCTCCTTCTTCTTTATGAATCTGGGAAACGATGTTTTCAGTATATCTTTTTGTGATTGAATCAATTAGAGTTTGGAACTCTTGCCTCGTCAGTGTCAATATGAAAGTATCTTTGTTTTCTTTTAAGATATGGATGTCTCTTGAGCGGAAAGTTGTTGTTATCGACAGTATAACATCTTTTAAAGTCACGGAAGCATTGCAGTCAACGTCAGGATAATTGTCGTTCATGTTGATCTTGACGTATTGGATGTAAGAGCTTTTGTTTATAACCTCTGTTAGTTTGGCCAGACTTATCGGTTGTTCCCAGGATTCATGAACAAACGACTCGATAACTCGTAGGATAATCAGCCTGAAGCCATCCAGCTGGTGTATACCGGGTCTCTCGTCATGGACATTCATCATCAGTCAGTGCAAATCTGGCCTTGCTTTAATAGAATAGAGTTTTGGTTTCCCATACTTGATGTGTAACAAGTCCAAAAGCGGGAAGTTCAAGAAATTCTACCTTCAGGAGAGTTACCCGCTCTTTATACTTGAACAAGAGACAGTAAAAGAAGTAATAAAGTAACAGAAGTAATACGCGTGTCACCGCTATTAAAAATTAAAAGCAAAGGATCAACGTACAATGGAGCTACCTGAATACTTTCCAATCCTTTCGGAATCAGTTCCATCTTTTGAGAAGTTAAGAAGCAATTTATTACCGGAAGCTGACCTGAGGACCACCGAAAAGGAAATGCTTCAGGCTGCCTACCAATATCTGGACCAGTTGCTCTCGAAAGATGCCGCTGATAACGAGCTAGATGCTCTAGAGCCTTTGAAATATTTGTTGTTGGAATATGAGAATGTAAAAGACACACAATCGAAGGATGCACGTTTCAATAATATCTTCAACAACGCAAAGAGCGAAACCAGAAGAATCACAAGAACTGAAGATGAACTCTCAGTAAGAAACATTGATGATTATAAAAAAAAATCTGCCGATAGCACATTTTCAAAACAATTGGAGATGCAGCTGAATGACCCAAGGGTTAATGAGCTTGATACTTCCTACAAAACAGACCCTGATTACATCTTTTTAAAAAATGCTGCATTTGTTGTGGAGAATCCTGATAAACCACTACCAAATGAAAATGATGGAGATGACGATGACTTGGAAATTGAGGGTGGTACCATTGACTTAAAGTGTCCTTTGACTCTCAAGATCTTTGATGATCCACAGATAAGTAAGAAATGTAATCATACATTTGATCTGGTTGGTGTTCATGATACTTGGAAGACTGAGCATGAGCAAAATGTCTGTCCAATCCCAGGTTGTCGTCAAATTTTGAAGCGGAGCGACTTTCAGGCTGACAAGCTGATGGCATTAAGAGTAAGGTTTTACAATAAATCCCAAAAGAACCATAAAGACACTGAGACTTATGAAAAAGTTTGAGTGTATTTTCTTTATAGCTTTTGGGCTTTCCAGCGTAGTGTTATTTCCTAATAAGGAAAATTTCCATTTAAAGAAGTTTCAATCACTTTTTATATAATTTTCTGAGTTTTGGATTTTCCGATCAAACTCTCTTTTAAATATCACAGACGGTCCAAGCCAGTTCTGCTGTCTTTTTGTTGAACATTGTTGGAAAATGAAGAGGTACAGAAGCATCACCGGGACCCGTTTTTTAAACCACAGCTTAACGAGATCGATATCTACTAAGCTTCCACCAACTTTGAATCAACTATTCCAAAACCCACCAGAATTAAATACACAGATAACTGTCAATGGTTATGTCAAATCAGTTCGTTCTTTGAAGAAAATCGCATTCGTCGATTTATCTGATGGATCCACCTATCAGAGCTTGATGTGTGTAGTGCGTCCAAAAGATGCAGCTATATTGAAAACTGGTCAGTCGGTTTTGTTGACCGGGTCCTGGACCCAATCAAAGGGAAAAGAACAACCTTTTGAACTAAAAGTTGGAGAAGGCACTGGAAATTTACAAATAGTTGGAACAGTGCCCGATTCATACCCATTGCAAAAGAAACTTCACTCACTACAATTTTTAAGAACTTTACCAACTCTTCGTTGGAAAACCTCATATTTATCATCAATTCTTAGATTCAGATCTTATGCTGATTCGAAACTCCATGAGTTTTTCCAAGCCCAGGGATTCTTCAAAACAAATCCACCTATAATAACGGGCTCGGACTGCGAGGGGGCTGGTGAACTGTTTCAAATCGAATCTAAGTCAGTTATAGATTCTGATGAGAAGAAAGATCAATTCTTTGGTAAGAATGCTTATTTAACTGTTTCAACACAATTACACCTTGAAGTTTTGTGCCAATCTTTAGGAAATGTTTGGTCATTGTCACCAACTTTTAGAGCAGAAACAAGTGATACTAATAGACATCTTAGTGAGTTTTGGATGCTAGAAGCTGAATTAGCATACATAGACAACGTTCACCAAATCACTAGATTTACAGAGTCCATGATTAAATTTATTGTGAAAGATTTGATAGAGGATAAGAACCAAGTTGCATCAGACCTGTTGAAATCGCAAAGATCGAGCGAGGATCTTGATAACATATTAAAACTATTGCAAAATAGATGGAAATCACTTTATGAAAATGAATGGGATTCAGTCACATACATCGAAGCATTAGATATCTTGAAGAATTCGGGCCAGAATTTCAAAATCCCAATAAGATACGAAGATGGGCTTGCCACAGAACATGAGAAGTGGTTAGCAGGCGAATACTTCAAAGGGCCAGTTTTTGTCACTGATTATCCAAAAAGGATGAAACCATTTTATATGAAGGCCAACCCTGATGGGAAAACCGTGGGATGCTTCGATTTATTGGTACCTGATGTTGGCGAGATTATTGGTGGCTCTTTGAGAGAACATGATCTGAAAACGTTACAAATTGAGATTCTCGAGAGAGACATGAAGATCGATGAACTGCAATGGTACTTATCGTTGAGAGAAAATGCAACTATTCCTCATGGAGGTTTTGGGTTGGGTTTTGAAAGACTGATCTGTTACTTAACTGGTGTTGAAAATGTCCGTGATGTTGTTCCGTTTCCAAGAGCCAATGAACAGTGCCAGGCCTAGAATAGTCTTACAGAAATCAAATTGTATATAGCTTAATAGTTAAGTAGTTTTGCATAAATAGATCTCGGACCGCAAAAACGGAGTCTCGGACCGGATTCGTACTTGAGTTTTTTTTTTTTTTTTTTTTTGCCCCTGTTAAAATGGGGAACTTTCAATTATCTTGCTCGATTCTTTTATAAATACTCGCAATTCCACAGTTATTGCTACCACCACTTCTTCTTTTCATACAGAGTGTTATTTCATCAGAAGCCATGCCAAATCTTTCAGGGGCAAGACTCATTGCCAAACTCCTCAAGAAATTGGGTGTTACTGTTGTTTTCGGGATTGTTGGTATCCCAATTGTGGAGGTTGGTGATGCCTTGATTGAAGAGGGTATCAAGTTCATCTCATTCAGAAACGAGCAAGCTGCATCTTATGCCGCATCTGCCTATGGGTATCTCACTGGTAAACCCGGAGTGCTTCTTGTTGTTGGTGGCCCTGGTGTTATTCATGCGTTAGCTGGTATTTTCAACTCAAACTCAAATCGTTGGCCATTATTGGTTCTTGCGGGTTCCTCAAGTTTAAACGACATAAATAAGGGTGGTTTCCAAGAATTTGATCAGATTAGTTTTTTATCCTCCCAAACAAAATTTACAGGAAAGCCTTTAAACTATGAACAAGTATCTGATTTCTTGTTCAGAGGGTATAAATCAGCCATATTTGGCAAACCTGGTGCTTCGTATCTCGACTTACCTGCTGATATTGTTGAAGGTGAACTTTCAAAAGAAAGAGCTACAACGATAATTGATTGTTTGAGACCTTTGAATGCAGAAGATGCTCCAAAGTTTAGCCCTGAATTTTCTCAGATACACAAAGCATCACAGGCTTTAAAAGATGCCAGATTCCCGCTAGTAATCATAGGTAAAGGTGCTGCTTACAGTGGGGCTTCCGAAAGTATAACAAACTTGGTCAATAGTCACAACCTACCGTTTCTACCAACACCAATGGGGAAAGGTGTTGTTCCGGATTCATCTTCCTTAAATGTTAGTTCAGCTAGATCACAAGCTCTGAAAGATGCTGATGTTATTTTACTACTTGGTGCTAGGCTGAACTGGATTCTACATTTTGGAGAAGAACCGAGATTTCAAAAGAACGTTAAAATCATTCAAGTTGATAATTACCCTGAAGAAATTGGAAACAATGCAATCAATTCAATTGAGTACGGCCTTGTTGGTGATATCACAATCACCACCACAAAGATATCCCAAGAATTAGGATCTTATAGGGCTCCGGGAATACCACTGTCAATTTCAGATACTATAATGAAGAATAACCATTCATTAGCAGTCAAAGAGAACACAATAAACGAACTGCTCTCGTATAATAACGTTTACAAGACAATTAGAGAATTCATAACACCATTTGAAAGACAGACAGTGCTAATCAGTGAAGGTGCAAATACCATGGATATTGCAAGAATTTCATTTCCTCAGAACTACTCAAAACAAAGGCTTGATGCTGGTACAAACGCCACAATGGGTGTCGGACTTGGTTATGCCATTGCTGCCAAAGCTGTTGATCCGAATAAGATTGTTATTGCTATTGAAGGGGACTCTGCATTTGGGTTTTCTGGATTGGAATTAGAAACTGCTGTCAGGTCACATCTCCCAATAATAGTGATTGTTATGAACAACAGCGGAATTTATCATGGGGTTGACCCGGAGAAACAATCATATGAAGACTACAGGAACTTACCATCCACTGCGTTAAGTAAAAACACAAGATATGACATGTTAGCCAAAAGCTTGGGCGCAGATGGGTACATGGTTAAAGATAATCAGCAGCTCCAGCTTGCACTTCGAAATGCTTATGCAAACTTAGAGAAGGATACCACTACTGTTATCAACGTGATTATTTCGCCCGGAACCAAGAAGAAGATTGGATTTGGCTGGCAAAATAAGAAACAAGTTGCCAAGCTCTGAGTTTTCTCTTGGTAATAGCTGATAATACACATTTATTTATTGAATTATTATTTGCATGGTGATAACTCCATGCAAATAATAAACTGACTATTTAAGATACACTGTATCGAACAAATATAATTATCTTTGCTCCTTTTTTTGGTTTAACGTGTGGCCGGTATACTAATCAGCCTTCACTGATAATGAAATATTATCTTTGATGTAATTCCATCATATGTAATTAATAATGTAATATGATTGGAAAAGCTGGGATATAAACACCCTGATGAAACATTGTTAAGTTGATTTCTCAATCCTTGTTTTGACTTAGCAAGCTAGCATGACTGGCCACATTAGCCGTGATAGATAGTATTACATTCAAAAGAGCCAACCTTTTTAACCCCATCAAATTGGGCAATATTGAGCTGTCACACAGAGCTCTATTAGCTCCATTGACAGGACTAAAAAACCAACACTGACATAAATGCCTTTAATATTGAGCTGGCTATTATTGAGATCATTGGTATCTTGACTGAGACAATTGGACTGTCTAAAGTTTTTGTTAGAGTTTCTTCTTATGGTATTTTTGGCGATCTGGAAGGCAGCAAAGATCCTTTTATTAATAGCACAATATTCCCATTTTATTGGTGAGCTGGAGGTTAGAGCCAGGCAAGGCAAAAAGGCTGCAGCTTCTTGATGTTGTGGGTCCAAGATTTATCACACCAGCTAACATCGATAACAGTCTTGAATATACAGATGGTATTACCAATTTCATTTCAAGTACTTGGAAAGGCGTCACTGTCAAAACTGGTAACTGTGGATAGTACCTACAGTGCACTCGAAATAGATATTCAGGGTAAAAGTGTCATTATAGAAATTAGGGGAAATTATATCTCAAATTTTGATCCGCCATATAGATCAGAAAATGACTGTCTTTTGATTGAATATGATAGGATAACGTTCTATGGCGATAATGCGAAATGTTACATTGGCTTTGCAAGATTCATCGTAAAATAATATTCTAGATATAAATATGTTACTCTTTGTTCATTTAGTATGTATTAAATATAATTAGTCATCATCCTGTGCTTTATCGTTCAAGAATTTGTTGTAAGCAGCTTCAGCAGCATCCTGGATTTCATCAGAGAGCTCGCTCATATCTTCCATGAAATCTTCAGCTAAATCCTCTAGTTCTTCTTCAATGGATCCAAAAAGGCCTTTATGTTTACCTTTTTCCAACTCTGATTCCTCTTTTGTTTCACCATCCTCGTCATCATCATCCTCTTGTTCTTTATCACCTTCATCGTCATCATCATCCTCGTCCTCATTCTCTTGTTCTTCGTCATCGTCCTCTTGTTCTTTATCATCGTCCTCTTGTTCTTTATCATCATTCTCCTGTTCTTTATCACCATCCTCTTGTTCATCAAAAGAAGCATTGGTAGATTCTTGACTACTGCCAAGACCTGTCTCATCCTTTGTTGACTCTGTTTCACCTGATGTAGCTTTAGTTTCTTGCTCTTCAGATGGATTACTAGTATATTCGACTTTTTCAGCGGAAGTTGTTTCAACATTTGATGGCTTTAGAGTTGTGGTTTTTTTATCCTTTTCAGGTCTGAACAGAATATCATATGACGAGTCAGCATTCAATAGTTCACCGATATCAAAACCAACACCCGGGTATGATAAAGTATCTTTCCAATCTTTAGTGAGAAGATTATCATCACTGAAAATATTTGGTGTACCATTATTTGGGGCAGGTTTAATGTTCAGGGTTTCACACAAAATGTTATAAACTTCAGTGTTTTGAAATGGTTTGATTTTTTTGCTCTTATTATTGGTTTTTGATTTGAAAAATGGGCCAGTTCCTAAGAAAATAGCACGCATGAGAACATCCATGTTATTATAGCCATGTGTACCTTTTGGTGTATAGTTGTTTCCTTTGCGTTCCATATCATCATGTGTCGTTATAGAATAGCCAACATCAGGTATAATCCATATTGGAGCAATTCTTTCGTAGTAGTCTTTCTTGAAAACTTTATCTTTTGGGCCACCAAAATTGAACTCAGGTGGGAGATCTTCACGTAAATAAACAGAGTACCCTGAATTCTCTTTGAATGAGTTCTGCAACTCAGCAAAAACCTCTTTAATAGAGTATTCAGTATAGGGCCTCAAGCCAAACAATGGCCAACCATCAATATGTTGAATCTTCGTGGTATTTAAAAGGTCATCCAAGTATATCAACCTTTTATTAGAGGTAGGAGCCATCCCATGGTCTGACACAATGATAAAATTCACAATTTCAGTTAAATTCCTATCAGAGATTGATGCAGTGACATTCTTAATGAATGAATCAACATATTTAAGTCCATTTTCAATCTCTTTTCCATGAATGCCATATTTATGGCCTAAGGAGTCTATAGTTGGAACATAGCCAATGATTAATTCAGGTCTAGTTGTAAGATTACGATCCAACCAGCCAGTGATTCTGTCCACCTTTGCTTCCAAAGTTTCAGATCCGTTATACTTATCAACTTCAGAAGGGTTCCATTTAGGGAAAGGAACCTCACTACCAGGAAACATATGAATTGCTGAACGAATATCATTTTGCTCGGCAGTAGACCATACAGGTTCACCACCCCAGAATGCAGGATCGAGAGATTTATCTGGGATGACGTTAATGAATCTTTTCTTAAGAACTGGGTCATAGAATGTATTTCCAACGATTCCATGATCTTGAGGGTAAAGACCAGTAACAATAGACCAATGGTTAGGGAAAGTTGACGATGGAAAAGAAGGAATCATATATGGCGCACCATAGCCTTTTGATAACAGGTCATGTAAAGTCGGAGTCAGATCCGAGGATATGTAATGTGGGTGAAATCCATCTAATGAAATTAAGATAGTAGTTGGATAGAAGAAGTCTGTACCGTTTGATAATAACACTTTAGTTATGACACTTTCTTTTGCTGGAGAGCCCTTTTTGGATAAAAGAACTGAAAGAACAGTGACGACAACCAGTAATCCTAAAATTATTGAGACAGTGACATATTTCTTTACGAGTTTGATTGCACCATAGTACAATGTGGTTGACTGTCTCTTTAATATAAATTCATCATCACTCAAATCAAATGAGTCAAGATCAGCATCACGATAAGCCTCTCTGAGTTCAATTCCGTTTGTAGCAGCAGACTTGGCAACACGGGAATATCCTCTTGACTTAATTTTACCAAAAACATCTTTTATTCTAGAGGCTAATGATGATGTCTGCTGGTTGGAGTTGTAGACATCAGAGTCCTCATCATCCAGCTCAAAATCATCTTGAAGAACAGAAGGATCTAGCTCTTCGTCTGTTTCTGCCAGAATATCATCATCATTATCGTCAAGGTTTGTGATTGGAACATCTACAGCGTGACCGGCCATAATTGTGTTGAGAAGTTTCTGCGTCTTTTGAATGTGGTTGGTTTTGCTCTCAACCATTTGTTAATTTTAACTTTTGCAAGATCTCATAATAACTTCGCGAAAGAAGATTATAATATTATCACAGGGCACATAACAGAATAACATAGTTTACTATTAGAACGATTGAAATAGGCTGTACATTCCGGAGACAAAAGGCTAGTACAAGAGTAGACTCTCGAGAGTGTTATATAGGCTATGCTTTAAAAGTGGTCTCAAAAGAATTTTCCTGGGAATATTGGGCCCGACAAGTATTAGTGTGATGCGGTATTGAAGAAAACACCACCACTTGTACTAAAGTATGCAGCCTCAGTTTTTGGTTTACAACTAGAGCTACTTTATGGTTAGAATGGTCTGATGTAGTGCTGGTACCCTGATATCTTGAAATAAAAATCAAAATAGACAGTCCAAGCTGTTTGGCACAAGGTGGTAAAAGCTGTATTAATAAAGATAACACCCTGACACCACTTTATGATTATCCCACTTTCATAACCTCACCCAAAGAATGATAATACACAAAGGAAAAACACTCTTGTTGCGTAATTTTTGACTCGCTCTTGCTGCTAACTCTATATTCCACGGGCGACGTTTCTGTGCCTGAGACTATGATGGTGAGGTTTCCACTTTTATACAGTTGGACTGCCGCTATGGGATCGAGCAGGTTAAGCTTCACCTACACGTTATCCAGGAGACAAATACATTTATCTCCTACGCTATATCAATCGCCCAAACCTCCAATATTTCCCTTTCTGAAAAACAAGTCAGCAATCGTCAAGAAGTTTCACAAAAACCCAGAGATTCCATATAATGTCTTGCGTGATGTCCTGGATATCCAAACCTATGATCCAAATAGCTTGAAGATCGTTTATAACTCATGGTTATCTTTTACCTCCATGAATGATATACACATCTTGAGGGTCGCACTGTTGGAAGTAGATGATGACTTTCTTTTTTGGAAAAAGTCAATCAAGCTGTCTTTATCAATCACTGAGATAGCCTCAGCAATGCTTCGTTTATGGAGTGATGCCCAAACGAGAAAGGAGTTCAATATCCCAAATGATTTACCCGAAACTCTTATTGCTGCCTATATGTACCATCAAAATTATACAAATGCTAGAGTGATACTTGACCGCTATCTCGTGTCAAAATCAAACGTTAATTGGAACCCCCTTATAAATGTTAGTCTTGCTCTAGACCAGCTCGAGGGAATTAAATTTTTTGCATCAATATATCAAAAGACAAGAAATAACAACCATTATTATGAAAACATCATGAACCAATTGAGAGAGCTACATCTCAATGAAACATATATTCATTCATGGAACAATGTTCTTATATCTGCTGGGGATTTTCCAAGAAACTCAAGCGTGTCGTTGGACCAGATTTTTGAAGGAATGCTGAAGTATAACAACATCAGAAGTCTACAGAACTGTATAAAAAACCTTTCGAAATATGATCTTGAACCAAATTGGCTATCACCTTCAACGTCTAAGATCCTTGCCAAATACATTTGTCAAACCGCAGATCAGAAAAGCTCTTTAAGAAGAATACTATCTAACTTTGATAATCAGCATTTCGGTTATGACTTCTGGGGCATTCTGCATAAAAAAAGCAACATCAAGACTGAAGTATTAGATAAACTATCCGGAAAACATGGAATTTCTTCAAACTCTTCCAAAATCTTAAAATCTAAAGCTGGTCAAGTTTTGAAGGAGAATCCCAAAAGTTTTTCCAAGTTTGTTGAATCGAACGTTGATGACAACAGCTTGCGATATTTACTAACTGAAACCATGATTGCTACAATTAGGTCATCTAATGATCTCGTTAGAGCTTTAGAGTTTACTAAATCATTGATAGAAGAGGCAAAAACGAACGCGAAGAAAACGAATATCATTAAAACATTCATCTTTGAATCTACTAAGAAGATTAAGCGAAATCGGTTGTTCCACCATGTGAAGGTTATTGATAGACTAGAGTCTTACTTGGAAGAGAGAGGCTTGAAAAATGATGAAATAGAAAACTGCTTCATCTATTTTGATATTCAGGTCTTCAGATTTACAAGCGCATTGAGTAGATTAGACGAACTATTGCAAAACCCACACAGCTACATCTCTGAAGTTGTTATTGATTCTCTTGTAAAAGTTATGCTCAAAACAGAGTCACTGCTTTTAAAAAAAGGAACCTTCCAGACTGATGATATCGGATTTGAGGTTCTGTGTTTGGCGTTCAAATGCCAGGAGCATTGCCCAGAAATAAAACCAATCACATGGGAGAGAATATTCAAGTACGTTTTACACCGGTATGATTATGAGCAAAGCTCTACATTCATACTGAGAATAGCAGACTTTATTAATTCAAATAATACAATTACAGTAAATCCTTCCAATCCAAATCACATTTTGAGAAAGATTTTCTCAGATACCCTCTTGAAAGAAATATTAGACAAAGGGTTTATTAAGAATCCCAAAAACCATTGGTCTGGCTACGAAACGCTGAAAGAATTGGAGAAAAAAGGTGTTTATATCCCTGAAACACTTGTCAGATCAAAGCTAATGTCGTTGATCAAGATCTTTCATAGACTTTCGACAGATATGAATTCCAAGAAATACAAGAGAGTCTTGCAGGAGCCAGCACCTTCGTATGATGCAGCCGCTACGATGGATTATCTAAACAAAATCACATAAGGCACTCTTATTTATCTATTTATCTATTTATCTATTTATCTGTTTATTTATTTATTTATCCATCTATTTATTCATTTATCTATATCAGATCAGTTTGTAGGCTTGAGTCACTGGAGTTAAGGAAAAAAAAACCGAGAACATCAATAAACATTCTACTCTGTTTACAAAAGAGAAAGGTTAACAGAATCAAAACAAAAAAAGAAAAAAAAAGAAAAAAAGAATGCACTCACACCACAGTCACAGTGGAGATTACGTTGCCCATGCTTCTGACTCGCTAGAGCAAATTGTTCAGAGGGCTGTCGATATGAAATTCGCTACATTTTGCCTCACTGAGCATATGCCTCGACTGCATCCAGAATTTTTATATCCAGAAGAAATTGAACAGGAGTTCACCGTTGAAACGTTAATCAAGAAGTTTGACGACTACTATAACCATGCTAAACGTATCCAAAAGGCCAGAGCTCAAGAAAAGTGCAATACAAAGATCTTGGTTGGTCTTGAAGTTGAAGGTTTGAACACAGAACATATCAAATACACCAATGTGATCAAAACACGATATGACATCGATATGGTTGTCGGCTCTGTGCATTACGTTAAAGAAATTCCAATCGATTTTAACAGAGAGCTATGGGAAAAGGCAAGAGATACATGTGGTGGCCTACGTTTGCTATTCAAGGAGTATTTTGAATTGCAGTATGAGGTGCTAAAAGAATTGGAGCCAGAAGTTGTTGGCCATTTTGATCTGATAAGACTCTTTGTAAGCGACGACGACTTTGACGAAACGCTAGGATTACACTTTAAAGATATTGATATTGAAAGAGATTGGAAGGATATTTGGCATTTGATTATTAGAAATCTGGAATTCATCAAATCTTATGGCGGACTGATTGAATTGAACAGTGCAGCTATTAGAAAAAATTGGACAACACCGTATCCAAAACTGGATATTTCAAAGGCAATACTAAAGCACTGTGATGGACGATTCTGTCTCTCAGACGATTCCCACTCAATTTCCCAAGTCGGACTGAACTACGAGAAAGTGCTGGCCTACATAGTGGACGATTTGAAATTGGAAAGGCTGTATTTTTTGGACATTGATTGCAAAAATGAAGTTTCTGTTCAAAAAGTCACTATTGAAGACATCCAATCACACCCATTTTGGGCGAAATATCAATAAATGGTCTGTAAGGTCTATCTACATATATATAACAGACTTAATCCAAAACAGGAAATAAGCGCGTATTGTTTTTATTAGGCTGATTTTCTCGCGGGTGTCCGGATGTTGAAATTACTGCCTCTAAAAATTTTTCTTTAAAAAATCCACAAATTGAGAAAACAATACGCTCAAAACAGCAACAATACAGCAAACCGACCCAGTTATTACGCATAAGCCTGAAGTGGAATTGACACATCAAGCAATAAATTGATCTCACTCATCATACACACTTCCAACTCGTCTTTTTCTCATCAAGTACAACAGTGTTTTTATTTTTTTTTATTTTTTTTTTTTTTTTTCATTCCATTTATTGATATTCGCCCCACGTTTGAATCTTTGTTTGTAGAGCATTGAACAATGACACCAACACCTTCCAAATACCAAGGATCTCCCTTCAGAACTCCTCAAAGCCCCCAACTGAATCCCAATCAGAAACCGGGTACTAGACAAGCATCGATTGTCGAACTGCTTTCAACTCCACCTCCTTTGGAGAACCTAGATCCCTTGGATCTCCACTTGAATCAATCTAATTTAACCAGAAACCCTTCTCAATCTTCAAATTCATCACTCAACACATCATCCACCTCACACACAAAGGAGCATGTCCTAAGAGATTGGCAAGATGTGAAATTGAGTGAACTGATTGAGTCCGCTAAATTAATCTTTATAAGATCAAACATATCAGTTGAAGACGCTTTCAATGTGTTAAAAACACACCACTTGACTTCTCTACCAGTTGAAGAATCCGAAAATGATGTTAATTGCCTGACGTTCGATTACACAGATTTAAATGCTTATTTATTGCTGGTTTTAGGAAAACTTCAAGTCAGTGAACAATCTTTTGTCCAAAATCCATATTATAAAGATCCAGAAGAAGTGAAACAACTAATAAAGAAAGCGAAGCACGGAGATCAAGTCCCTGTTAAATTTGTTATCCAGTTGGCTCCAAAAAACCCCTTTTATAAAATACCAGAAGGGGAAACCTTATCTTCCGTTGTTGAAATTTTAGGTTCAGGGGTTCATAGAATTGCAATATTTGATGAAAGCTCCACCAAGATCACAGGTATACTATCCCAGAGAAGACTTATTAAATACTTTTGGGATAACGCTAGAAGGTTCCCTTCGTTGGAACCCCTTTTTCAATCAACGTTAGCTGAACTAAGTATCGGAAACTCTAAAGTTATATCTATATATGGTGATGAGCCACTTATAAATGCTCTTGTGATAATGAACTCCGAAAAGATCTCTTCAATCGCTATTGTTGATCACCATATGAATCTTTTAGGAAATATCTCAGTTACTGACGTCAAACATGTCACAAAGTCTTCTCAATCTGCTTTACTTCATAAAACATGTTTGCATTTTGTTTCCGTTATTTTGAATCATAGAGGAATTGAAGACGGTAAGGATTCTTTCCCTATCTTCCATGTTTATCCTACTTCTTCATTAGCAAGAACTGTTGCCAAACTAGTAGCCACAAAATCACATAGGCTATGGGTCGTTCGTCCTTATAGTGCTTCTTCAGTATCTGCTCCGTCATCTGCTTCAACCACTGGATCTTCAAGTGCAGAATCTAACCCACTGATTCCTGAAAGTGAAGGAAGAGCTGGAAAATTGATTGGTGTCGTTTCGTTGACAGATATTTTAGGATTGATTGCAAGAAGACATGGAAAACTATACGTCGATCCTACTCAAGCAAGAAAACAGAGAAGAAGGTCATCTTCCTCATCGACAAGATCATCAGGCTCGCTCGAACAGTTCAGAAGATCCATTAGCGGCGCATCAGATTTGAGGTGAGAATACACCAATTAGTTAAAGAAAAAAAAAAAAAATTCAGAAATCCATAAGAAACAAAATTATGCCTTAACCAGAAAAATGGGGTTTATTTATATTTATTCGTCTTTATTTTCCCTTTGAGTAACAGTTTGCTCACACAGTTTATCCGAAAATATCATTTATTAATATTTAATTGACAAAAGATGTGATATAGAGGAGGCTCTGCCATCTGAAATTCTATAGCATGGTATATGACATATTTATCGGGCTCCTAATTCGAATTGAAGAAAAGAGCAGAGTTTGTTTTGAATTAAGTATTGTTTCTGAAGTATTACTTAATTTTTCTAGGCTTGGCTTAGTAGGATTAATTATAAATTAGTATGAAAATTGTGACACGGTGTGTTTGCTTTTCTTTGTAGAGTCTATTTTCTTGGTTTGGGGATTTGTGAAAAGGTTTTCGCTCTACTGTTTGCTAATCTGGGTATTTTCATAGCATTCAGCTTCGGAAGTTGTTCACTAGCTTTTCTTTTTGTTGTCATAAAGTTCTCTTTTTCTTCAAAATTGGAAATTTTATCGTTACTGAAACGTTGACCAATCAATTGAAACTTTGGAGGTGATTTGGACACATCAGATTCAGCTTTTCTATTTGGAAGTCTCAGAATTTCTCTCTTAGGAGTTTTTCCTGTGGGCAGTAAAGACTTTTTTATTTCAGTTTGCTCAATCTCAAGTTCCTCAAGAATTTTATTCATATCTTGGGCTTCTAAATCTGGTCCGTTATCGTTTTTGATTTCATTCAAACGGCCTGAGACCTGGTTGATTCCGCTTTTAGTCTGGCCTAATGTGGTGCTCAATAAATCAACATGGTTTTGAGTATTTTTGAACTTTGTCTCGATGGTCTCAAGCAGCTCAGCAACTTTCGTATTATGCTGGAACTTGGAAGTTAGTTGATTGATTTTGTTCAACTCTTCGTCTATAACACTAGTGGATAGATTTGTGAACGTTCCTGTTTCTTTAACAGCAGAAAGAATTCTTGACAAGTCAGATTCATGTTGTTTCTTATATTGTGCAGTTTTAGCATCACAAGCATTTAAAACTTCCCTGGTAGAGTCATCCCATTTAGTTTGGAATAATTGCAAGTGTGACTTTTCAGTATGGACAATATCCGAGACTGTTTCTTGGATCTTTCTTCCAATCAAATTCTTTTGGCTAGTAGAAGTTGTTTTGATAATTTCAATGAACTTTTCACCTATCGATTGAGCTTCCGATTCAAGTTGATTTTGGATCTCTAAAACTGCATCTCTTAAGATGTCACCATGATTATTGAATAAAGAGTCGCTCAATGCAGATTTGAGATCATTATTCTCTTTAGATAATTTGGACAGTTGCGTGTTCAAACTAGATTGTAAGGTATTGAGCGTAGTTTGCAACTTGCGTATATCTATTTCAAATTGGTCAAATAATATCGGGAGCCTTGACAGAATTGATTCGCTAATGTTCTTGCATGCATTAGACGTTGATTTTTGGAGTGATAAAAACATGTTGTTTACCTCCTTCTTGACCAGATTAGATTCATTATTGAGGGACTGACCTTTCCCAATAACTAAATGTTTCTCTAGAGTGTCATTTATGCTGTTGCAGATATCTTTCATCATTGAGTCAGTTATAGATGAGACCATATCTTTGGTTCTATTTTCAAAGCTTTGAAATGATTCCAGATTCGTATTGATATGATTGATAATCTCTTTGAATTTTGATGATGAAAGCATCAGGTTTTTTTCATTCTGCTTTTGTTTATCAATTTTATTGTGAAGGCTGTCAACCGTGGCATTCAGTGTGTTGATAATGGTCAAATATTCATTGTTTTGGGCTTCAACTGCTGAAATTTGTGATTTCAAGCTTTCATTTCTATTGTTTAAAGACTTCATTGACCGGTGGTTTTCGTCAATTTCAGTCTTGTACTCTTGAATGTCATTCATAAATTCTTCGTAATTGCTATTGTCCATGTAGATGCCATCCTTGGTTCTTGTAGCAGCCAAGTCTGCCTTTACTTTTGAGAGCTCTGCACTTAATTCTTTTACTAAGATATCCTTCGATAGTGATGATCCGAGTTGGGGTTTATTTTGAATACTTTTGGCCTTATTAGCATACTCTAGAGTGCTTAAGGTTTCATCGTAATTAATTTTAGCTGGTGATATTGTTGCTATCAAGCAAGTTTTAGTTCTCCCACCCAAGGAGTCTTGGAGTAGCCTGGTTAATTTTGACTCTCTATATGGGATATGTTGTTGATTCTTTTCCACCAATAGATTTATTACTCTCCCCAATGTAAGTAAGCTTTGATTGATTGACCCAGCTTCTTTTGCTCTTTGATTCAATGCGCCAGATCTGCTGATATTTTCAGATCCCGCAAGATCAACTAAATTCATCTTGGATATGCGGAAAAGTTCACCAGTCCCATGATTCTGCCTGAACAAATTTAAGGTGAAAATGGTATGCGATCGACTTGATACGTCATTCATTTTTGTGGCTGCAACCTGTCGTATTTTCAACCCTTTTTGTAGTGTGCTTAATCCTTGATGAGCATCTTTTATTATCACCTCTTCGAGGTTTTGAATATGGATAGCAGATTTACTCATGGACGATGAACCTGTTGGTGTAAGTGGGGTTGTAGTAGACGACGGCTGTTTTTGGTCAAATATCCTTAGCTTTTTGTTCGGGTCGCTACTCAATAGATCTTTCAATTCCTCATTATAAAGCTCAACAAACGAGCATTTGACCACATAGTCATGCTGAACTGATGAATCATTCAACACTTCAAATAATTTCAACAAAACACGGGGAATAATACCAGCTTTTTCATCCAAGGTTCCATCACTTTGAGTACTGCATTCACCAGTCATGGTGTAAGTTTTACCAGTAGAAGTCATTCCATAAACCAACAAAGTACAATTATAACCTTTCAAGAACTCGTCAAATAAAGGGCTAGCGATCTTTTGGAAAACAATAAGCTGATCAGCCATCGGGCCAAATACATTGTCAAACTTGTAGACTTTGGAGTTCAGTTGTGCACTAACCCCAGTCTCATCCGATGGATTCAGTAAAACTTCATCACCTTCTTCGTTTTGTACGTTTACCACAACTGCACTTTTGGTGCTGGTTTCTTTAAGATTTCTTCCCCTGCACCGCACAACAACCTGAATGTTTTGACTGTCCAGATTCATTGTTCTTCTTCAGTAGCTGTGATGGTTTATCGCAGTTTGCCCCCCAGTTTAAAGCGAGAGTTTGTCTCGTTTGTTTATCTTTTTTCTTTTTTCTAAATTTTTTAATTTCGTTTGTTTACAAAAAAATTACGCGGTTTTGTTGTTATGGTTACCAAATATTGTTTTGGGACACATCAATATAAGTAAATCCTATTCTCCATTCGTTGATAATATCGATAGCTTTAACTATTGATGATGTTGTGATGTCCAATCTTTCGTAGTAAGTTATCGATACTCTTTCGGTCGAGTTCCAAGTCCGTGCAGATGGAGTCGAATGTATCGACTGATCTTAAATGTTTGATAATCTCTTGCAGCTTAGTTTTCTGCGTTTCTGAAATGTTGGAGTTGGATAGTCTGTGAGCTCTGTTTGAAATATACTGGTGGGGTTCAGGAGTAGCGCTTGAATTTTGACGGTGTGTGCCATCAGTTAGTGATAAATGTGTAAACAGGTCTTCTAGTTGATTAGCCTCCTGTTGCAAAATTGAGTCAATTGTTGGATAAGATTGAACTCTATAGATCAATCCTCTGAGGACACCGAACGTCAAGAACTTTCTCACGTCAATATATTTCAGGTCTGAAGAGTGCTCCTTGAACCATTGCTTGACGGTTTGGCCTTGGTGTAAAGACCTATAAAGGTAAAATAACTTTGCTTTGGAAGGTAAAACAACAGATTCTCTATTAAGTTTATGGGTAGCTCCTAGTAATGCGATAGCAGAGGATGGAAAAGCTTTAGAGCTCATTATATCAGTCGATTTTGCTGTATTGGTGATTGGTTTCTTGCTACCATCAAACGGTAGATTTTTGAATAATGAAGGCGAGATAACGTAAGCTTGACATTCAGCAGCCATATGATTGTCCTTCAAAAATAAATCAATATCATAAGTTGAGGCATAAATGTTTGAGAATTGGAAAATATCTGTTAAGATGATACATTTATAATACATCAAATGTTGAATTGCAGTTTTAGTAACATGATAGTCAGCATCGACCAGATCGCTAATTCTTTTAACAGAATTAATACCATTGATATAAGGCAGGATTTTCAACATTGTTGGATCCCAGTTAACATCAACAAACTTTGTCAAGTTGACGGTTGATATTGGGACATCCTCTGGGTTGATTCTGGATGGTGGGGCCAGCAATGGTAAGAGTTTGATATCAACAGAATTTCCAGCATCTATTGGAATAAGACATTCGGAGTAGTTATTCAAGTCCTGATATATTTGTTGTATTAAGCTCTCGATCGAATCAAGTCTAATAACCCTTCCATCTTCAACAGAAATACCAATTGGTGTTGATGGATTTGTATCATTATCCAAGTCTTTCAAAATTTTATTGTATGTTGATGTTTTTGATGCTGCATTGTTTGGATTGCTCGTAGTGCCCCCATTATTGTTGGTTATTTCTGTATTTGATTGTGATGCTAACGTCCCTTCTGGAGGATTAGGTTCTTTGCCAGTATTTTTGAAATACACCTTATCTTGTTCCTTTTTCGATAAGATTTGATATTGTTCTTCAAGATTCTTGAACAATCTCCCTAGTCTCTTTATGGATGATTCATAAGGCACTGTGTTGGCTTCATATTTGAAAACAAAACAAAAATTGAAGCTGAATGAATTTCTAGCATAGTATGGAGCATTGATCGAAACAGGATAACCAACAAGTCTGTATTGGCCAACTTTCAAAGTAACTAACCGATCACATAACGGAGATTTGGGTATAATATAGTTCTTAACAATATCAAAATCAAAAAGCGTCTCGATATTTGCATCAGCACCCGAACTTTTTAGAGGAACAACAGCACCTAATGGGACCTGCTGTGATACCTTTGTTCCTTCTGTTGGATGGAAGACGGTGTAAAAGATAGCCTCAATGGCAGCAAATCCTGTAACAAAAAAAAAAACAGTTAACATTGATTCAATTCTTGGTGAAGAAGAAAAAAAAAGGGAAAGAAGAAGCCCTATTAAATACTTACCATCAGAATCAGACATCTATTGCAACTTAGTGTGCTACGTTGTCGTATATTTGTGGTTTTTTTTTTAACCGTAGTAATAATATCTTTGTTTGATGTTGATAGGCAATGAAAACGTAGAACGAGTTCGCGAATAGTTAAACTAAAGCCGCTTTTCGGCCGAGTTGTCGAGACCCCATACAAAATGACTTGGACAAAATTGTCAAGTAAGTTTAATTGACTAACAGACGCTTTACAACGAGCAACTACTTTGAATCTTTCATATTAGATTAGCACTACTTGTCTACCACTGCACAACAAATCATACTCCAGAGCTTTCACCAACTTGCCAATCTTGCAAATTGACCAACTCATACTCATCATCGCATCCCAGGCTAAAAAAAAAAAAAAAAAAAAAAAAAAAAAAAAAAAAAAAAAACAACCAAAAAAATCGTCAGTCTAAAAAAATGTTGAATTTGGCGGGGTTCAAAAAACAAAAATTATTTTTAGCTTTAAGCCTCAGGGTTTAACTTTCGTATATGCTGCCATGCATATTTTGGCCAGTCAAATCTGCGGCTTAAAAAGTCCATTTCAGGTTAAAATAGCTGGTAAGCAGGAATCGTGATCCTTTTACAGGCGGGTATTTTCTTATTAGTAGCAGTCTACACACAATCAAGTTATCGCTGTGTGTTTACGTTATTAGCAGCAATATTGTTCCAAGAAGAATAACTACTAGTTGTTGTTGAAAGCAAAAGTTTATTAAAAGTTAATTAAAAGATGAATCAAGATTAAATGACGTAACGAAAAAATGAAAATAGATCAAATTAGATCAAATTAGATCAATAGAGCAGCAACAGCAGCAACAGCACCGGCAACACCGACACCTCTAAAAGCAGCAGCACCGTTTTCTGTTTGTGTTAGGAAAGTAGCAGTGGTGCTAGTGTTATTGGAAGATGTACTGTTAGAGGCATTGTTAACAACAACTGATTCAGCAGAAGAACCAGAGCCGGATGGGGTGAAGTCAGCAGCACGAGAACCAGAGCTTGTGAATGGAGCAATGGCATAAGAAATATCAGCAGAAGAACCGGCACTTAAGACACCATCAGTGATGGTGAAACCAGAAGAACCTTCGTATTCCAAGTAACCACCTGAAATTGAGAAGGTGGTTGAGCCTTCACTACCAGTAGTGATGCTTGAAGTACCAACAACGGCATATGAGCCATCTGTCAATTTTAAGGCACCATCATCAGTGATAACAGCGGAGATGGAAGTACCACTACCGACGTAAAATTCACCATCTTTCAAAGTAACACCAGAGTTTTGATATGGAGAACCAGATCTGATAATTATTAAACCAAACTCTTCAGAGTCAGCTGAGACTAATTGAGTTAAAGTAGCGAAACCTAAAGCGACTAAAGTTTTTGAGTTGAAGAACATTGTAATTGAGCGAGTGTGGAATGTGTAGTGTGTTGTTTTGTGTTTTTTCTGTTTGATTGGAAGAAACAAAGATAGAGGAAAGTATTAAGCCAATTCAAAAAAGGAGGGAGAGATTCTCTCGTTTTATAGTCGCCAATAAATTTTCGATTCTTCAAGATGTTTCTAAAATTGATCAATTGTCTCTTTGAATAGCGTCATTTCTATTTTCATTACTAGCCAGTTACACCTTATAAAAATGCGGTTGGTAAATAAGAGAATGCGATCATATGCAAGTTTCGGGTATAATTTTTAACTCTTTATAAGCTTTATATGCATAAATATGTTTAATTTGCAGAAATAACCTTTGTAGAACAGACCAAAAGGATCCAAAAGGAACCAATAAAAACTTAAATTGGCCATACGGATGTGGGGGTGTAAAAAGTACGCTTACGTAGTTTAACATATTCAAACATTAAAACCAAAACAAACAAGCAGATGGTGTCTGACGGTTAAGTTCCATCAAGCTATTTTTAGAGGATGGAGAGTTATGGTTTGTTGTTGTTGTTGTTGTTGTTGTTGTTGTTTTGACGTATGAGCTGATGGACTTAGTCTTGAAATGACAAACTATTGGCTGGTTTTCAAAATCCTACGGTTACTTGTCTAAGAACGATACTTTGATCTTTGAACTTTGCTCAAAATTATGAGCTCCGAGATACAAAATATAGACAATCAATACGCAATCAATAGACAATTGATATACAATCAATAAACATGTTCTATATGCTATTCCATTTGTTGAACTCAACTCAACTCAGTTCAATCCAACCTAGCTCAATGCACACTACTACAATTATCAAGGGAATATGTATTTTTTTAGATATAGCTATTCAGATGTGTCAAATTGAATCTGTCAAAACAAATATCGCATTTCGAAGTATTTCCCGCCCATCAATAAGGCGTTGATGCCTTAGACCCATAAGCCATAACTCAACGAAAATGAGCAATTATAATCGTGTTTGTGGATAATCGTAATTTTAGCTGAATATCAAACTGCAACTCCATGTCTCTCTTCTTATTTACACCATCGTATCGACAATCATCCGCTCTCTAATTCTTCAACTTATGGGTATGTATAGTTCCACCAGCCTCTTTTTGTTAGTTTTATTCGCCAGAAATGACAGATGGTAGGGACGAAAACAGTAAGAGTAAGCAATGAAAATATAATCAACCCAATCTGACGAAAACTGAGTCACTGAAATATTCCAAAAAAAGATCTCAGTTGATCACATGGGCGTTTTCTCTACAATCTATTATCATCTCTAAAGGTAAAATTCTCTGCGAATCAATCGATTGTACTATACTATTTGAAAAAACCGTTAACACCATGGAATGATAACACTAAATACCACATACCACATCCTCAATTTTTCTCAACAGTGAAATCATTCTTCCCACCGGTTTTGCTTATGACTCTAACACCTTCTAACACCATCGATTTATCAACAGCTTTACACATGTCATAGACGTTCAGCAATGCGACATTAACCCCCACCATTGCTTCCATTTCAACGCCTGTCTTTCCTTGACACTCAACTGTACTTTCAACTTTTATAGTAAGACTATCTATTATCTCAATTTGTATCTCTGCTTTTGTTAATGATAATGGATGACATAAAATGACCAAATCAAAAGTTTTTTTGATTGCCAGTATCCCAGAAATTCTAGCAATACTTAAAACATCGCCTTTCTTATTACTGTTTGACACAATTTGCTCAACCGGGATCTCATTGGAAAATCTGATGTATCCTTCAGCCTTTGCTTGTCTTTTGGTGATATTCTTTGATGATATATCAACCATTTTTGCTTCTCCCTTTTCATTAACATGGGTCAATTTGTCTCTAAGGCTTTCTCTTTTAAAAGGCTTGGTTGAAAAATATCTCACACCAATACTGTTCATTGGTTGAAAATGCATCCATGGTTTAACTTTATCTATACTCCCTAATGTTAGTACGGTAAAAGATACGGGAAGAATGTTGAAAAAACTCACCCACCGATCAATATCATAGGTCTGTTCTTCATAGTGTACAATTCATCTAGTCCAGCATGTTTCTCCTTCTTGTTTTTGACAGCTTTCCCAATAACTTGCAAAATAGCCTCTTCTCCAACTCCGGATCTTAACAAGTCCCTTATTGATACTTCATCATTTCCAAACAAGCAAACTTTCAGGTTCCCATCAGAAGTTATTCTCAGTCTCGTGCAATCCGAACAAAAGTCATCAGTCATTGACGAAATGAACCCAATTTTGCCTTTAAATCCAGGAATTGTAAAAATTTTAGAAGTTTCGCCATATTTATGTTTTATGTTTTCGATAATAGGATGTTTCATTTGAATCGTTTCCATTATATCTCTAAAACTGACAACTTTTTCTAGTTCCCATTTGTTTCCGTCAAATGGCATATACTCAATGAACCGGACCTCTAAAGGATAATGTTGAGCTAATTTCACAAAATTCAATATCTCGTCATCATTGAGTCCCTTGATCACAACAACATTGAGCTTAACCTTTGGTATCCCCAAATCTAAAGCAGTTTCAAGACTTTTTAAAACGTTCTTCAATCCATTTCTTCTGGTGATTAAAGTGAATTTCCCCTCAACCAAAGTATCTAATGATAAATTGAGTGAGGTTAAACCACTTTTAGCCAATTTTGGTAACTTCCTATGCAAAGATATCCCATTTGAAGTGATGCATAATTCTTCCAAGCCTTCGATTTGATTCAACTCTTCCACGATCTCAACAATATCTTTGCGAACTGTAGGCTCACCACCAGTTAGCCTTATTTTTTTAACACCCTGCTTCACAAAAATTTTTGCAACATCCACAATCTCATTCTTGGTCAATATTTTGGAATCTGGCTGCAATGGGACTCCTTCTTCTGGCATACAATATAAGCAGCGAAGATTGCATCTTTCCGTGATACTGATTCTCAAATAGTCATGAGTACGATTGAAATTATCAGTAAGAAAATGGGATAATGGTTTCGCATTCTGAATGGCTTCCCACCTTTGTATATTGTATCCATCTATTGTATTTTTCGTCGATGTACTGCATAATCTCCTGAGTGAAGGTAAGAATGATGGCCGTGCTTTCAACAGCATGATTGTAGCATATATTACACTAGAATAAGCACCTGAGCGTAGTTTCAACCTATTGTATTTTTTAATCACCAACTTTGGAACAAGCTTTATATCAATATCTTTCCATAAATCAAAGCTTTTTTGAGCGGAATATATCAAAAATTCGCGGAAATCTTGATAAGGTAAAGATTACCAGAATCCCACAAAAATCTTAAACCACTATGATAAATGAAGCTAACTAGAGAAAGAACATTTAATTTAAAACTCTGTTAAGCTAACAATCATAATGGCATTCTGTTTCAATAAGAAATTTTAACTTTGAAAGAAGGAAAAAAAAAATAATTAAAGAAAAATACTTAGTTAATATATATAGCATATATTTATGCTTTTTGATCAATTGATAATAATCACATGAATAAAAATCTCAAAGTCAAATTTAACTTATCGTTAATGTTTTAGCACTACGATAGTTGAGTATTGTAATTGTTGCATTTAATGCAATGTAATGACAGAGTAGTAATTAATCCTAAAGTGTTTATAATAAGAGGAAGGATCGAACATGATAAAATAAAAAGTGGCAGTTGTAGAGATTAAACATATCATTAGTAAGATGAGTTAAGTTTTCTGTTTCTTTCTGCATTGCCTAGTTCTTTGTTGGTAATTGGAAATCATAATTTTTGACTTAGAATGGTTAAGAAAAATGTCTATATTATTCTGATTAAATGATAGTTCACAGTTCATTGATCCACTTATTCTCACGGGGAGCTTAGTCTTTTTAGTAAGTAATGGATTAGAAACTTGAATATCGCAACTATTCAGTTTGGGAAAATCACCTTTCAGAGTTAAACTTTTTCTATTATTATCGTTCACGTCAACTTGGAAAACGTTTTTCAGATGTAAGCTTTCTAACGAGCTGAAAGATGCTGAAAGTTCTGAAAGGTCAAAATTCAACCCTTCAAGAGACAGTGACCTAAGGTTTGACCATGTGGTACTAGATTTATGTCCAATCAAAACCTGCTTTTGCCATAGTTTCTTTATCGGAAAGTAAGTAGTCTGATGAATGTGAAGTTTAAAGTCATCCAAAATGCAAGTTTTCATGGGAATGAAAGTAAACAGGTAATGTTGGTTACATCCGTATATACTTCCACGGAGCGAGTATTCACCAAGTGTAGCCATTATTTTCAATTTCTTTAGATTCGGAAACTTGAAGAGATGGTGTACATTTGAAGATTCAATCAAGGATGAAAGTCGATAAAGCTGGATTGAAACTTCTTTCGCTTTAAAGTCTCCCATATCCTGACAATCGAAATTATGAAACCCCAAACCTTTTAAATCAAGAATCTCAGCTTTGTTAATGATTTCACCAAGATTCTTTCCATGAAGTTTCTTGCTCGTAGTTGCTTTATCCTCACCCGCATAAATGAGTTCAATTGAAACCTTTGCAATGGTATCTCCAAAGTTCACCGCATCAAAAAGATGACTTTTATAACAACCGTTACTGAGTTGCAACTTGAAATAGCAAAGTCTTTCAGCTGTAAAATTCTTAAGAACTGGTGTGAATGGTTGATTTCCTTCTAAGGAAAGATGGAGATCCTTCAATAAGGGTAAATTTGGTCCGTTAACTATTAGTGTTTTTCTGCCATGTCCCCAATAGACAAGATGTAAACTTTTTAGACTTTTACCCAAATCCTTGTCACCCAGTATGGATTCAAAAGACGGAGAAAGTTGAGTCATTGAAATGGAAAGCTCTTCAAGACAGCTTAATTCCTTTTGTGGAATCAGGCCCAAAGTCTTTAGCACATTGCCGTAGCCAGAAGATATATGCAATTTTAGCAACGGCTTCTCGAAGCTTATTTTGAAGCTTTTCAAGTTGGGAAGATTCCTGCGATAATCAGTGATATTTGCTGATGATACGCCTTTGATGAGGGTTTCACTAGTATTCTCAGATGTGTTTATTAGAGGACAGCTGTGATCTCTAAATGCAAACCTGGCTACGGACGTTACGTCTTTCAAGCCATCAATAACAAATATGAAATGACAAGATTTTTCCATAAAGCTCTCAGAAAAGTGATTGCTCACACTCCTGACAACTATACTATTAGAGTCAGCTATCTTAAAAGAAGATTTAACAGCAAAAATACATTTTTTCCCTGAAGATATTGATCTTAATTTTTGAAAATCCACTAAATTGCTGTATGCGCATTCAATGATAAAGATGGAGTAATTGTGAGAACCTTCCAGTTCAGATAAAGGAGCATTCAAGCTTAAATAATAAGTCTTTAGTTTCACCTTCATCGGAAGCATGTAATCTTTCTCATGTCCATAATCTGTAATTCTACAACAAAAAGTACTCAAGTCAGCACCATCTCTCAACCAAGACCAAATAGTTCCAGGGTCAATATGAATTACAATCTTGTCTTGAACTTCTTTTGGAAGCTGTGAAAAGTGCATCGTAATTTTTATAGGGCCAAAGTAGTATAAAATAGTATTAAATTGAGGAAGAAGAAATATTCTCATCTCGTCAAGTTTCATTAGTCCCAAATCGTTGTTGTTGTTGTTACCAGTGTTCTACATACCAGTTCCTTCTCGATCGATACCTATACCTATACCTATACCTATACCATACTACACATCATATCCGGAGTTTATGGAGGGCACTATCAGCTTACTCTCTTTGAGCAAGTCGATTAATCGTTGTTGATTCCAAAGTTTGAGTAAACAGTTTAACACTTATTCGTTATTCGGAGTTCATTCTTATAACGTAATCATTATAATTTACCCGGTCTTCTTAAATGGCTTTGATTGTACTTATATTGGTTATTGTTAACCTGTCAATGTTTCTCAGCTTTTTGTATAATCTCTAGACGATGTTTCCAAGCTCAATGATATGAACTATACTGTTTCTATGTTTAGCAACTCATTGTGCATCTTATAAGGTGTTTTTTTTTTTTTTTTTTTTCTTTTGAAGTAGCTCATATCGCTGTTACGGCCCAATTGCTCAATAACTAACTATGTGAGAGAGTTCTTTTTAGCTAGCTCCTTCTCATTAGTTTCTGTTCAAGGACCTTTTTTACAATATGGTTATCGATTGGGAAGGGTTGTTTTGTTTATCAACCTTTAATTCATAGGGTTACTTAAATGAATAAAGGTTTATTAGGTCCAATAGAGATATTAACCTACAGTCCGAATATTTAAAGATTGATTAAATTATTAAGTATTAAGTTATTTCAATGATTTATCACTGAGTATCTAAAACATAAAAAACATTAAGCGAGCGGGATTCATAAAAAATTCATAAGCATCATTAAAGAGAACATCAATCATAGTATGGAGTGAAAAATCTCAGATCCTCAAAAGATATCAGTTCTAAATTAAAGTTATTAAAAGAGCGACATCAATCAACAAAACATATTAAGGGAAACATAAAAGCATAAAAGATAAGGGGGGGGGTATTAAGAAATAAGTAAGGCCGCAATGTTGAATATTAAAAACTTTGCCATTTCATCAACAAAGAGGTTTAAGCGTGTTGAGTTTCTAATTGGTCAACATCCTGGTTGGTTGCATTAACTTCAGTTTCACCAGAAGCTCTCAATTCTGGAGTATCATTGTCAATAACTTTTTCTAAATCCTTTTGGGTGGCAGGAATTGTTGATGATTCAACAAAAGTACCATTTTTAAAAGAATCAACAATCAAAACGATTGGAATAATCCAGAAATTAATTAAGTCCAAGACACCATAGAAGACAGCTTCTGAGTCTGGTTGAATGACATTACCACCTTCACTTAAACCCCAGCTAACAGTGTATAGAATAGAAACGAGGGCAAAGAAACTAACACTCAAAATGTTCAAGACTGATCTTGCGGCGTTAGAACCAAACAATTGACGATAAATAAACAAACCTAATCCAAACAATAAAGCGGAAGCAGCAAAAGTCCAGTAACCCCACTTGTAAGTAGAAGTAATAAGGGAACCAATTAACAAACCTAAAACAAACACTTCCCAAGAAGCGATTTGTAGCACCAAGTTTGTAAAGAAAGGAATCAATTCCAAATTGGCCAAGACGTTTTGAGCTTGAGCATTGTATTCAAACAAGAATAATAAAGCAGGATAAGATAAGAACCAACCGATGTATCTAGCATAAAAGACTTGTCTGTAGTCATCACCTGTTTCAATGTGGTTAAATTCAGATTGAACGCCAGCCCAACCCAAATTAGAAGCAGTGGTGAAGTAAGTATAAGTCAAAATAGCACTTAAGAATAGAGGTGCTGCATGTAAAGCAACTTTGAACTTGTTCTGCTTTCTATGGTTGTTGAACACCAAGAAAGCATGGACCAAGGTAGTCAACCCAAAGATAGAGAAGACAGTCCATAGCCAATCAGAACCATGTTCAGTGAGTGCGATACCAACATCGGCAGAATTTATTGCAACAGCTTGGTTACCAGCCATATTTGATGATAGTTTTTGTGTGTAAAGCGTGAATTATAAAGTATCAATAAGAGTATTTTATTGAAGAACCACTTGTCGAGGACGTAACAAAATACTAAACTACAATAAGAACAGCAACTAGCTACTGTTTATATACAGCTACTGCCCAAGGAATAAACGGCAGTTGAAAGGGAACCATCACATTCCATTACTCGGTTGCGTGAATTTAAAGACTGATTTGTAATTGAAATGGAAGATCATGGAACTTTTTTTTTGCAAATCAACCACCTCTTTTTTTTTTTTCTTTCCTTTCTTTCCTCCTTTCAAAATTCGAAATACAAGGCGGTTAAAAAAAAAAACAAAGGGAGAAAAACACACAGGGAAGAGAAAAAGAGAGAGAGAGAGAGAATCAGGTGATAAGACAAAAGAAGTGTGGATAGAGAGGTGAAGTAAAGAAAGAGGGGAAATGAAAAAGGGCAAGGTAAATACGGAGAGCAATAATATATTTTAGTAATAAGTCAGCTCATTAATGAGTTAAGAACTAAGAGAGAGAGAGAGAGAGAGAGAGAGGGCGGTTATTTTAAGGGAAATTTACCGTACTATTTTTACTATTACTATTACTATTACTATTACTATTACTATTACTATTATTGCTATTATTACTATTATTACTATTATTACTATTATTATTATTGTTCTGGGCGGTTAAAAAATCAAAATTAAAGTTGAGGTTTTGACGATCTTGAGTAAATTGATTTTCACTCGTGATCAAAAAATTTAAAAGAGCTTTTTAGTTTAAGGAACATACTTTTTCCTTTTTTTTTTTCTTTTTTTGATTGGTTAATTGGTTAATTGGTTAATAGATATGATTGGTTAATAGGGATGATTGGCTAACTGAATTGCTCCTTTCGTTTCATTTATTTTCCTTTATTTTGGAATGTGTCACTTTTCTTTTTTTTTTGTGTCACCTCATAAATCATTCTCGAATTTACATTTTTTTCTAGAACTTTGTTTTTTTTTTTTTTTTTTTCTTTTTTCTTTTAACCGTGATTTCCGTTACAAAACAATTGTTAAAGTCACGTGCTCTTTTTATTTTCTTCTTTTTTTTATTTTCTTCGTGATTACACAATTTACCGTTTTTGGAATAATTCCGTTTATAGATATTTATTGCGTATTTATTTTCAAACTGATACGATTATTTGTAGTATATACAGGCTTTTTTTTTTTATTTTTGTTTTATATTTTTCCTTTTATTTTTCCTTTTCCTTTTCCTTTTCCAGTATCAGAAACACTCACTTTCTGCTTATTGGAAATGGTAACTTTTGACCACCTTTTTCTTCCATTTCCTTTAGAAATCTTTCCTTCTTCAAATCAACAACGTATTTCTCTTTGAAGTAGCTAACCCAACTTTTAGCGCAATTATCGTTAAATAGTTTCTCTTGCACAGAACAGTTTTTTTTCATAACATCTGAGTATTTCGGATCTAGTGGATTATCCACACTGTTTTTCTCTAGACAATCTAGATACTTGTCTCTAGCATTCCAACATTGCTCTCTTTTACTTCTGTTTGGTGCTGTTTGTTCAGCTGGTGTTGAATTGAATAGACCCATTTTTTTGTGATTGTTCACCTGACAAAAAAAAAAAAAAGGAAATTTGGATTGACTTTAAAATAACAGCTTCAAATAGGGATGGTGCTTCAATGGAAAATAGCAAAAAAGAACAAGAATTAAAACAAATTTAGACCAAGCTTTCCTTTATTATTGAACCAAAAACTTTTCCATACTAAAAAAAAAAAAAAAATTGAAAAACAGCAGCGATGGCAATTCGCGAAATTCAATCAAAAACTTTTCTTTACAGAAGAACAACAGTAAAAAAAAAAGAAACAGAAAACACATTTAGTTTAGTCCAAAGGTTCATAGTCAAACTAATCAAAAATGTCTAATCTGGGAATTCAGGTCCGTCAGGCCGTGCCCTCCATTGATCCAATTGTTGCTGATTATGCAGTTGGTTATATCAACCATGTTCAACACTCAACAACTGATTCGGTTTTATCTCAACAGTTGAATATTGATGAAGAAATCCAGTTCATTTCTGATCTTTTGAAGAGTGCTGGTGGTGACGATGCTAAAATATCCAAACTATCGGACAGTTTGATTTCCAAATTGAATGAAGAACTGAAGTCCAACCAAGCCAAATTAGAATTAACCGGTGATACTTCTAAAAGATTATTGGATATCAATCTATTGAAAAACCATGCTAATAAAAGAAATATCAATTCGTCTTTAGCCTTGCTTGGTGTTACTAGAGATATCGAACATACCGGAAGACACGTTGAGTCCAAGGTTGATAAGAAGAAATTGGAGAAAGCTGAAAGAAAAATTGCAGCAAAGGTTGCCAAAAGAGCCAATGCATTTGTTGAATATGAAGCTTCAAAACTACTTCATAAAAATGAAAACGACGAGAATTATGATGAATTTTTCTTAAAAATTAATCCTATTGAATTCGGTTCTGGTGCCGGTAAATCAAAAGATATTAAAATTGATAACTTTGATTTGTACGTTGGAGATGGACAGAGAATTTTAAGCGATACCACATTATCTTTAGCATATGGTCATAGATATGGTATTGTTGGTCAGAATGGTATTGGTAAATCCACTTTACTGAAGGCATTGTCAAGAAGAGAACTTAACATTCCTAAACACATAACGATTTTACATGTTGAACAAGAATTAACAGGTAGTGAAGTCACTGCTATTCAATCTGTTTTGGATGCCGATGTTTGGAGAAAACAATTGTTGTCTGATGAAAAGAAAATTAATCAAAGAATTGAAGAAATCGAAACCTTGAGAAAAGAATTCGACGAAGATAGTCTTGAAGTTAAAAAACTAGACAATGAAAGAGATGATTTGGAAACTCATTTACTTGAAATCGAAGGTAAATTAAACGAAATGGAATCTGATAAGGCTGAGTCGAGAGCAGCTTCAATCCTATATGGTTTAGGTTTCACTAAAGAATCACAACAGAACCCAACAAATTCCTTCTCTGGTGGTTGGAGAATGAGATTAAGTTTGGCCAGAGCTTTGTTCTGTAAACCTGACTTATTATTGTTAGATGAACCTTCCAATATGTTGGATGTTCCATCCATCACATATCTAGCCAACTACTTACAGAGTTATCCATCAACCGTCATTGTTGTTTCCCATGACCGTGCCTTCTTGAACGAAGTTGCAACAGATATTATTCACCAACATTCAGAGAGATTAGATTATTACAGAGGTCAAAATTTCGATACGTTTTATGCAACAAAGGAAGAAAGACGTAAGAACGAAATGCGTGAATACGAAAACCAAATGGCTTATAGACAACATTTACAAACATTTATTGACAAATTTAGATATAATGCAGCAAAATCATCAGAAGCACAATCAAGAATCAAAAAATTGGAAAAGTTGCCAATATTACAACCCCCTGAAGAAGACAAGGTCATTACTTTCAAATTTCCAGATCCTGAGAATTTGTCTCCTCCAATTTTACAATTAAAAGATGTTTCTTTTGGTTATAATCCAAAAGATTTATTATTAAGTCATGTTGATCTAGACATTCAAATGGACTCAAGAATAGCAATTGTTGGTGCGAATGGTTGCGGTAAAACAACATTATTGAAAATTCTAATGGAAAGACTATCTCCAATAGATGGGTTTGTTTCCAAGAATCCTAGATTAAGAATTGGGTACTTTGCACAACATCATGTTGATTCAATGGATCTAACAACATCTGCTGTTGACTGGATGTCGAAGACCTTCCCAGGTAAAACTGATGAAGAGTATAGACGTCATTTAGGTTCTTTTGGTATCACTGGTACTTTAGGTTTACAGAAAATGCAATTGCTATCAGGTGGTCAAAAATCAAGAGTTGCATTTGCTTCGTTATGTTTGAACAACCCACATATATTGATCATGGATGAACCTTCAAATCATTTGGATACTTCTGGTTTAGATGCTTTAAGTGATGCTTTGAAAAATTTCAAAGGTGGTGTACTTATGGTTTCGCATGACGTTAGTGTTATCGATACTGTTTGTAATGAAATTTGGGTCAGTGAAAGGGGAGGTGTTAAGAAGTTCGATGGTAGTATTTATGATTATAAAAAGGTTATTTTGGCTGCTGCTGATTCTTCTGGTGTCGTGAAGAAACATTAAATTCTTACGTTCATCTTTACATCGTGTTGTCTGTTTTATGTAGTCTCTCTATTCTTCAACAGCCTAGTGTATCCTTTTTTTCTTTTTTAGAATTGGTCATTGTGGTTGATTTATTTAACCAGGAAATTTAATTAAATTTCCATAATGGAAAGACCTACGAATACAAGAAAAAATGATGAGTTTATGCGGCTATTGGAAATACTTAGCGATTTCTCGAGCCATATGGTGATATGTGACCAGTGTAAAAGACACAATGATCCTGATTCTACATCCAAAAGCCATGGGATGTGATAACGGAGTCTGATATCACCCAGAAAGCCACATTGAACGAAGAAGTAGTATCGACTGACTCTTCTGGAAACAACGAAGAAGCAGTAGAACCACAAATATCTACCGAAACTAAGAAAAGTCAATTCACGAAACTAGTTGAGTTCATCTAGGATGGTGAAAACCCCCACCCTCTTCTGCTCACCATGAAGGGAAGGCATATTTGAGAAGATTAGATTTGTTCTTGTTGATATGGGGCTGTTATGGCTATTTCACTCGTCAATTGGATTCTTCAATTTTTACAAATGCTTATGCAACGGTTAAAATATTTATATAAGATGCTTGAATGACAACAGTAGAAATATGAGTTTTAATACGGATGTTGTTTTATATCCAGATTATCAGAGCTTAAATAAGGTTGTTAACGCTTCCAATTTACTGGAACATTAAAGATCTACAGTCGTTTATATTACATTGGTTATTGTATATATATATAATTGCTCTATTTCAAAACCAATTGAGCTTTACGTTTACCCACACTTTGATCCAAGATAGACTTAACTTCAACTTGAACTTTATCAAAAACTGCGATTTTTCTTTGTTTTTCATTCTTATCTTTGAAATTGAGTTCATAAACATCTTCATTAAATTCAACATTATTAACATTATTGGTTAAATCTTCTAATTTAATCAAACTTTCCACCCCAAATTTAGGGACCAAAACAACAATACCATTACTGAAGATTCTAATGACATAACCAGTTTCTTCAGATTCATTATTTTTCATAACTTGACCAACATAATATTCAATTGAAGCTCTTCCAGCAAACTGTGCATTTCTATGACGTTTATTGATATTCTTACAGATTAATTCCATCTTTTGTTTATCTCTATGACTCAAATCCAATGATTCGTATCCTATAGCACCAGCTAATTGTCTATGCGCAACAACATCACAATAACGACGGATTGGGGATGTGAAATGTGTATAGATATCAACAGCTAACCCGTAATGTCTGAATTCAGGATATCCATACGATCCAGAACTGAAATATTCAGCAGCCATCATACATCTCGTTGACATGATTCTAACCAAAGTATTAAAATAATCATCTTCAGGATCAATACAACGATCAAGAGAATCAGCTAAAGCTCTAGAAGATTCCAATGAAATGGACAAATTCTTACGAACTCTCAACATGTCATTTAATTTTTCAAAATTTGTAGCAGGCGGAGCTGCATGACGTCTCAACATTGCAGTTTGTGGGAATTCTTCATAAATTTTTCTGGCAACACTAATGTTTGCTAACAACATGAATTCTTCCACAAGAGAATTTGTTTCCAATAACTGTTTAATTTCAACTTCACCAGGATCAGAAGTTTCACTATCCATGTGGACTTTAACTTCAGGAGATGCCAAGTTTAATGCACCAGCGTCTAATCTTTTTTGTTTTAAAATTTTGGATAAGGCTAACAACGCCCTCATACCTTGAGTTAATTCATCTTGCTGTGATTCATCATCAATACGTAGTTGTGCTTGTTCATATGAAAAGGCTTCTCTTGACTTAATGATTGACTTGTTATATTCAACGTTAACAATATCAGCGTTTTCATCTAATTCCCAAATAACAGAGAATGCAAACCTCTCAACGTAAGGTCTCAACGAACATAAATCTGTACCCAATAATAACGGCAGCATATCGATTCTTTTATCAACAAGATATACTGATGTACCTCTAGAAGCACCTTCTGCATCTAATGGGGTACCAGCTTTAACGAAATGTCCAACGTCAGCAATATGAACACCAACCTCCCAGTTTCCATTAGGCAGCTTTTTAGCGTGCAATGCATCATCAATATCAACACAACCTGGAGGATCAATGGAACAGATTAGTTTATCTCTGAAATCTTTTCTCTTTGGTAATAGTGGATCTTTGGATAATACTTCTGGATCTTCAAGGTTTTCGGGAACTTTCCAATCATGACCTTCAGTTGGTAAACAATCCAATACAGCTTTTGAAAAAGGGCGATATTCAACATCGTGCTCTAATAACAAAGCTTCAGTTTCAGCTTCAACTGATTCAACAGTACCTAAGCTTCTAACAAAATGTCCTTCTGGACTCTTAGAGTAAATTGGCCATGAATCAACAGCAACAACGATTTTTTGGCCTAATAATTCATTTGCACGACGAGTTTTGATTCTGATACGTGGCAGTGTTCTATCCATCAACTTGACGAAACACGATTTAGCAGAATTCGTTACAGATTTTGAAACTGAATTTTCAACAATCTGGCCAACGTATAATCTCCATGATCTTTTAACTATACCAACAACACGTCCTGTAGGTTGCAATTCATCGGAAGAGGTTTGGGTATTGATTGCATCTTGTGTCAATAATCTTCTTTCTTTATCTGAAATGTTCAAAGAGTCGGAATTATCATCAGGATCTTCATTTGAGTTCAGGTTTTCATCATCAATAATCATTGCAGAAGGTTTTTTCCATTGTGTTTTTGGTAATAACTCAACAACAACAGAATCACCGTTAAATGATCTATTCAAATTTTCACTTCCTATGATTAATAATGGTTTTGGTAATGTAGGAATTGAAATTTCACCTTCAAGAAAATTGTATGATGAGATGTTGATATTACCTTGATACAAAGTACCATTTTTCAAACCCCCCATTAATCTTGCAGTAGAGTAATAGTCCTTGAAGAACTGAATCTCCTTTTTGTTGTCTTTTTCTTTAAATGAATCTTCTAATGGGATCAAATCTTTCAATTCTAGACTGTTTGGGTAAAGATCAACATATTGATGTAATGATTTTGTAATTATTTTTTCTTTTGTAGCAGCTTCCCTATTCAATTTATCATTAGTGATCAAGATCACTTTGATTTTATCATCCAAATGATTTTGAAACCATTTTGCAACTTTTCTTATTGCTCTATCATTTCTATCATTAATTGTTTCTGAATCTAATCTTTTGGTGAAGGTTTCTTCGTGGAATTCATTGTGGAAGACAATGAATCTTTTAGAAGCGTCTTTTGACAAGGTTCTTAGTCTGGTATAAATCGGGAAGCTTTTATTTCTAACTTCATCCAAAACGGTTTGTGGAATAATAACATCAAAGAAGATTTTATGATTTTCTAATAGATCAATCGATTGTAAGATGATATTTGTATCCACAACAGCATAGTGAGGACCAATTTTATCTAGTGACAGCGGATCAGCACTTAGAACAAACGCAGGGAGTTGACCTTGTGCATTTGGAGTGATGATTTGGAAACATTTTGAACATGCTTGAGAAAGACATGGAATATCGTTTCTTAGGTAGTGTTCTCTAACGATCTTGGAGGCATTCCCATTTCTTGATCTGACAAAAACCTTCGAAGTGACGGTTAATCCATCACTCAGTCTTTTTCTGTTGACCAAAGGAGTAGCCATTATTTATTATTGGCGGTATGATTTTGATAGTTTCCACATTAAGATAGAAATAAAATTTGCCATTATAAAAAAAAAAAAAAAATATTCTTTGTAGAGATTACATAATATTGAAGTATCTGTCACATGACTTGTCACATGATTTGTCACATGATCAAAACTAAAGATCATGTGACCGATCATATGAATATAATCACATGATACATCACATGACACATCACATGACCAAACGAATATTACCTCATTGAGAAACAAGCGGGGGCTGCTAATTTTTTTGTTGGGAATTTTCAGCTTTTTCTGCGGGCCCAACAAAGAAAAAAACCCCGAGATTTGGATATTTTTTTTTTTTTTTAACCGAGGTGTTTTTTTTTTCTTTTTTTTTATTTATTATTTATTTTTTTGTGACAAAATTATGAGATGAAGAAAAGATTAATTGATTTAATTCATACATGTTCAAATACAAAACACCTCAATAAAGAAAAAAACACACACACACACACACACACACACACACACACATTCAATCTAGTAAGTATGTGAATGTGGGTTTCTTTTGGTAATAGGTTTGAGATTGTAGATCGATTTTTTTTTTTTTAAATAGATTTAGAGTATTTAAATGAATTTGTAAGCGTTAATTGTGTGTGATTTTAGTTTATTTTAGAGTTGTTTTTATTGTTGGATTTGTGAATGAATAAAGAAAGGCTTTTTTTAAATAGAGAATGATCGTACTTGTTTTTTTTTTTTATCTCAAAAACCAAAACCAGATAATCATTAATAGTTCTTTTTTATTTATTTATTTATTTATTTATTTATTTAATAGTCTACTAAAGCTATTGACAAGTTCAAAACAAGACTATTTCATATATATATCCATTATCAACTCTTATCAACTCTTTAAAAAACATTAGCTCAACGCTTTTTTTGTTGTTTTTTTTTTTTTTTTTTCTGGTCTTTTTTTTTGACGCAAATTATTTGTGAAATTTCCAGCAAAAAAAACACAACAAAATAAATTTACTCTTTGATCAAAAAGTAACAACCTTCTTATTTATTTCAGTAACGAATTAAATAACTGCAACGCATTTCAATAAAAATGGTCAAGCTCGTCAATGTCCCAGTAGGAGAAGCACGTCCTGGTGAAACTGCTCCAAGAAGAAACGGTAGATTAAAAAACCTCGAGGTTATCAAAAGACCTATTGGTTATACTGCAAATACCGTCTATGAGTTTATCACGGAGGCTTTCCAGAAAGGTGGCAACAGAAACGCTATTGGCTACAGAGAAATCAAAGAAGTCATTAAGGAGACAAAAAAGGTCAAGAAGTTGGTTGACGGTGAAGAGGTTGAGGTGGACAAAACCTGGTTCTTTTATGAGCTCAGTGATTATAAATACGAAACTTACAAACAATTGCACACATACCTTCATGATTACGGTAGAGGTTTGGTCAAATTGGGTTTGAAACCTCAAGGTTCTGAAAAGCTACATATATTTGCCTCCACTTCTCCTAAATGGATGAAGACCTTTTTAGCTGCCCAATCTCAATCAATTCCTATCGTCACTGCTTATGATACTTTGGGTGAAAATGGGTTGACACATTCTTTAGTTCAAACAGATTCAAATGCAATCTTCACCGATAATGCTTTGTTAGCCAACCTAGTCAACCCATTGAGAAAAGCAACCTCAATCAGATACATCATCCATTCAGAACCAATTGATCCAAATGATAAAAGACAAGGTGGTGAATTATATCAAGATGCTAAAAATGCAGCCGATAAAATCCTTGAAGCTAGACCTGATATCAAATTGATCTCAATTGACGAAGTTGTTGCTTTGGGTAAAAAAGCTACTGATATCCCAACACATCCTCCAAAACCTACAGATTTATCTTGTATCATGTATACTTCTGGTTCAACTGGTGAACCAAAAGGTGTTGTTCTAACACACGAAAACATTATTGCTGGTGTTGCTGGTGTTTCCTTCATTGTTGATCGTAACGTTGTTAATGAAAAAGATCGTATTATTGCATTTTTACCCTTAGCGCATATTTTTGAATTAGCCTTTGAATTGATTTGTTTCTTCTGGGGTGGTGTTATTGGTTATGCAAATGTCAAAACACTATCGTCTGCTTCTGTCAGAAACTGTCTTGGTGATATGCAAGCTTTTAAACCAACAATCATGGTTGGTGTTGCTGCTGTCTGGGAAACAATCAAAAAGGGTATATTAGCACAAATTGCCAAACAACCTTCATTCACTCAAAAAATCTTTTGGGCTGCTTATAATTACAAAACCAGAAGTTGGAAAATCCCTGGATCTTCATATTTGATTGATAATTTCATTTTCAAAAAAGTTAAAGCTGCCACTGGGGGCGATTTACGTTATATGTTAAATGGTGGTTCTCCAATATCAAAAGATACGCAATTATTCATCACAAATTTAATGGCCCCAATGTTAATTGGTTACGGTTTGACTGAAACCGTTGCAAATACCACCGTTCTTTCACCTTATGATTTCGAATTTGATGTTCAAGGTGCCCTTTCAGGTGCGATTACTGTCAAATTGATTGATGTTCCAGAAGCTGGTTACAAAGCTTCAAACGATCAAGGTGAAATCTTAATCCGTGGTGGTCCAGTTACATCTGAATATTACAAGAACGAAGCAGAAACTAAAGCAGCATTTGATGAGGAAGGTTGGTTCAAAACTGGTGATATTGGTGAATGGACTTCAACAGGTCAATTGAAAATCATCGATCGTAAGAAAAACTTAGTCAAGACATTGAATGGTGAATATATCGCATTGGAGAAATTGGAAAGTATTTACAGATCAAACCCATACGTTGTGAACATTTGTTGTTACGCAGATGATAACCATGCTAAACCGGTTGGTATTGTTGTTCCAAATGAAAATGCCGTCCGCCAATTAGCATTAGAGCAGAAATTAATTTCCAAAGAATCTGATGACATTCATAAAGTTTTACATGATAAGAAAATTAACAGCGCAATCTTGAAAAGTGTTCTTGGCACCGCTAAAGCTCAAGGTTTAAATGGAATTGAATTGATTGCCGGTATTGTGTTTGTTGATGAAGAATGGACTCCATTGAATGGATTTGTCACTTCTGCTCAAAAATTACAAAGAAAGAAGATTTTGGAAGCCAATAAAACTGCTGTTGATAATTTATATTCTAAAGTTTAATCTTAATTTGACGCACCCATTCCATCATTGACATTTCTCCATTCCCCCCCTCCATCATTCATTGATTTTTTTTTTTTCTTTATCCCTCCACATCTATCATATCCCTTACCCATCTTAGTTGTATGTAATACTTTTTTTTTTTTTTTTTTTGATTTGCTTATGCCAACAACTTGTCTCGTTGAATTTGTTCTTCATGAAAAATAAATACATTGACACTACCATTATTTGATGGAGCTTCCATTCTTTTTTATTATCTTTTTTTTTTTTTTGTCTTATTCTCTTACTTTTTTTTTTGGAAATTATTTTAATGAAACCCTCATGAGTTTGAAACGGTATTCGTGTAGTTCTACATTTATTTTTCAATAAAGCATATCTATATATTCACGCATAAACTTTTTCGTAATTCTTCATTTCATCCAAACATAACTTATTAAACCCATCGTAGTTATCCAAATAAACATGATGTCCTGAATTTTCAATGATTTTCATCTCACCTTTGAACTTCGTTAACTCATGAATTTTCTTTAAACTTTCAATACCACCTTCCTTGGGCATCCAGTCTTCATCACCATAACACCAAACAGTATCACATTGGATCTTTTCAATCTGATCAACCATTGGGGTTTTTGGAACCCCACCAGCACCAAGGATTTTACTCATAAAATATTCACCAGATCCAGGAGCGTTAAAAATAGAATAGGTGTACTTGTGCAAATAAAATTGCTCCTTTTCGCTCAATTTTGCAAATCTTCTTGAAGTCCAACCTGAAGTAATCATACTACCAAAAGGACCAGAATTTCTAACTAATGAAAATGGGGAAACGTTCTGTTCCCAAAGGTAATTAAACCAAATAGGAATATTGGAAGGAGGTTCTAAAGGCATAATTATCCCCGCTGGAGAAATCAACATTAACTTCTTCACTCTGTCGGGATATTTCATGGTGTATAATATACTCATATATGCACCTAATGAATGAGAACACATCAACATATTATTGATACCTCTCTTGACACGCCATTTCTCCAACGAATCAATAAACCATTTATCTAGAGGCTGTGATTTATCAAATTTGGGACGGGATGAACAACCATAACCCAATAGATCTAAAGAATGGATACACCAATTTTTGTTGGTACTGATACCTTCAAAGTTTTTCAAATAAAAACCCAACCCTGCACCGTATCCATGTATAAGAACAAAATGATTCAGTTTAGAATAATCAGCGTTTTTGGGATATATGCAGAACTCATTAATGTAATTCCCGTCGCCAATATCAACTTTTTGAATTTCAGAATGTCTGAAATCATTTGGATTTCTATAAAACGATAACGTTTTCAACAAATTATCCTGTGCAACATCCAACTCTTTTCTTTTCATGTAATCATTGATACTCTCCTTGACTGATAATGGGAATAGTTTTGTGGTTAGTATTTTGGATATTGGGAGAGCGGTAGGAGCAGTAGATCTTCTATATGCCTTGATTGGAGGTACTACCTGTGCCTGGGCTTGGGAGGTGTTAGAAGAGACGAGTTTTTGGAGCTGTTTAGAGATCTGGATCGCCTTGCTGAAGTTGGAAGGCTTGACATGTGACATCTTGTGTGTTATGAAATTACCATAATAAAGCTACCAACAAGTTCTGATGGAAGTTTTCTTTTTTTTTTTCTAATTTATGTGTCAAAAACAAATAAAAACCTTCGAGGTGCTTTTTTTAAACGTCTTTTATTTGTATTTTTACTTTTAGCTTATTTTTTTTTGTTGAGCGCAACAAATTTTTTTTTTTCTATTATAGTAAATCAACAAAAAGTGGTTGGATTTGAGTGGGATTATTGTTTTGTAGTTCGATGACTGGGACTCAAGGGAAGTCAAGTTGTATGGTGGATGGTACTGGAAGGATGAAGGATGGGGAATTTATAAACAACACTACAGATTAGCTATGTCATCGTTCTTTTATTTGGTGAAAAGAAAGAATAGTTGTTGATGTAAGAGCTTAGTTGATATAGGTCCAAGACATTTTAGCGTTAGAGATTGGATAATATATATATATAGTATTGTATGACCATTTTATTCATGAAAACTGGGTTTGTGAGTAACTGAGTCTAACTCTTTAAGCAATCGTTTGCTAAAGTCGAATTTGACCTTTCTTTTCCTTTCTTTTCTTTTTTTTTTTTTTTTTTTTTTGCTTGTTCATATGATTTGGAGCTAGTTATCTCGTGTATTCTATGTTCTATTATTGCTGGAACGACGTCATTATCATGAGCAAATTAGCTATGCTCCAAAATTGACAAGTATGCCATGAGCAAATATAAAAAGCGGACTCTTTATCCCTTGTATACAGAAAACTGTAGTTTGTTTGCGACTGCAAGCCTTTGAGTTGAGATTCTGAGCAATTTAATTTATGATGAAATGTGTTGTCATCCATCCCTATGGTATAAATAGGTGATGAAATTCCGTTATTTCTGGAATCTTCATGAACTCGTGAGCTCACAAACAGCTGTTATAAACCCAGATAACACCTGAGCATGCTGCAGTGTTGATTTTTTTGGCTCATAATGTTTTTGGGTAATCAATAAGCCCCAATGCTGGTTAAATCACAGTCATTATTATTGAAAGTTGTCCTTGCAACAATGGGAAGATCTGAAGCATGCCATGATAGATCGCCCTCATTTTAGATTATCAATAATGGCTCAAGTGGTCAGGGACTAAGGGTTAAGTGTCCAGTTGCAGTAACCAACTACATAAAGGGTGCGCTAAAAGGGTGTGCTGAAAAGAAGACAAACAAAGAACTTGCATTCGCTTGTTGATGATGACTAAATGGTTGGGAATGACCTGTTTCGAGTCAATGCCATAAACGCAGGTGGGCATTTTTTTTTTTTTTTGATCAATCTGATTAGTGAGATTTAATTTGTTCAAAGCTGCCAAATGCAGACTGTAAACTGGTGTTGCTTTTTTAAGCACACAAGACCAACTTTTAGATTATAGCCAATCACAGAATGGGGGTTTTAGGACATGTCTTTAGTCCTAGTAAATAAAATTGGCCAATCAGAGTTCCTTTTATGAGACGAATAACGCGAAGTGTCTATAAAAAAAAAAAAAAAAAAGAAAATATTATGAGAACAGGAAAAAGTTATCAAAACGATCAAAACCCGGAATAGCAAGAATTGGTCAATTTCCTTATTATGCTTTCTTTTTTTTTTTTTTAAAAAAAAAAGAGAGAGCTGGTGGGTATAAGTGGGTGGTGGATTCGAGTAGTAAGTAAATCTATATGAGTCTTGAAGTATCGAAGCATTGTAAACAGCGTGATATTCTAAATAGTTATCAGTTAACAGTCATTTATATATTGTCACCCACTACTTCATTAATAGTTAACTTACCAAGGAAATTTGTCGTTTCTTGGCTGTGAGAATTAAGCTTATTTTGCCATCCCGTCAGAAAAAAGGTGTTTTTGTTATGCTCCTAAACGCATTTCTTTTTCTTAATCCTTACCACAAGATAGGACATTTTCTCTGTTAACCTTTCTTAATGTCGTATTATTCTTGGCTGGTCTATGCCTCACTGGCCTATACTTTACTGACCTTAACCCTCACTGGCCTGTCACTTGTCCTGAGCGTTGGGACGTTCTCAAATAGTCTAATAGCTTATGTAGCCAATCGCAGTCCCTAGGGTTAAGCTTAATTTTTTTTTTTTTTTAAAACGTACTTCAAACTTGCTTCATTCAACCATATTAAAAACAGAAAAGACAGTAATGTCTAAAATAATGAAATGATGAAATACGTCTCTATAACCACCACAGTAGTTACTTTCTTTTATCTTCTGTATCGTAACTTAACTCTTGTCTGGAATCCATTTTGGTTGCAAAAAAAAAAAAAAAAAAAAAAACAAATTCTGAACGCATAGTTGATATGCATGCAAGCGTATTATGAAAAAGATTACACCGGTTGTTGGCACACTCCAAATCTCATCGTTCTTAAATGAAATAAAAGAATATATATAACAAAACTTAATTCCCTTTCTCGGATATCCTTTGGAATTAGCTGTTTTGAACCTGATTGCTCATAAACTTTTCAAGGGACTGTCATATCTTCTTAATGGTCAGCTTTAAATCACTCATTACTACCGCTGCCCTTGCGGCCTCAGCTCTAGCTGAGACCCATACTTTTAACTGGACCACTGGCTGGGGTTCTGCTAACTTGGATGGGAATTACGAGAGACCAGTCATCACTTGTAATGGTGAGTTCCCATGGCCAAATATCCAAATTAACAAAGGTGACCGTGTTCTGGTGTATTTGACCAATGGATTTGATGACAGAAATACCTCATTACATTTCCATGGTTTATTTCAACATGGTTCCTCACAAATGGATGGTCCTGAAATGGTCACCCAATGTCCTATTGGCCCTGGCCAAACTTTCCTATACAACTTCACTGTTCCTGATCAACACGGTTCTTACTGGTACCATGCCCATACTTCTGCTCAGTATATGGATGGTATGAGAGGTTTATTTATCATTCACGATGAAGATTATCCTTATAAAAAAGGTGAGGATTACGATGAAGAATTATCCATCTCTTTAACTGAATGGTATCATGAATTAACTGACGATTTGTTACCTGACTTTTTGAACAAGTATAACCCAACCGGTGCTGAACCAATTCCAGCCAATTTCTTATTAAATAACACTAGAAATTTGACTTGGAGTGTTCAACCAAACACAACTTATCTTTTAAGACTGATTAACATCGGTGGTTTCACTTCTTATTACTTCTTCATCGAAGATCATGAATTCGAAGTCATTGAGGTTGATGGTATCCCAGTTGAAAAAAACACAACAAGTATGCTTTACATCACCGTTGCTCAACGTTATACCGTATTATTGAAAACCAAAGAAGATACATCCAAAAACTACGCCATGATGCAATTGGTCGATACTGGTATGTTAGATGTCCAACCAGATGATTTGATTGTTAATGCTACTGCATACTTGTCTTATTCTGATGACAACGAAACCCCAGAAGAATATACCGTCGATTCATTAGATTACGGTGCCTATTTGGATGATTTCTATTTGACTCCAATCAACAAAGTCGCTTTATACGATGATGCTGACTATACCTTAACCGTTAGTGTTGTTATGGACAACTTGAATAATGGTGTCAATTATGCCTTCTTCAACAATATCACTTATACCCATGCTAAAACTCCATTATTATTGACTGCTTTAGCTGCTGGTGATTTAGCCACCAATGAGGTAGTTTATGGTACTAACACTCATGCCATTGTCTTACAAAAGGATGATATTGTCGACATTGTCTTAAACAATGAAGATACTGGTAAACATCCTTTCCATTTACATGGTCATGCTTTCCAATTGATTAACAGAGCAGACTCAGTCGATGACGCTGATCCATACCAACATTTTGATGCTGACAACCATCAAGAATTCCCAGAATATCCAATGATGAGAGATGTTGTTTATGTTCGTGAACAATCAAACATGGTTTTACGTTTCAAAGCTGATAACCCAGGTGTTTGGTTTTTCCATTGTCACATTGAATGGCATTTGGAACAAGGTTTAGCCTTGGCATTCATTGAAGCTCCATTGGAAATCCAATCTAATTCATCTCAACAGTTGACTGAGAGTCATTTAGCCGTTTGTAAAAATTTGGGAATTGACGTCAACACCAATGCTGCTGGTAACACCAACTTCCTAGATTTGTCCGGTGAAAATGTCCAACATCCAGATATACCAAGTGGATTCACTACTAAAGGTTACGTTGCTTTCGTTTTCTCTTGTGTTGCTGGTGTTTTGGGTTTGATTACTATTGCAGTTTATGGTTTGGTTGACATTAAAAATGTCGAAGAAAGAGTTGCTAGAGATTTGGATGTTGATATCAAAGAATTGGCTAGAGAAGATAATGATGTCGCTGTTGATGTTGATTCAAGCGATTCTGCCCGTAAATAGATTCAGATGAGTTTAGACATATCCCTTTTTGCACTCCTTCTTTTACCACCCCGTTCTTTGATTTTGTTCTACCACGTTTAATACTTTGATTTATTAGTATAATTAACTTTTAATAATTAAATTCTAAATACCTGCTTTGTAGTTTTTTTATTTTTATTTTTATTTTTTTTCCTTTCCCCCTTGTGCATTAGCATAGTGGATGTATTAATAACCATTTATTGGGACTAATGGTCCCAATTTACGTTCGTTTTATTGGAAAGAGTCGTGTAAACCACGGTTATATACAGTTCATGTACCTCATTCCAACCAGTAGCTGAAATACTATACTATCAAAGATCAGTCTTTCCTTGCTTTTTGTTAAATTATGATCACTGATTTGGTGTTTTGGGGATTTGTTTACATTTTGCCTAATTGGGTTAAATGTATTGCAGAAGTTCCCAGAAACATCACCGAAGAAAAAATCTAAAAAAAGGGCAATTGCTACTGTAAAGAAATCTTTTAGAGAAGGAGAAGAAGAAGAAGAAGAAAGAAAAAAGCAACACAATGACTACTCCAGTGCAAAGCGTTGATGGCCACAAAACGGTCACTAGTCATTCTTCTCAAAACTCAATCTCATCAACAGAGAGATTGTTGAGACAGTCTAAAGAAAACAGTCCTTTTCAAAACTTGGAACAATCAGCTATAAAAGATAGAAACAGGTTATCAAATATGTTGGACAACTACAGAAACAGTTCTTCTGATTTTGTTTCAGCTGATGATCAAGGAAGTGAGGATGATGCCGATGATTTTATTGTCAATAAGAGATATTCAGGTTATAATCAGTTGCCAGCCAAAATCCCATCTGTTGAATCTTTCAAAAATCCTGTGGAACCTACTTCTGAGATTTCCGATGTCACTTCGAAGCTTGAAGAAGCTGCAAGCTCCTTAACTGACAATATATCTCAGCCACTTGAAAATAATCTTTTTGAGTTTGAATCCGCTCCAATAAAACCATATTACTCCAGAAACTCGAGCTCTGAAAGCTCAACCCCAGCATCATATCATAGTGCTAGAAACAACCTGTCTTCACTAAGCGTTGGGAATAGAAAATCAGGCTTCTCTGATTACACACCAAGTATTCATGAGGTTAATGGGGTTGAGTTTGTTGATCATGCCCATTCAAAAAGTCTTGAACAGAAAAGACCTTCAGTTGTGAAAGTGAGCAGAAACCCTTCCAAGCACAGCAAAAATCACTCAAGAAGCAGTGCGGACTATCTAGTGGCATTGCAAGACGAGCAATCGAATACTCACAACAAGAACAAAGAAAGTGTTGTTTCAAATAATACAAGTTATACAGAAAACAGTTCCTCATACAATGCATCAAGTGGTATAAGTGCAAAAGAAACCCAGTTCAATCCAAGCTCATCAGAAATCAATTCGGATGACATACAAATTCCAATTATTGAAGAACGGAAGTCATCTATCGATTCTTTTAACTTTGATATTGGTCCATTACAAACCAGAAAGGAAGAGGGGATTTCTCAAACAGCTGACAGATTATCCACCACTTCAGTAAATGTTCCAATACCATCAAGATCTCCAAATAGGCCAGTGAGCGTAATTTCATTAAGATCACCACTGGGGAAAATGAAAAACAATCCTGATATACTCGGTAGAAAAACGAAATCGGTTGATTTTGGAAATTTAGATAACTTGATGGATGAATTGGATGATGAGATTGCAAAATCACCATCCGGAATCAAACAGGTAGAATCAAATCACGCTCTAGAAAAATCAGTTGGTGATTTGAATCAAGACTCTCAAACACATTCTGAACAATTAAGTTCCAATAAAGATGAAGATTCTTCATTGAAGAAAAATCCAAGACCATTACCACCACCTCCATTGCCTAAACATGAAGTTAGTGGTGGTATACCAGCAGATACTATTCAAGGAGAAGATGGTTTCATAACTGAAGATGAACAAGGAGAGGAAGAAGGAACAAATGGTAGAGATCTTGAGAAAAGGAAGCATAAGAAACACAAGAAGAAATCCAGTTCAAAGGAAAAAAGGAAATCAAGGGCATCTTCAACTTTCAATAAGGGCCATTTCAATCATGATACATTAGTTCAACTATTGCAAGTTACTGAAGGAACAATAATCGGTGAAGAGTTTCAAAACATAGGAATGGAACCGAATGAAAAACAGCTGTTGGAGAGGTTGGTTGATTCATTGAGTAGACTGACTGCTGATATGATTATTGATTCGGATAGGCATGATGAGAGTGTTAAGAGATTGAATAAAGCTATAAAGGCGTTAGAAGGGTTTTAAAGTACATCGATTTGGGCGATTGAATGTGGTACATATTGTGGTTTGTTATCGTTTGTTTGTTCAGTAATTATTTCGAGTTGTAATGATGTGACTTTCCCCGTTATTCCTGATGTTGGGAAGTGGCATCTGTCTATTTGTTTTTGTTGATTTATAATTTATAAACGAGTAAACGGGCGATTGTCTAGAACTTATAGAGTAGATTAGTATTTTAAAGCATGGTGCAACATTCATTGATCCATGCGGTATATATCTATACAGCTCATATCCTTCTTATTTTAGTCTCACTAAATTTATGTTTCCTTTTGTTTTAATTGACATGCAATTCACGCTTTATTATCAATCTCTTCATCATTTTTCCAATGACCTGATATATGGAAAATCCCCATTTCATCATCAATTGTTTCCAACTCCAACTTACCATTGACGATTTTTTCAAAATTTTCATGATTTAGTTTCCAATTCAATTTCTTAGCAATATAACTTGCAACATCGTCACAATAACCCAATAAGCTCACATCAAACTCAGTATGGTTAATCATATCTTTGTTGATAAGAATTTGTGGAACGTTTGGCGGAATCTTATTCACAATCTCACTAACTGGCGCAACTTTCAGCGATGTACCAATACAAAGCAACAAGTCACATTCTTGAATATCGTTCAGTAAATTATTGTGAAACCTTGAAGGCAAATCTTCTCCAAAAAACGTGATGTTTGGTTTAACAACCCCATATGATTGAGGATAATAATCTGGATTTTTCTCAAATCTCTTTCGACGCTCTTTTCCACAAAATTTACAAATTGGGATCTCTTTGTTCCTGATGTATTTTGCAATCAGAGATCCTTTGCATTCCCATTTACAACTTTGGCAAGTTGCAGTAGCAAATGATCCATGACATTGTATGATTTTTTCAGGAGGTAGCCCAACGTTTTCTTCCAAATTATCGATATTTTGAGTATAGTTCCTTAATAGCCTTCCTTGATCATGAATGACTTTTATAAAAGAATGCAGAGGCGTATAAGAGCCTGAAGGTGGTAAGATCATATGTGCAACACTGAAAAAAATACTTGGATTTTCTCTAAAAATATCTAAATCAAAAACTTCTTGTGGATCATTCAATTCCAAATCTGGTAAATTTGCATAGATACCCTTAGCAGATCTGAAATCAGGAATTCCCAAACTCGTTGAAATCCCGGCACCTGTTAGGACAATAATTTTCTTAGCATTTTGTATTTGGTCAAGGGCCTGTTCAACAGTATTTATATCTCCAATTCTTGAACGAGTGTAATAAACTTTGTTCATAGCTTTTTTCAGAAGTCCAACAATATACATCAAGTTCTTCTCCTCATCTTCATCATTGTCAGTTAGCTCATTTGACAGTTTCATTGAATTGAACCCTAATAGTACGATAACAAAGAGCAGATCAGAAGGTGTTGGATCATCAGGAAGGTACTTATCTAAAAAGGGTACAACACCTTCCTTTTTCAAGGATTTTCTAGCATTCGAGGTATCCTCCCTTGTTACATCTGGGAAGACCCATTTACCATCAATCTTTCTCACTTTAGGTTTTTTTTTCTTTTCATTTTGTATTTTAATGGAACTATCAGAGCGATCATCACCGACAGCAGTAGTAGCAGGAATATTAGGCGTGGTCGACTCTGATTCAGAGGATAAATCCACAACGGTATGCGTTTCCTGAGGTTGTTGCGGATCATTAACGAAGGAAATGTGGCTCGTGGGTTGTGCTTTTTCATGGTGATCTACTTTGATAGGTTCGTGATTAGTTGTGATGGTTTGTTTTGAAATGGTAGGAAACATTGGATTTGATGCAGCGTCCTCAACAGGCACAATCAGTCTCGGGTTCTTCAACTGTTTCTCGACCTGATCGTCATAAAATGTGCGCTTGCTGTTACCTTTCATTGTCGCTTTCACGGCTGTTCGAGTCGGAACAGTGCTGTTTTCTAGGGGTGTTGTCGGTGCGTGCTGAGTGATCTTTGTGTTAGGGAACTGGCTTGTTTCGAATTTTTTTTTTTCAACAGGCGGTGGAAGGGACGCTACGGCGGGAAACCATGGGCGGGTCCTTCTAATGCTAGGCAGAGGGCAAATTTGAGGTAGAGGAAGGATGTAATAATTTGCCTTTAAAGATGAAAATTATCAACTAAGTGGAACTAGTGTCTGTTGGAGATGATCTACACTGCTTTTTGAGCAGCTTTTTTTTTCCCCAGTAGTTTGTACTATAATAAAACTCAGCCAATCAGATTGTTTCAGCTGACAGCAGACTAAAAAATGCAGTAAAAATTCCCCAAATTAAAAGAAAAAAAATAACTAGAGGATTCAAGCCATCTATTATACTGTAAGAGCTATAGACATTACTTCATCAATAACCCCATTTATTAATATGTGGTATCTGAATGGATCAGCTAGAGTTACCCTACGTAGCCATTTCCTTTTGTCTGTCTTGCACGATTCATCTCGACAAAGATTTCTTCCCCGAAGAGCTCAAAAATCAAATACAAAAATCCATGGTAAGATGTAGAAAGGTTAATTTCGGTGTTCTTTTTGAAACAAACATGTGGTATTCTCAAGTCATATACACAAAATCAATCATGCCTTCACAATGAGATCACCTGGGCCAACATTTTTATGGCCATTAATCACATCCTCAATGAAATCTCTTTTTCTTCTTTGATACCTATCAAACCATAAAACTATATAAGCAGTGATAAAACTGAAGACCAAAATCCCCAAGCATATACGATTGCCTTTCTCAAACTTGGGGGCATAATCTGTATTAAATGCCATGATACTAAAAGCAGTAGAAGGTCCTTGTAAAATCAAATTGAACGATCCCAAGACAATAGCTCTTAGTTGTGCATCTTCACGGGTCATTTCATTAGCCCATGAACAACAAATTGCAGATGCGGCACCTGACATACCACAGAATGCAAAGCCAACAAATTGTCCAACTCTCGGGATATCCCATTTTACTAACAGCGCGACTCCAATAATCCAGAATGCATGAATAATAGACGCGCCGTCCCATTTAGACCCTCTGATGTCACAATAAAGACCAGCCAAAACACAAGCGACAACGTTGACTGCAGATTGGATGGTAGGAATGTTATTTCTTTGATAAACTGAGTAGCCTTCTTCCTTTAGGACAATAGCCCAATATGAACCAGCTTCTGAAGGTAAATGACAAACAGTATAGTATAAATTGAAAACATAGAATTGCCATGAGGTTAAAACTTTCTTAACGAGTGAAAAACTTATCTTATTAGTAATTTCAACTTTTTTAACGACTCTGACTCTTTCTTTACAGAAATCTATATCTTCTTGTGATAGAAACCTGGATGGTCTAGCCTGCTGAGGAGAATCAGGGATGACAAAAAATCCAAAGATAGCAATAGGAATGGTAATAATGAAGTCAACGACAAAAATCCACTTCCAACCTGGAAGACCACCTTTCCCATCTAGATTTCTGTAAACCCCTGATTGAATGTAACCACCAAACATTGTACCTAATGAGCCAGAGGCAATGAAAATAGCAGTTCTTGCAGTCAGTTCACTCTTGGTAAACCAACTACCCAAGATGTAATGCAGAATTGGGAAACATCCACCCTCCAAAAATCCTTGAATGGTTCTAACAGCAAGAATCTTTTTATACGAATTACAGGTAATAACCAATAAACACATGGTACCCCATAAAATTTCAATAAGTGGCAACAAAACATGTGGTTTAACTTTAGTAACAAGCAGTGTTAATGGCAAACCAGCAACGGCATATGCAATGTAGAATCCTCTGGTCAGCCAGTTGTACATTGTTCCATGCATTTTTAAATCCTCTTTCATACCAGAAACATATGCATTGCTAATGTTAGAGGCATCAAGATAACGAACAAAAAATGAAAGACAAACATAAGTCAAAATGATCAAGTCTAGCTTGAACACTAAATGCTTTTCATATTTCGAGCGACCAGGCGGATTCCAGAAAAATAACTTTTTCTTTTCACTTGAACTTCTTGGGTTTCTGAATGACAGAAATAGGCTAAGACGGTCTTTGAAGCTAATTGGTACATCATCAAAGTCCACTAGTGTGTTGTTATCCGATGTTGATTGTAACGAAACGATTGATTGAACACCTGTGATTTCAGTCTGTTTCTCATCCTCTAATGTTTTGGTCATAATAAACGTATAGATTCCATGATCATAGTGATATATGTTTGAGGTGGCTACCAAGGTCTATTATAAAGATAATTTTAAAATAAGATCACAATTCAGAAGCTGCAGCCATGATTCAAGCTAGTTTGCCCCCATTCAGTATATCAAACGACCACCAATCCGATAAAATCAAGGAATAGCTATGCCATAATAAATTAATAAGATAAAACCGTATTGTAAAAAAGATTTGCCAACATTTGACAGTTTCCCGTTTTGAGGATAGTTCCCATACGCTATCATTGTTGGATTATCACAATCAAGCTCAATTGATAACAGTATGTCAAACAAAGACACCCACAGTGAAGTATAGATTAATGAAAAGCAATAGAAAGCAAACATGAGAATAATGCCATATCAGAGCCCAATAATAGTAAAATTTATCTCCACAGTAGTCAATATGTTACAAGCGTCTAAGTGGGGGGCTCACTTGTCTATTCTTAGAGCCATAACTTATCAAGTTATCAGTTTAATTGTTGATTTCCCAAATCTAAAAATTTATTAATCAATGTCGGAAATAGCGTCATCTAATTAAGGCCGTTCTTCATTCGTTTTTTGTAAATATAGGAAAACCACTCGTACCTTAGACTGATCGCTTTGAGCTTCTAAGTAGATTAGCGACAACTCTATTGCCACAGCTGAAGCTAACACCAAGTAGGAAATCAGAGCTGAAGAAAAGGGCAAAAAAAAAAAAAAACAAGAAAAGAAAAAAACACAATTGAATCTCAAGAGTAAAATAGACTGTCAGATTGGCACATAGCAGACATTAGCACACTGACCATTGATAAGGCCTTGAACATATTGCATCAGCTAAAAGTAAGAAGAAGCTTCAGAGTAGAATTTGTAAAATATAAAATATTACCCGGATATTATTCACGTGATAAATATTCGCGAACTTTTTTTTTTTTCTTCCAGTAAAAATGAAAAATTAAATATCAAAATTAAATATAATTGAACTGTTGCTTGGAGACGTTTTATAAAATTATCACCTTTTTAACCAAAAAAAAGAAAAGAAAACATGTCCAGTAATAGAGCCGTTAGACTCCCTAAGCTAGAGAGACTTCGTGTTAAAAATCCTGTTTTGGAACAAGGCGCCAGTCCCTGTATTGTGATGATGTCTTCATTATTAAACTGTTGGGCTTCAAATGGTGAAGGTTCTGAAATTTGTAAACAGCTTGAAGGTAATTTGAAACTATGTATGGAATCAAGAGTATGTTTTCTTAAACTTTTTATTGTTTTTTTTTTCTTTGGTTTTAGGAGAATTGTACTAACACTTCTATGTTTTTCTAGTCAAAGGCTAAAGCTGCAAGATCATCAATCAATTACCATGCTGACCGTCTATTTCCAAGAATCAGCGGTAAACCTCATGATTAGAGTCATTTCACATTATCACATTATCACATTATCACATTATCATATTATCACATTACCTATCCATTGCCTGCATCATAATCTTGTATATATAAAGAACTTTTTTTTTGTTGTGGTTTTTTTCATGTCCTTTTTCCAGTATATTTTTGAGTTTATCACTTTGAAAATGCTTGGTGTTTATTTTTGTTGTTTTACGTTTTTTTTTCTTTCTTTCTTTCTTTTTTTCTTTCTTTCTTTCTTTCTTTCTTTCTTTCTTGTATATTAACAGGCGTTATAACGCTTGTGTCTCTATTTAGTCAATCTTATTATTTGACATATCTTAAGCTTATACGAAAATGAAAGTGAATCTGAAGATGAATCTGATTTAGTTACATTATAGTCATCTTTCATTTACGAATCTGTAGAATTACTTTAGGAGATAAAATAACGTAATCTCGTATAACCTTTAAATAATCAACAGTTAAAGTAAAATGACGTTTAAATCAATCTTATCTTTTTTTTTTTTTTTAATAACTACGAACTACTTCTTTATCTTAAGCGAGCTCATTCTCGTATAACTGTTTTTTTTTTATTATTATCTTCCAACCTTCCAACCTTCCAACCTTCTAAGAGAACTGTCCCGGCCTGTGACTGACCAATCTCAGCTTAATATGCATGAAAGAAACTCCATCAAAACATTCTTGTTAAACGAGAGTAACTTTTGAATTCCTTAAAAGAAGCTTTGCTCGTTTAGCTTAAAAAAAAACGCGTCGGCCAAAGAAAGAAAGAAAGAAAGAAAAAAAAAAGGTGGTCGTTTAGGAAAAAAATTCAAATATAAACAAAGTCAAATTTCCAACGAAACGATTTCAATTAATATAACCAGTTAAATTCTTTTTAACAGAATAAACGTTTACACACACTCGTTTTGATAAAATGACTGAAGAACTAAGAAAGACACAAGCAGAATTCTCAAAATCCCTTCATGGTGATTCTGCCAGCTCCAAATCAGGTCTATCTGCTCTTTTATCTAAGAACAAAGCCGCTCAAGAAGTTGCTGTTTCAGATTATTTGAAACATTGGGACGGTAAAACTGACAAAGAAGCCGAACAAAAAAGAATAGAGGATTACAATCAATCTACACATTCTTATTATAATGTCGTCACCGATTTCTACGAATACGGATGGGGTACTTCATTCCATTTCTCAAGATATTACAAAGGTGAAGCTTTCCCTCAAGCTACTGCCAGACACGAACATTATCTAGCAAGTAAGATTGGTATCAAAGAAGGCTGGAAAGTACTTGATGTTGGTTGTGGTGTTGGTGGCCCAGCTAGAGAAATTGCAAGATTCACCGGTGCTCACATCACTGGTTTAAATAACAACGACTATCAAATTGAAAAGGCATATTACTACGCTAAAAAATTCAAATTAGAAGATCAATTGAAATTCGTTAAAGGTGACTTCATGAAAATGGACTTCGAATCAGAATCTTTTGATGCTGTTTATGCCATTGAAGCTACTGTCCATGCTCCAGTTTTGGAAGGTGTTTATGGTGAGATCTACAGGGTTTTAAAACCAGGTGGTGTTTTTGGTGTTTATGAGTGGGTCATGACTGATAATTATGATGAAACTAATGAAGAACATAGAAAAATCGCCTATGAAATTGAACTAGGTGATGGTATTCCAAAAATGTTCACTGTCGATGTTGCAAGACAAGCTTTGAAAAACGTTGGGTTCGAACTTGAATTCGAAAAAGATTTAGCTAACGTAGACGATGAAATCCCATGGTATTATCCATTGACTGGTGAATGGAGATACATGCAAAGTCTGTATGACATTAGCACTTTCATCAGAACAAGTTCAATCGGTAGAAAGATCACAACTAACTTGGTTGGTCTCTTAGAAGCTATTGGTATTGCTCCAAAAGGTTCGAAACAAGTCACTTTGGCTTTGGAAGAAGCTGCTGTGGGCTTGGTCGCTGGTGGTAAACAAAAATTATTCACCCCAATGCAACTGTTCGTTGTTAGAAAACCATTAGATGCTAAATAAACTAATTTATAAAGTCTCTGCATTCAATTCTGTATATTGTTAATGTTTGTTCTGTTTGTTAAACTATTTTGTGCACACCTGCACTCCCTATAATAATATTCATTTTGCACTACTCGTGTTAAGAAGTTATGTACTCGTAAATTATAATAGCTATTTCAACTACCAAAGTGTATATAGTTCTACTCCATTGAAAAGTCACTATCTGAATCGAAATCACTTGAGGGAGAACTCTCACTATCATCACTCTGAAGTTCTTCCAATTCGTCATGGTTATTATCCTCTAATGTCTCTTTCTCGTCTTTTGGTTCTGCTTTAATAAACTCGTCTCGCTCACAATGATGATCGTATACATCGCTCACTTCTATATCCTCATTCTGCGACAATATTTTACTTTGTTCTTTTTCATATTCTTCATCAACATCGTCTTGAGGTTTTTCAACTTTGTCATCTTGATGTTCCAGTATGACCGAATATTCTTTATCTTCTTCATTCACTTCTTCCTGCTTTCTAGTCTTTTCACTGGCAGCTACGATCAATGGACTGATTTTATTCACCAATTTATGGACAGCATTTTTGGATACTTGATCTAGCTCAAAAATAATTTGGGAGGCATCGTCGATTGCTTGCTCTAATCTCATCAAATCTTCTAATTTGGTTTCAGACCCGATATATAGTTTAGGTAGTGTCGTGGCAACTAGCTTTCTGTATTTTTTACTTTCAACTTCTTCTAGAGTCCCTAATAGATCAATACCAAAATTCAAGTGTGTTGTAGAGTGTGAAAGCTTCTCTTCGTTTTGGTTAACGACGTTGGTTGGATCGGTCCAATGTGTCAGTTGTTGAAGTATGGTTGAAGGTGCTACCATTTCTTGTTCATTATCATCATGTTCTTCGGCGTGTGCCGTATATAATCTTTTGAAGGCATCACTTGCAACTTTAGCCATTTTCTCTTGATGTTGAGGGTGTGAAAAGCAATAAACGGGAAGACAAAAAGTAAATGCTTGTAATAGACTTTGGTTTCCATTATTTGAAGGACTGTAATAAGTCAAAATTAAGGTCTCAAAAAGTTCATCATCATTCAAAATGTCTGCAAGGTATAGTTTACATAACCCTTCTGCTGCTAATGCTTGAACTTCTGGTAACTCATCATTTTTCAAAGTTCTGTAAAGTAGTTTATGGAATGACAATGAATCAACTCCATCTTCAACATCTAAAACTTTAGTGCCATGTATCGATAAAATATCAAAAATGGCTTTAATCGAAATGACTCTTAGCTCTTCATGACCTTTAGATAAACATAAACCAAATAAGTACAGTTGATCGGTAGCTAGCTGTAAGTCTAATAGGCAACACAAACTCAAAGCTTCTGTACCTAATTCTCTAATAGTAGTTTGGGTATTTCTGACTGAAGGGTTGATCAACGTATCAATGAGTGAGGTGATTGACAAATTATCCTTCAATGGTTCATTTGTCAACTGTAACATTGCTTTACATATAGATAATGAATGAATAATATTTTTTTCAGTCTCATGGATCTCATCATCTCCTTCATTTTGTGGTATATCACTATCTCTAATATCAGAGATGATTTCAGTAACCATGGCACAGAAATCTCTTTCACTAATAGATAACTTCCTCAACACCTGTAGTGCAACTTTGATCAATTTATCTGTTAATCTATCATTACTCAATGACGATCTGATAACTTGCAACATCGCTCTTCTTCCAATTTCATCACTGAAGTCATAATTCACAGCAATGGTCAACAATTGTTCAATGACAAAATCTATATCTTCAGCATTCTCTATATTCTCTAATTGTTTTCTGGTTTCGAGATATTGCGTTAATAATGATGCGAGTTCAGCAGATTCTGGATAATTAGCATCGATAATATCATTTAGAGTGTTTTCATAACAGTGATAATAAAAAGATCTAGCCAAAAATGATATTTCAGGGGTCAATTTGGTCCAAATATCTCGAGGGAATGAAATTTTCGATAAAATATCCTTTCTGTACTGAAAGAACTGTTTCATTGCTAGTTCAGCAACTTCCGAATGGGTAATATGAAGTCTTTCCAACAACTCGATTAAATCACCATCAACCGTATTTAGCCAGTCCTGAGAAAACATTTTAATGCATGCTTTACGGACAGATTCTTCACGATCTTTTAATCCCCAAGCCAGTAATTTCTCTCTAGTTTTAGAGTCAATAGTTCTGAAATCGCCTAGTTCTTTAACAATTCTTGAGTAAACCAATCTTCTATTTATTGAGTTCGTATCTTTGGCTCTTTCCAATAAATAATGTTTTGTGAGTGGAGTCTTGGTCAAATTTAATAAAGCAGCACGACGAACTTCAGCACTTGAATCATTTTGAATTGCAATCAAAAGTTTACTTGTAGCTTCGTCAACATCCTCCGAGTCAACATCCTGTTCAGTCTCTTGAAATCTGGCAATACAATGCAATGCTTTGACTCTAACAGTTGGTTCTTTATCGTGCAATCGTTTATTCAATGACCACATTAAAGTTTCGTATAAGCTGTCATCGATTTCACCCAATCCGCTCATAGCAAAATCTAAAAATTGAACAACCCTATATCTTACATTCTTGTCTTTCGATTCAATACCTCTTAGGAGATGTGTAATAAAATAGTGGACAAACCTAGTAAATGGATTATCTTCCGGTTCCTCGTCATCGTTTTCTTGTTCGATATCCTCAGCTTTAGAGTACTCTTCCTGCAAACTTAGTAAGAAACTAGCAACCAATTTGACGATTCTGTCACCAGGTGCTTCAGATCTCTTTACAACAAGAACCTTGTTGATCATTTTCGAGAAATAATAGTGGAAGCTGTCTTCATGGTCTAAATCCACACTTCTTCTCAGAATCGACTTCAAAATGATAACCTGTTTACGGTGACCTGCAACAGATGACTGAGAATCCTGAAAAACTCTAGCCAACGCCTGTTGGATCTGTTCAGGCGTTGTTAGCTGATCAACCATTCTTTGTGTGTGTTTCTGAACAGTAGCACTCATTTTCAAAGTTGAAGTCTTCTAGTTCTTCTTTCCCATCATGTTTTTCTTTGTTTTGATTTTAGTTTATCGGAAAAAAAAGGTAAACAAACCAAAAAAAAAACATTCACAGAACGGTTTCGCGTATATCACGTGATATGATATATGCAGGGTAACATGATCCGCGAACTCGTTCTAGACAAAAAAAATTTCATTAGCTAAACTTAAAGCTCATCGCAAGACGAAAGCATATACTTAATCCTATTGATCACTGAAAACCACATAGAAATGGTTGAGGTTCATCGTTGCAGATTTGTGGACTATATGCCACATAATATCACTAATTTGAGCTTTTCACATCCATCAACTACAAAGTTTGCGCCATCTGATTTAAGATTAGCAGTTGCAAGAAACAATGGTGATATAGAGATTTGGAACCCAAAACATAAATGGATCCACGAGACAACACTTCTTGGTGCTAGAGATAGAACCATTGAAGGTATAGTATGGTCTTCTATTGAAAATGATACCCCAAGGTTATTTTCCATTGGTGGTTCAACGTTTATAACGGAATGGAACTTAAAAACAGGTTTACCATTAACAAACTTTGACTGTAATGCCGCTATAATTTGGTCACTTGCTATTAATGAATCCCAAGATAAAATTGCTGTCGGCTGTGATGACGGGACTGTTGTCATTTTGGATATTTCTGGTGGTCCGGGTTCTATTGAACACCAAGCATTTTTACAAAGACAAGAATCTAGAGTTTTAAGTTTGACATGGAAAGGTGATGATTTTGTTATTGGTGGCTGTGCTGATGGGAGAATTAGAGTTTGGAGTGCGTCAAATACTGACGATGGCTCTAGCAATTATAACCTGATATACACCATGAGAGTGGACAAATCTAAAACTGAATCCACTTTAATCTGGTCTGTTCTTTATTTGCCAAAACTGAACCAAATAGTCAGCGGTGACTCTACAGGGAGCGTAAAGTTTTGGGATTTCGAACATTTCACCTTGTCGCAAACCTTCAAAGTTCATGATGCTGATATTTTAACTATTACTGCCAGCTTGAACAGCGAAACTGTTTTCTCTGCTGGTGTTGACAGAAAAATCTACAAATTCCAATTTACTACACAACAAAACAAAGCAAGATGGATTAACACTTCAAACAGGTTATTCCATTCAAATGATGTCAGATCAATGGCATCATATGAATCCAAAAATTTTGACTTTTTAATATCTGGTGGTGTTGAGAAAAGTCTTGTTGTCATTTCATTAAAATCATTCACAGATGGCCCATACAAAAAACTGACTTTCATTCCTCAACAACAACATGTTGTATTCAACAAACTACACAAACTTTTGGTCTTGTGGCAAGATCAGACAGTCAAAATCTGGAAACTAGGCAAAAAGAAAGTTGAATTTTTTGATGATGAGGGCACCGATGCCGAACTAATAAAAGATTCTTATGAATTGGTCTCTAAATTAACCTTATCTGACGATGAAAATATCTCAACGGTTGCACTCTCTCAAGATGGGTCAATTCTAGCAGTTGGAAGATTGACTACAACTAAATTATTCAAACTGAGCCCAAGAACAAATTCGCATAAACTAAAGGTTTCTAAGATTGAAAATTTAAACATCCAAAATCAAGGCTCTAAGCATTTATTATTCCATGGAAATGAATCTTTAATACTGGCAACCCCAGAAAATGAAATCTTCAAGTTTAAATTAGAAGATGATAAGGATTCCGAAGATGACGAAACTCAAGCCATTATCGAGTATGAATTATCAGATATATCCAAGTCAAAATCAAAGTTATCATATAACGAAAACATCAATCATATCAAAATTTCACATGACAAATTGGTTGTCTCCAGGTATGGTGCTATTGATATTATTGATCTTTCGTCCACCACCAAATTTGAGTCAACTCCATTTTTGAGGTTATCGAGCTATATCAATAAACTGGAGATTTCTCCAAGAGAGACCCTCATTGCAATAACTCATGAAAACAAAGTTTATGAGTTCGATTTGTCATCAACCAATACATCTATTCATTTGACAACATGGTCCAAAATCAATTCCGAATTCTTGCCACAAGCTTTCACTTCTTTAGAAGATACTCCATTAGGGTTGTTTTTTGACGATTCTGATAATTATAAAATCTGGGTCTATGGTGCATCTTGGTTGGCATACTTTAACTTAAAATTCAATATTCCAGCTAATAAAACTAAAAAAGACAAGAAGCGTAATAGACAAGGTAACCAGATCGGTATTAACAAAGAAGAAGTTGATGATGAAGCAATCGGTGATGAAAGTGACGAAGAACAAGATGATTTACTGATTGATCCAACACGGTTATCTGAAAGGTTGGATTATTTGAAATCTGCTCAGGCTGGTAAGAACGGTACTCCATTCTCAATCACACAAAAATATAAGCCTATTTTATTTGCCAATAACTTAGGATTGTCTGAAAACAACGGTAAAGTTAATCAATTGATTGTTGTTGAGAAACCACAATTTGCATTAGAACAACAACCTGCATTCAAACTACCTCAATACAGGATTTAGGTTTATAAATTAAATAGAGAGAAACACAAGATCTTGTATTAATATAAAAAGCAATCAATTACTAGAATTACACTGTATTAGCTATATCTTACATTTATTTACCATTTTATTTCTGGTAAAACTCTTGCTGCTTGATACCAAATTCTAGCAGCAGAACCAGAACCAATCAAAGTTTTGACCAGGGGTTTATCTTTTAAATCACCCCCGCCTTCTTGTGCTCTTTCTTCTGGATTTGGGTCAAATTTTTTTGTGCCACCAAATTGTTTTTCATAAAGATTCCAAATCTCAGCTGAAATTCTGTGAGCTTCAAACATTTGGAAATATAAACCGTCTTTTGGATCATAATGGTATTTTCTAAAATATGCCAAATGACGCTTAAACTCTCCTCTAATTGCATCAGATGTTGATTTTGGTGCTTTGTCGCCAATGATCATGATGTATTCGGCTAAACCTTCAAATAATAATTGAATAAAATAAGAAGGATCTCTCCAAAATCTTCTATCAAACTCACTATAGTCTCTGCAGAAAAGAGATTTATTACGATTAGTTGCAGCTGCAGCCAAACTATTTGAGATTTCCAACCATTTTTCATCTTTCGTGAATTCATATATCAAAACAGATGCATTTAGAGTAGTACCGGTGTTATAGGTCCATTTCATCCCATTCGGTCCGCCTTCAGCATTCTTATCAATACCATCAACAATCAACCCATCACCATTGTCCTTCAAATGTTGCAACTGCCACTCAATGGCGTTGATAGCAAACTTAATATATTTATCCTGTTCATTTGGGATAAATTTTGCTAGTCTCAAACAAGCCAATGCAACTTCAGAATTAGAGATAGCACTGATGTAAGGTTTATCACGATGCCATAAAACACCTCCTTGTATCTTAGCAGTGCGATCATTATTCCAACCACCCATTAAATAACGAACCAAGTCACGACCTGCATCTAAATATTCTTTATTCTGAGTGACTTCATAAGCTGATATTATGGCAGAAGCAACTTGAGCGTCATCATCATAATAGATATCATTGTTGCCATTAAAGTACTCGACGGCACAGTAGCCATGAAGCTCAGGACTTCTGTATTTGTATAGAGCTTTCACGCAAGGATCAATTAATGGGCCCAGTTCTTGTGGATAGACTCTAGCTCCATCAACAATAGCCTGGGTAGCAATAGCAACTGACCAGACGTTGAACTTATTCTCATCACCATAAGTACCAGAACATTTAGGTCTTGGACTGATGAAAGTAGACTTTTCTGGGTTCCAGAAGCGTTTCCAGAAGTTTACAGTGACATTGTAGCCCTCAAGATTTGGATTTGTGACCGCAGACATTTCTGGTTTGTTAAAGAATGACGGGAAGTGAAAGGTTTCTCAAACATGAAATTCTGATATTTATTTCACGTTGCTGAAGATCCTTAAACAAGCTTGCGATTTTTAAAGATCGGCACTGCTCGTAACCTTTCCGCTTTTGGAATGACACAAATCTCAAGAGAATAGCCAATTTACAGAACAAAAAAAAAAAAGACTACTTTAGTTCACTAAAACAATATCAAGCTCATCTATTGAATAACGAAAATGTCATGCTTTCATTTCCTTATCACCGGAAACGATACTTGCTTCTTGTTCGCTAGTTGCACTTGTGACCGTAGTCTCACCTTGATTAGCGTAAATATCCCTGATGTATTCCCTTTTTCTATTCTGATATCTATCAAATGCAAGAATGACAAAAAGGTACAAGAATAAAACAATACAAGAAACCAGAGTACCGATAGAGGCCTTGTCATATCTCGGAGCATAGTCTGTGTTAAATAATTGAGTTGTGTATGGAATTGAAATCAATCCTCCCAATAAATTCAAAGAACCAATAGTCGCAGCTCTTAATTGGTTGTCCTCTTTACATAACTCATTACACCAGCCAACTATGATAGGACTCACTGCATAATAGGTGCCTTGAATGCAATAACCAAAGATTAGAACGGGGTTAGAAACGTAGAAAACTCTTGTGATGATAGCACCAACGATCATCAACGCTTGTAAAGTTAAGGCGACTTCTATACGTCTACCCAATATGTCAACGAGAAAACCAGAGATTATGCAAGTCAAAATACCAACTCCAGAAACACCTGATGGAATATTATTTCTATCATAAACGTCATAACCCAGAGCTTTCAAAACAATACCAAAATAGCCTTGTAAAGTACCGGAAAAATTCCATAAAACCCATGTAATGCAGAACAAATACCACTGGTAACTGGTAAAGACCCTTTTGAATGCACTTTTATCCAATTTGTTAACTCTTTCCTTCCCATCAACTTTAACTCTCTCTCTAGCAAAGTCTAAGTCTTCTTGCGATAGATAAAATCTTGGTTTGGAATTCTCAGGTGCATCGGGAACCATCAATCCCAGAAAAGCAATAGGGAAAGTGATGATTGCATCAATAATAAAAAGCCACCTCCAGCCAGCCAATCCCCCTCGACCATTCATTGTTCTTTGTAGCCCAGCTTGGATGATCCCAGAAAGTAAAACCCCAGCAATTCCAGAAGCTGTAAAAATGGATGTTCTTTTACCAAGTTCCTTTGACGTATACCATGAACCAAGAATATAATGGATAGCGGGCCATGCTGTTCCTTCACACAGTCCTTGAAAGAATCTTAAAGCTGCAATGGTTTTAAAGTTTTGTGCCTTATAAATAAACAGGCAGAAAAGAGCCCAACATATTTCCAATAATGGTAACATCCTGGAAAACTTAACTCTTGTTAAAATCAATGTACTGCAAAAACCAGCAGCACAATAGGCCGATTGGAACAATTGAGTAAGCCAGACATACTGTTCACCCGTAAGATTTAGATCCTCTTTCATCCCAGTAACATATGCACTAGAAACATTTGTAGCATCTAAGTAACGGGTGAAGTATGATAGACACACATAGGTCATGATCGAAACATCCAACTTGAATACCAATAAAGTTTCAAACTTTGATTGGTCTGGAGGGATCCAAAAAAAGAATTTTCTCTTTGGAGGTTTAGGAGGGTCCTTTTTTGAAAAAAAAAGTTCTAGTGATTTTTTAAAAGGAATAGTAGTCAATGCCTGATCTGTCTCTTCTGGAAGTCTGATCTCTTCAGCAGATACCGACTCATCTCGAATGCTCAAGATGTCATCATTTATACGATCAACTTTTTCTGAAGACATTATTTGTTGAGTACTGAAAAACTGCAAAGGGGACCATTCACTATTTGCAAATTCGGAGGAAAGACTTCTCTTATATGGTGTTTTTTTTAGTCTTTGGCTTCCAATCCCTTATTAGCTTCAGTATAAACAACCAACAGTTATGCAGGATGATTCTAAAAACGGCCGATTCAGGTCAAAATAACAATAAAAAGTTTAAAACAACGGAACTATACGATTATACTCCTTTTGGGCGACAACTCCTATCCAATAGGTTAGTAACCATGTAGTACATAGTGTATACCACCAGTTCTTCAAAGCAAAAAAAAAAAAAAAAAAAGAAAATGACAATCAATCTTATCCCTTATCATTAAAGTCTTCCAAAAACAGCAGAATCTCCGACCTGTAAAACTCAACTCTAAGCTTTGAACTGTTTAAATTTGAGACATGTAAAAAATTGAATTGCAGATTGTGAATAGCTAAAAATGTGTGTATCTTTTAGTAGCTATTGACTATCTTCGTTCAAACCTAAGTGTCAACTTCAACACATTAAATATTGCAATCCTCAAGTAAATGTGCACATAACCTTTCCTCTTTTGACATGACACAAATTTTCGCGTTTACTTCAAAAGAGCTCAACAGAATAAACAACCATTTGCCTTTACAATGCCACAATTAGTGCTTCAATCTCTATATAAATGTCCGACAACAAGACCATTGAATCTTTAAAAGTCACGAAGGAGACGTTGAAGCTAGTCGCTAAACTATCAGAGAATTTAGTCCAGGATCTCCAAACAATCAAAACAAACACTAGGATTATAAAAGAATCTTCCTCGAAGTTGAAAGATTCTACTACCAGAATGAATTGAAAAACCAACTACACTAAAATCACGAAACTGCACAATTTTCATGTCTATCTTATCTATACAACCTTATTCAAAAGTTCATGGTTTTCAAACCCCTCGTTTATGGTCAAAATCTCAGTAATTTTTATTCCAGTTGCAGTTAAAACAACACTTATTAGAAACACTTTATCAAACCAGTTATCAATAATTTGGAAATCAAAAACACCATGACTATCTTGGTTCAAATTCAACAAAAAATTCAATTTTGAAGAAAACGATCTGGTCAAATTTGATCTTAATATAAAAATGGTTGCTAAAACATAAATTCCCAAAAGTTCACTAATGAATAGGTTCTTGATAATGCTGACCGATTTATTTTTCTTGCTTTTGGTAGCTCTTAAATCTGACAAGTCAATAGGTAGAAATTTGTATAAATGAGTTAAAGTCATAAACACTCCATTGAATGAACAAATAAATAAACCACCACTAACTATAAAACTCAATTGATTGATTAAAAACTCTTCATCTTGAACAGTGATAAAAATCTGTAAAATCTTTGATATTGTTATAACTAGCGGGTCAGATTCTTTTGTGTTTAAATCGTCATTGCTATACTGCCTCCAAAATGAAAGCATCTTAACTATAATAACTTGTAAGATTTTAAAGAAACAATACGTTGCAACAACTTTCTGAACAACTCTTTTAATGAGCTGGTTTTGGTTTTTAGAAGAGTCAGCGGATTGAAAATGTGACTCTAGCCTTTGGATTTTCACAAAGACGTCATTCTTAATTAGTGTTAAAGATTTTATTTCACGTTGCAGTTCAACGTCACCATCATCGTCTTTTTTACCGAAAAACATATTCAGACCTATAAAGGATCCCCTTGGTTGAACACTTGTTCTTTTTTGTGAAATTCCTCCATTTGAGGAGATCCCCTCGTCCAGTTCTATTTCTTTGGACTTTATTAAGTCTTCAGTATTTTCATATGTTCTTCTCAAGTCCAATAACCTTTGTCTTATTGTATTTTCATCCTTATTCAACAATTCATCTTTACTTACAAGATCCTTATACAAATAGTAATAAGCAGTCGAAAAAGAACCAACCCCGTTCAATATTGCAATCAATGTTATACCAATAATTGAAATTTTATAGAGCAGTTTTGTTGAAATATTGACATCGACCACTAACCCACCAAAATCAGTGAAGGAGTCAAATCCAAACACGAACATCAACCACGTCATTACCACAAAACATGAAACGCATGATTTTAATTTTAATTTGTTCAGCGCGTCTGATTTAAAAAGCTTATTAACCAGCAATGAAGTCACAATGAAAGGCTGGATGAAAACCAAACTAACAACGATAAAATATATGATAAGTTCCCATATCAGGAGTTCGGCCCCCTCAACTGTCTGCTCATTATGGTTTGCTTGTATTGAAATAAACTCAACGATCAAAATAGTAACAGTGGCAGTTAAAGAGAACACCACTCTTGCCAATTTTTTCATGTTTCTAACCCAAACATCGTTTTGGTCAGCATCATTCTCAAGCACCAGGAATTTGAAGAACTGTGAACTATGGGATCTGTAAAGAGCAGGTTTTGTATGGTAAATTGACGAAGATGAGGTAGATTTACCTAATGTTTGTCCCTGGGTGGAATTGATAGTCTCAAAAAGAGAAATAATGTGAAACCATACTGTTCGATACATATGGTAAAACACCGCCACTGAGGAAACCAGAAGGAATAATATGGAGTACATTATATTGGCATTGTCCCACGAGGTAAGTAACTAACTGAATAAGCATAAACTGATTGTAAAGAGATTATATGAAAAGTTATCAAAATCTACCAAATCGCGAGTGAAATCTTATCACGTGCATAAATCTTACTACAATAAGTATTCTTCCTAATTAGGAAAATATGTAAATTTTATCTTCATGCATCATGCGCGCTTATTACCCAATATGGCAATAGCAAAACAAAAAAGAAAAAAACGTCGAAAATTGACAATTTAAAAACATATCGCAGAGTGTTATTCCGTCAAGATTTAATCGTTCTTTTAGCTTTCAACAACGTGAAATTAGAAACTAGCGAAATGAGCATTCACAGAGCACAGAGTACGAGATTGGCAAATCAGCAGAGACCCTTTTCTACCAATAATCCATTTAGAAACGCCTCTCTTGACTCTAATATAAATTCCGTTAGCGCAATCAACCAACAAAATTTCAACAGTTGGGTCAGAGAAAATCAAAGCCAGTTGAGTTTCAGTAGTGATGATGAGGACACATATATGCCTCCACCACGTTCGATAAGACCCCCAAATGAAAGAAGCAACTCCAATGGTTCCTCAAATTCCTTCAATCAACAGTGAGTATTTCAAACTTTTTCAATATTAGGAATTATTATCATAAAAAGCGTGTTTTAAAATTAAATTTGGTGGATTGGATGAGCTCATTACGGGTTACAACAAAATCATATGCCAAAATCATCTTGCAGATACTGATTCATTATCCACATTCCATTATCCCCACCACTTTAAAGTATTTATAATCAATACTAAGATAATCATGATTGGGCTTCAAACCACGCACTCCAAATCTTTGAAAAAACAAAAAAAAAAAGCACCTGAAACATTCTTGGAGAATTTTCAACTCAAAGTACTATAACAAAGGTACTGTTTTGTAATAAGAACCTTGTACAGCATCATTTGTTGTTTGACATTCAATTCCAGAACTATTGCTTTTTTTTTGCCTTTTAACCTGATTTCATAACGTTTGCTGTTAACTTACTCCTCGTCTATTTTCTCAGCCCCCTTGAAGTGCAATTTGCTTAAAACCTATTTATAAAAACCATTGCTTTTTTGGTAATATCTATTTTCTAGACCACCGTTAAAACTAACACAAAATTATAGAAGAATGACTGTTCCTCGTCGTCCATCGAATAACCCATTTCAAGAAGCTTTATCTGCTGATTCTACAGGTAATTCCCAGTTATCAACAAACAATACGCCTCCAACTTATCCTTCAAATACAACAACAGATTATTACAATACAGATGAAAAGTCAAGAGCAAGAAGAGAAAGAGAATTACAGTCTACTACTGAATCAGCTCCGCCTCCATCTTATGAGGAAGCTGCTGGAGCCAAAGCTAAAACTAGTACATATCCAAGAGAAAAAGCCACAGCTACATCATCAAGATCACCAGATGAACACAGAACAAGAGTTCACGGAGAGTGGCCTGGAGAATCACGCTCTTCTGCCCCAAGAGAATCATCAAATCGTTCTCATAGATCTGAACGTCCATCAGAGCATCGTTCTCACAGATCTGAACGTCCATCAGAACATCGCTCTCATAGATCTGAACGCTCAGCCCATGCAGAATCTTCAGCACATCGTCATGGCTCTTCATCTTCCAGAAATGGTGAGCATCGTTCTCATCGCCATGAATCTTCCAGAGAACATCATCGTTCAAGATCCTCCAAAGAACATCGCTCAAAATCTTCCAAATCCAAGAAAGCAGATGAACCGCCTCCAAAAAACGTTGATACCATTGATAAGTTGGACGTTACAGGTTTATTCGGCGGTGCATTCCATCATGATGGCCCATTCGACGCTTGTACTCCACATCGTAACAAAGATAAAAAGGCAGCCCCAGTTATGGCATTCCCAGCAGATGGCCCAAATAGCTCGATCAGAGGTTCTGGTCCAGTAGATACTAAAGCAGCAACGTTGAAATATATCCAGGGCCGCGATGATGCTGATGATGAGTTATATAGTACTTCTGTTTCAGGGAATGCAAACTACCAAAGATCTAATACATCACAATCAACTCTCTCTGCTATAAAACCAGCTGGAAGTATCACACACTTGGATACAAATGTTACATCCACCCCAATTCATGGACAAACCACTCTTGGTTTAGGATCTTCAACCTTTTTGGATGGAGCTCCTGTTGCACCAAAAGTAGCTTATGAAAGCGTGAGATCAAATGGATTAGGAAGAAAAAAATCATTAAAACAAAGATTAAAAGGGGACGCTGCACCAGTGGGGAATAGACCAAGAGCATTCAGTAGTGAAGATTCAGATGAAGATCAATATGTGAAATTCCCAAATGACATCAAAGATAAAGAAGCTAACGGTAGTGGGAATTCATTATTGAGAAGAGTAAAAAGTTTGAAAGTTGGTGGTAGAAAGAACTAGAAGAAATAAAATAGCGGCAATACTTGCTTTTTGTTTTGTTTTGTTTTTTTTGTCTTTCGAATTTTTTTTTTTTTCTTGGTATTCTTAAGTGTCTTTTTTTGTTTCTTTTTGCTAAAGTTATTCACTTAAGGTTGAATTACATATGTTTCTATCTTTTTTTTTGAACATATGGTGTTTCATGTTTTCTTCTGGATTCTTTGGTTTTATGTACGTCTTTTAAAGCTTTCATTTCATTGTTTTTGGTGGATATTGGTTAACTATTCACAAGAACAAAAAAAAACTAAAGAGCATCTCGCTGCAGATTTGACTCTCTTTTATACGGGGTTATTTTGAATTGTTACACCTGTTTGATTGTGTAATTTCTATTCCATTTTTTTGTCATATTATTTTTATACCTGATAAATGATGATTTCGATATCCTTTTTAGTATGTTTATGTGTTTAAAGACAATTTTATAATTTAGCATGGGTAAAAAAACATTATTAGTAGACCACTACATTGTAAGTTCACTATTTACACCTGTGATTAGACTTTATACAATCTCATATACTCTTTTCCGTTCTTCATATAGCCTTTTGCTCTAAATCTGGTAGTCTGTTAGTAACAGTTTCCCAATCAATGGCTTTCCAAACTTGTTCCAAGTATTTGCGTTTACCATAAACACCATAATCGTGTAACCAAACTTTTGGACTGGCATCAATAGCTAGAATTGGGTGATATGTAACATTTTTATTAAAACTTTTTAAATCTTTAGCTTCTTCGAATAATGGGATCGAACTGCTATATAAATGGCCTTTGTTTTTCTCCGGATCTTGTAACTTGCTTTCTAAGTCTTTCAAAACGTCAGTCTTATTGGAATTCTTTGGTGACCCAGCATTATAGGTGTTTAAGATAAATAGCTTATCGAATGTTAAATTTTCTGATGAGGTTGAAAAATTTGTATGGTTTTGCAATCTGGCAACAACCCATGTAAACCCGTCACCATTGATTGCATTAGCAGAATTCAATAATAGAGTTTTGAACTCAATTATAGAACCAAAATTAGCGTCCAAAACTTTGCTGATTAAGGAGTTTGGATAATTTGAGATTTCATTTGAGACATCTGGTGACTCAAACATTGATGCTACTGTTGGTTTAACTATTTCAGACGATTGCTTGCCGTCGTTTTCTCTAACTTCTCCAACTGATCTCATTGCAAATGAAATGTTATTGATTAAAGAAGCATAGTTGAAAATTTTCAGATCATTGGAAGCTTTCGATAACTCATCAACCAGGAAATCCAAATCATGAGATGTATTTATAGATTTCTTGGATACTTCTTCATTCAAATTTTGTAGATACAATTCTAGTCTATCATAAAACGCATTTTGTAAACCTTTCGATGAGAATAACCCAGGAATACCAGATTCTTTATATTTTAAAAGATTTTCAAGCTGTGGGGCTTTATAGAACTGTGGGATCGAACTTGAGGATGATTGGAATCTCTTGAGCCCTAGACTCTTAAAGGAGCTCTGTTTTATGCATGTGAACATCTTTAAAAGAGAATTTTCAGTGTCGAATTCAATGTTTTAGGCCTTATTCATAATTTTCCAATATGATTTTTTTTTTTGTCGAGAATTTGTTAGTGCTGAAATTTACCTAGAGTTATCGATCAATAATAACTTACATCACTACTCTATTTAACATCTGAGATATTCTGGGGTATATAGATCACTTAGAACTTATTGAATATTTACACAAGACTTGGATTTATTCTAATCGAGCAAATATTGAGGAACTTTATCGTACAATACTTCGTTTCAATATCCATTCTGATAGTTACACTTTCTTAATTCGGGAATTTTCCTAAAATGAACATTTCCTTTTCTTTTTTGGCTTATCAAGGTTTCAAAAATTGGCTGCTTTTTAAATTAAATCATAAAAGTTTGACACTATTGCTCCGTGTTCAACGACTAGCCTTTTATAGAACACATATATAAATGAGCGAAAGATGGATCCACAAGAGTTTAGTTTCAGCAAGAAACCTATAAATGCATCAAACCTTCTCTCCAAAAGACAAAGTGTTATTTCTACAATTTTACCAACAGATCAGAACTCAAATGGCAATTATACCACTCTTACCAAAAGAACATTCTCAAATGATGGTAAATCTTTGATTGGTGCTGATAATGATATCCCAAGTGATAACCCGTTGATGGACTACAATGAACAAATAAGAGCTCCTAAGTTTAGAACTCATAAAAGTGTCAATGACATTGGTTCAATTTTACATAATCCACATGAAGACAAGAATGTTGATGATCTAACAGGCATGATACTAAGTAATAACGCAATCACTACACCAGATGATAAAGAGAAGAAAGTTTACTTGCCTGCAACAGCTGATATCTCAAGATCTACTTCTTTTGACCCTGAAATGACTCCTTCAACAAGCGTCGGAGATGAGACATATAATATTGAAAATTATCTAAAAACATCAAAATCAAATAATCAACTGATTTCAAATTTTCCTGTTCAAACTTCTAGCGAAACTCTTGGTGAAACTTACCCACTGTTATCCAAGAAAAGTTCAAGTTCATCGATTCTTTTTTCTAAAAGACAACCTCGGTTCACCATGGCTCCTATTCGTCCTATTGATGAACCAAAAACTCCAAATTATGTTCCTTGTGTCCTGAAACCAGTCGTGTCCCAGTCTAAGCAAGATTTTTATTCAATTCAATCCATGGCATTAATGTCGCCATATTCAGATGAAAATTTGGATGAAAGCACACTATCCAGAGACCATTGGAAGCCAAACAATTCTACAGCAACATGTTTCGACTGCTCCAAAGGATTTTCTATTCTAAATAGACGTCACCATTGCAGAAAATGTGGAGAGATCTTCTGTGGAAACTGTCTAGCTTCTAAAGCAAAACTTAATTCTAAAGAATGTGAGTTTGATATGAATGGTGTTCTCAGTAAGGTGTGTTTTGGTTGTGGTAAAAAATGGAGTGATTTCTTGATCGATAACTTCAAAAAAATGAATGAGATGGATGGGATTACTTTTCCGAATTTTAGAAAGACGAACAGTGATAACAGGGACTCAAAGGAGCATTCAAATTCGAATAGTGATACAGTCGATCAAAAAGCTGTTCCTGCAGATTGGACGTGGAGTTCATTTTGATGAAGAAAGGCTGTATTATGATGTTTTTTTTTTTCATTTCATATTTTGAGAAACTAGCCGTGGCTTGCTTCTGATTATTTATTTTCGCTTTATTATAGATTTGTGGAATTGTTTATGTGTGTGTTTTAGAGGGTAAAGATGTGTTATTTTCGGGTTTTTTATTATTGTTATCATTCATGTGGTCATGTGTGATAATTTGTGTAATTTTTTTTTTTTTGTTGTTAATTCATTTGGTTTTACAATTCATTCGTTGAGTTTACATATAGTTCTACTTTTTGGTCAAGATCTTCTTCTTTTTGGTTCCAATATATTACACATTATTTATTGTGAAACAGAAGTTTATCATTATGTCACATATGATCATGTAGTAATTTTCATAAAATAAATAAGCAATAAATAAGATTACGTATAAGATAGTGCACCAAACATGCTACTGTGTGATGGACTCTAACTGTGCAAAAAGGACGCGTTTGAATAAAATTCAAGCATTGGATTTTCTCCATTTTTCAAAGTTGTTGTTTCAATATCTGCCCAATTTGACAAAAAGTCTGAATGTTTAGAATTTTTAATAAGTCTTCCACAAATCTTTATATATAAGTCTCTGATAATCGTGAAATCTGTCGGAAACATAATATCAAAATATCCTTGGTGGACCATATATGTGGAGGCCGTAATCATCCTATTTTTTTCAATGACTGTCTGTACAACTGGTGAATTGTAACCTTCAGAGCGATCGTTTAACGAATCAAAATCTGATAGTATCAATTGATGGTCAGGAAACTGTCTATTTAAAACGTCAAAAAATCTCAAAAGTCTTGTAGGTATGAATTCAGATTCACTCAAATCATTATTGAAAGGTGATAACCAGTTCTTAAATCTTCCTAACAATCCACTATTTTTTAATGGATGAGTACGATCGTATAAATCTGCAGTGAGGTTCAAATATAACTCGGACCACTCCTCTATTTCAGGGGAGAAAAACTGATGGAAATCTCCATTATCATCAATAACAACGTATCCTTGATATGGTTTTCCTGTACTGACATCATATTTCAAGACATCATGGGATAGATTGTCCAAAACTTCCATACCTAACACGAAACATGGTTCAGGAACAAATTTATCCCAATCTAAAATTGATTTATTAATAATTTCAATCTTGGCACTATGTTGAGATTCTGTGATTTTGTGGTTCAGACTCTTCAGCTTCTGTTTATCGGATAAGGTTTTGGAAATCTCAATGATTTTATAATGAGTTTTTGCGTAAACTTCAGGCTGATTTTTCTCGATGAAATTCAAAATGTTCATCATCAATGTCCCATTCCCACCACCGATCTCATATATTATGAGGTCGTTGTAAGGATATAAATTCAGTTTATAGTTTACTAGTAGATATCTTGCAATAGCTTCTCCATAGTGCGGTTGAAACAATTCAGTGGGGGTGTGCCATAATTGAATGTTCTTTTTCCCATAATGGGAGTATTGACTTGACCAGTTCTCTACAAAATCATCGTTATCTTTCAATTCACTGTATTTGAAAGGTGAATTGGCCTGAAAGATTTCTGCTTGCTTCGAAAAATATCCATAGTGTGGGTTGTATAAAGAATCTTCGATAAAATCTCCACTCAACATCTTGTAATTTCTTGGTCTCTCCTTAAGGTTTCTAAGTTTTTTTGAAGTTGCCAATGGATAAAGATTGAAATAATCAGTAGTAGTCGAGCCGTTCAACGGGGGTGTTGAAAGATTAGAGAAAAGTGGAGTGAATGGTGATTGTCTGGAGTAAGGATATGCGTATTGCTGATCATCTGGGGACGAAGGAAGTCTATATCTAAACGTTGTTGGCTTCACCGAATACTCGTGCACAAAATTTCTGAGTGGAAGCTTTTTCATCTTGAGATTGCTTTGCCTGGAAACGTTTGGGAAAAAGACTTGATCTTTGAATCTAAACAAAGGGCCATATTCTCTATTTTATGTTTCAAAACTCTAAAGACAAATGCTCGTAACCATAATTTCGCGTTTTTCACGTGACTTGAATTTTCTCCACCGCGAAATCGACCTGTGGAAAAAATTCATAATAAAGAAATTTTTATCACCATAAAAAAAAAACAATCAACTTTCTATCAGCTTTCTAGTAGAGCAACCTTTTTTTTTTTGAGACTGTCTGCATCATGGGTGTTCCAGCTCTTTTCAGATGGCTTTCAAGAAAGTATCCAAAAATTATCTCCCCTGTTTTGGAGGAAGATCCAGTTGATATCAATGGAATCATCACTCATCCCCAGTACACATCTCCAAATCCAAATGGTGAACTGGATAATCTATATCTGGATATGAATGGTATTGTACATCCATGTTCGCATCCTGAAAATAAACCAGCTCCAGAAACTGAAGATGAGATGCTTTTGGCGGTTTTTGACTATACTTCAAGGGTTTTAATGATGGCTAGACCCAGAAAAGTTCTCTATATTGCGGTCGATGGTGTTGCTCCTCGTGCTAAAATGAATCAACAGAGAGCTAGACGTTTCAGATCTGCAAGAGATGCCAAAATTGCTGATGAGGAAAGAGAAAAAGAACAAGCTTATGGTAGTTTAATAGATGAGTCTATCGCAACTAAAAAAACTTGGGATAGTAATGCAATTACACCAGGTACTCCTTTCATGGATAAGTTAGCCCTCGCTTTAAGATATTGGACTGCTCATAAACTAGCTACCGATCCTGGCTTTAAAACTGTCCACGTTATTATCAGTGATGCAACTGTTCCTGGGGAAGGTGAACATAAAATTATGAACTTTATTAGAAGTCAAAGATCGGAAGTTGGTTATGATCCGAATACCAAACATGCAATTTATGGTTTAGATGCAGATTTAATTTTCTTGGGATTGGCTACTCATGAACCGCATTTCAGGGTTTTGAGAGAAGATGTTTTTGCTCAAGATCAAAAAACATTATCAATTAAAGCGCAGGTAAATATGACTGAAGCAGAAAAACAGCTTTTAAAGGAAAAAGACGCTAAGAAACCATTTTTGTGGTTAAATATCAACGTACTTAGAGAATATCTGGAAGTTGAACTAAACATACCAAGATTATCGTTTAAATTCGACCTAGAAAGAGCTATTGATGATTGGGTATTTATGTGTTTCTTCTGTGGTAATGATTTCTTGCCTCATTTACCATCATTGGATGTTAGAGATAACTCCATCACTCTGTTAGTTGAAATTTGGAAACATAATCTGCCATCAATGAAAGGATATATTACTTGCGACGGTGAATTGAACTTAGAAAATGTTCAAGTTTTACTGAGTGCGTTAGCCACAAGAGAAGATGGCATTTTCAAAACACGCCAATATCAAGAACAAAGACGCCTAGATAATGATAAAAGAAGAAAAGTTCAAAGAGATGAATCTGTCAAAAATCATTATTCAAGTAACGTCACAAAAGGTAAAACTGACAGAGGGACTTTTACACCTGTTGATAATTTGCCGTTGTTTGACATGAATAACAACAGTGTTGGTAAAGTTCATTTAACCAACAGTGAACTAGTTCAAATGAGAACACAGGTTAGTCTTGCCGCAATGGGTGATAAAACCGCTTTGGCCCAGTTAGAGAATAAAAGTCAGCAAGGTGAACAAAGCCCTCCAACTCCTGAGGTTATAGATTCTGCAAACCAAGCCAACGTCAGTGCGGCACAAGCATTAAAACAACAACTGCTGAATAACAAAAGTCAATCACCAAAAATTGGTGAAAAGCGTGGCCTAGAAGCTGCTGCTGCTGCTTCCAATACAAGTGTACCAACTCTTGATTCTGAACTAGATGTTGACGGTGATCCTGTTAGACTACATGAACCAGGTTATCGCGATCGTTACTATCAAGTAAAATTTCATGTGTCGAAAGATGAAGTTCCTGCTTTGCGTTCTGAGGTTGTTAAACACTATATCGAAGGTATTTCATGGGTTTTGCTATATTATTACCAAGGTTGTCCATCGTGGAATTGGTATTACCCATATCATTATGCACCTTTTGCTTCAGATTTTGAGAACTTAACCGATATCGCTGTTTCTTTTGATCAAGGTGAGCCATTCTTGCCATATGAACAGTTGATGAGTGTTATGCCTGCTGCATCTGCTCATACTTTGCCACCACTTTTCAAACCTTTGATGAGCGATTCAGATTCCCCAATTATTGATTTCTATCCGGAAGATTTCCCACTCGATATGAATGGTAAGAAAATGTCATGGCAAGCCATTGTTTTGTTGCCGTTCATTGATGAAAAAAGGTTGCTAAAAATCGTTAGAGCACAATATCCTAAACTGACAGATGCTGAAAAATCAAGAAATGTTAGAAAACAAGAGGTTTTATTTTTGAGTTGCAATAATCCAAATTTTGATAGATTAAAAGAAGTTTACAAAGACAATGTTGAATTTATAAAATTTGGTTTCAATAATAATGGATTAGCTGGTAAAGCCTTTGCTAATTCCAAGTTTCAGTTTGATTCCTTTTTACCGTGTCCTGTTGTGGGTGACGATTCTTACGTTCCAATTCCAACAAATTCATTTTTGAAAACTGATTACAAAATGCCAGATAAAGTATTAGGCAAGTCTATCATTTTAACTGGCTATATCAAACATTCACAAGTGTTGACCCAAGAAGATAAGGATTCCATTATTTATGGAAATGGTCGTGGTAGTTACAGAAATTATAACAACCCTCAAAATAACATCATCAAAGTTGGCCCTGGTTATTCCAGTATCTACAAAGATAGATTTGGTGGATTCAAGAGCTTCATAAAAATGTGGGAAAGCCAAAGGAATCAACAAAGGCAACAGGATAACCTACAGGATATCATCCGTAATGGAAGCCAAGGTTATAACCCACAGCACAATAACCAATACAATAATCAATACAATAGCCAATACAATAACAATAACCAATACAATAACAGAAGCCAATACAACAACCAACACAACAGCCAATACAACAATCAATACAGCAACCAATACAACAACCAATACAACAACCAATACAACAACCAACGCAACAACCAAAATCATTATAATAGAGGAAACCTACCACAGCCTTCTAGAAATGGTGTTTTAAGAAGATGATAAACATGTATAATGTTCCATTGTTACGATTTTTTACCTGTACTATAAGCTAAATTTTTTTTTTATCTATGTAAACATTTCTCATTAACGTAAAATATATAATTTAGTCTATATGCAAAATGGGGCTGTGGTTTTACGAGGCCGGTTCTTCTTCTTTTATTCTATTGATTTGATTATTGAGATCTTATCGCCCAGTTTTTTCAAAAACAAATCGTCATGGATTTCATCTTCTTCTGTCTCGTATAGTTCTAAGCCTTGTGAATCCAACGCTTCGCCGCTTAAAACTAGATCAAGTAACTTTGGATCAAAATAATCAGGAAATCCCCAGTTTAATTTATCAACCAGTCTTATCAATCTTCCACTTCTAATAGGGTATTTCCAACTACAAAGTAGTCCATACCATTTTTTACCAGACTCTATATCACCTCTATTAACACATTTAAAGATCTGACCACTGATATACGGGAAATTAGGCTGAACCTTGTGCTTGTCCATCAGCTCTATCAATCTTTGGTATGCTTTGTTTGAATAATCATTATGAAGGTAGAAGATATAAGTGAGTGGAGTGGGGTCGAACCTTTTATATTTCAAAGATAGAAATCGTTCAACCATATTCAATGCTAGCGATGGTCTTTTAAAGTCTTTCAAAACTCTTCGGACGAACATATGAAGGATAGGATCCTCAAAGTTCTTTGAGGAGAATGGATGACGAATCAATTCCTTGTTGTTCACCTCATTCGCCTGGATTGCTGCCGCATGTTTGATCATTAAGGTAAACAATCTGTCATACGCTTCGAGATTTCTTAACTGACGATGTTTAGAAATGTAGTTCAGTGTGAACGAGTATAGATCTGACATTGTCTTCATAGTTGGATAGACATTTCCCAATTTCAAGCTATCCGGCAATTTTGCTCGAACGAGAGTTGTTTGATCGATATTTTGAAGTTTCATAATAGTTCTAGATGGATATATGAGTGAAAGTATTCCTAATTCATTAAGCAGTGTCTCAGAACTGTTGAAAATTGTAATGTAATGACTCAAAACCATAGTCGGATTTTCAGGAAACTTATTTCTCAATACCACAAACAATTCATTGCCCATTATCTCCCTAAATTTACGATCTTTAGAAAATCTTTTAGGAAAATCTCTTAACAGCATCAAAACACCATCATACAGCTTTTTCTTTCTCATAGAAGTAAGCACAATGTGAAATATTTTGGCTGTAATCTCAATGCCATTCTTCTTCATCTGGTCCAAAATATATAATGAGTTATCGTAAGTACCCATTCTCATTGAGAAGTACATCACGGTTTCATAAAGCTGTAATTTTGAAGCTTTCACTTCTATAGGGTCTTTGGTTCGTTCAATATCTTTTGAAATTTTTTGGACTAACAAATCGAGATAAGTCCTAGCCTTATCATCGTTGTTACTAATGTGACTCGTGGTTAGTTGTCTAAGCATATCAGATGAGTAAAGCTTCACAATCTTGGTCTTGAGCTCATCTCTTAAATTTATATCTCCAGTGTCGAATATTTGACCAAATCCATATAAATAACGATCTCTAGCAGGCCCATTTCTTAACCTATCTCGTATAACGCCCAATTTATCATCGCGGACTGTATAGCTGTCATATTCGAGTAACATTTGATAAAACTCATGGATTAGTGAGCTATTTGATAGAATAGTGGATAATCTTAGGGTGTGAGGGCCAAACTTTGGGTGCCAGTTAGGACGAATCAGTTTTGATAATCTCCAAAAAACATCTGTAGATAACATCACTTCTTTTATTATATCATCAGCTTTGTTTGTATCTGTAATCTCACTGTTTGGAACAGTTCTCAGGATCCTATTGATCTCGCTATAGAAGATATTGGTGAGCAGTGCTGGAGATTTGATTGCTCTAAACAAATTCACTAAATCAATCGAGAGTTCACATTTCACCAAATCCTCAAGCTCCCTGTTCACCTTTAATCTTTCAATTAAATCGTTCGTATACCTTAAGATCTCCTTAAATTCTTCATTTTCGACATTGGATGTTTGTTTCTCCAGTAGAGCTTTCAGTTTTCTCAACCGTTCATCTGTATAACTAACGACAACTTCCCTCATAAAAGAATGATCCGCCTTCAGCAGTTCAGCATCGCTCAGCACATCAAGGACATTCTCATCAGTATAGTTTGATTTGAAATGCTGCGTAGTAGTAATAGAAGGTATATTTGAGGAATTTGGAATTGACAAATTTGAATGGAACCGTATTATTGGTGATGAGGTTATATATATGTTATTTGACTGTTTTTTGTTGAAATGTGTTGATTTAAAAGACCTGGGTACTCGTATAAGCTTTCTTCTTGCCCCTAATATAATCATTTCTGTTTATATCACTTTAAAAGTGAGTGAAAATTGCGCTTTCTACTAGGGTGTTTCTTCGTCGTTGTGTCAACCAATTTAATTTTTCACTCTTTTTTTCGAGAAAACATCACCAAAGAAAATATTACGGCCGAGAACCTTCACATAAATAAAGAAACCTGTTAATTCAACGATAATTTCAAAGTTTTGTATATGACATACCAATGTTGGTGATTTGATTAAAATTAAAGAAAAAAAAAAATCCAGTCTTTATTACTTCGGTCTCAATAATGCTTTATATAGATTTTTTTTTAAGCTTCCAATATTTCTCTCCCTCTTCAACTTAACCAAAACCTTTTCAACATATTCCAGTTGCAATCCCAGACCATCAATCTGTTCCAAAATCATCAGTTCATTACCGGGATTGTTTTTTAAGTTGTGAAAGAAGCTAATCCCTTTGTTTACATCTTTCTTTAATAACCATTTTCCATAATCACTAATGATTTTCTCATCAGTTGCAAAATGTTTGTAAATTAGATCGATCATCAGTAGAATTATAGAATCTCTTGATGAAGTTGAAGGATTATGGTTTGGTAATTCTCCATCAATTAACTGTCTGTAAATTTTCAACGCGTTCTCGTAATTCCCTCTCTGTAGATGAAATTCAGCTAATGCTCTATACTTCCCATTCTGTTCTAATATTTCCAAGATTTCATCATAGTTTCCTATCTTCTCTAAAAGATTCATCAATTCTTCATCATTGTTGATGTTTCGTTTTAAATCCATTATTTTCAAACTCTTGATAATATGCTCATTTTTGATGTATTCTTTCTTTAGCCAATCCTCCAAAAACTTGTCAAAAAACTTATCCAGATCCATCAGATCTTTCTTCCTTGACAACCCAGATTTTTTCAATTTTGAATAACTTAATGAGGATTCTTCAATCAAAGGCATTAGCCCATTAAAGACCCAAACATCTCCGAATATCACAGTTGGATCAACAATATGTAATAAAATTCTTGGGTCGATTGTTCCATTGATAAAATGTTCTAAAACAGTGTTACTGTAGTTTTTATTCTTCAGCTGTGTCAATGCAATTAATGCGTTTAAGAATTCTATCTCGACACATCCAAGTTCAGTCGATGCATCAGTTGATTTCAGCTCATCTTCTAATTCTTCAATTTTTATGTTAATGTTCGACGAGACCTGAGTTATTAGTCTTTCCAACCTTGGTTTGGGAATGAGAGATGAGATAGAACTGTTGGTGTAAACAATTATATTTGACTCGATTTGGGAAATATCAGTTGCAAATTTTGATTCATCTTCTAATCTTTTTTCATCTATAACACCATAGTTCAATGGAACAAGTTTTATCAAATCGGCTAATCCATGATGATGGTGCTTGAATCCACTAGTCAGCTTAACAATGTTAACACTATGTTTGCCCTTAATATTTTCCTCTCCATTGCCGAATTTCAATCTCTGTATCTCGCTCTGATCATGTATAGAATATACCACAAGTTCACTAATAACGTCATTTTCATTTTTGTTAAACCCGGCAATCACCAACAGATCATCAACTTCTAAGCAGTCTGGATACCTCTCGAATGGAATCGTACCTCTTGATATATCGCCATCAACGTTCACCACCAACCCCATTGAAGGCTCGATTTTTGTAGATCCGGAGGTTAGTAAGAATTCATCCTGACTAACAGGTAATATAAAAGGTTGTAAATCATTTTCTTTATCAAATCCATCAGTCTTAAGAGGAAATAGTGGGATTTTCCCATCATTTTCCAAATCTATCAAATCATACTCATCATCAGCGCCACAAACAACGCTGAATTCACCTCGTCTTAGTCCTTTCATTACGCCACCATATGATATATCCTTAACCAATCTCAAAGCGTTTTGTGTAACATTCACTATTCTAATTTTATCTTTTGTATAAACAGTAACATGTACTCCATTCGCATCTTCTTTGGCTTTATGATCATTATCAATAGAAAGATGATTAACATCTTTGATCTTTCCAATATTAGAGTGAGCCAATTCTGGTATCGTGAAAATTTGCAGGAGTGATGAAGACGTGATGATAGCTTTTGAAATGGTTGGAAGAACCACTATGTTTGTTATTGGTGAATGTCGTGATGGATGAAAATGAATGTTTGAAACTAATCTCGTTTCATTTGATAAGGTTGTATAATGAAGGATCTCCCCTCGTGATGTACCAATATACAAGTTTGATTGGAAAGTTTGAATAGCAGTAATACTTGATAGTGATGAAAGTTGGATGTTGGGTATAAGCTCATGAAGCGTATATGGGCCTGGGGTTATTGATATTAGAGATATTGTGGGATGTTTTAGTTCTTTTTCAGATTCAGGTGATCGAGATTGGTGCAGTGTCTCGGCTGGATGTTTCTGTTCGGTTTGTTCAGCAGGTTTGGCATTGCCAGTAATTTCTTTCTCTCGTTCGTTCTGTTGGTTTTCTCCTTCAAGTTCCAATTGATGTGTTTGGGAGCCACTGTCCTCATCAGAAGACTGCTGGTATGGTTGGCACTCAGTTTTATCAACAAATTCTTTTTCAGAAAGACTGTCTTTATCCCCTTGTATGTTACCGGCCATTTCTGTGGTTGATTTTTTTACTTCTTCACCTTGGTTTTCGATACAATGTTTTGTTTCGTCTTGAGCTTCGTTGTCTTCGTCTCTTGAGTAGGTTGGAATATGAGCCTGTACTTCTGTATGATCTCTCTCATATTGTTCAAGGGTATTAAGAGCAGAAGATCCGACATCTACTTCTTTAGTCTCAACATTCTCGACAAGCTCCACCTGTTTTTTCTCAAGTTCTTCAACACTTTCAGTATCTTCATTCCTTACTTCATCACCATCTTGTTCCTCTATCCCATGCTGCTCTTCTTGATCAATTGTCTGTACAGTAACTTCCTTAGTAACTTTATCGCTCTTTTTCTTATTACTCTTCTTCTTTGCCATCTCACGCTTCCTTCTGTCTATTTTGATGTGATTTCTTTGTAGATGTTTTGGCCATAGATTAATTTTTTTATGCCTTAAATAAATCCGATATAGCGAAAAGCCTGAGCTACACTAATGAATTCACAATATTAAAAGATTAACGATTTATACACAGAGAGAGGACTATATATGAGTTATTCTAGTGGTAAAGGTAGTCAGGTTACAACAACCATCCAGCTATAGCGCCAACAATACCCAGAGCACCACCAACCGTCAATTTACCAACACCAGCGACAGAGCTGGAACTGCCAACGCTTGAACTGCCAGCTTCAGTAGTAGTAGCAGTATTTTCAGTAGCAGTGGAAGCAATTGATGCCTCGTAATCATTAGGAAAATACTCAGTGACCTTACCACTGCTTGCATAAGGTTGTAAATTGACCAATAGCCAGTCATATTCACACTCAGCAGCTGAAGAAGCACCTCTCCATATCAAAGTGTAGTTAGAAGCATCTTCACCAGATTGGCAAGCAATAAATGTGGAGTAGTACTCGTAGAAGATGAGACCATCTTCAATGTAGAAAATACCATCTGAGCTACTGTCTTCTGAGCTGACAGAAACAACACCACTGGTATCGTCGATCGTTAAGTAGTAATCACTGTCTTCACTAACACTAAACTGACCATCGCTCAACAGGTGAGCATCCTTAACTGATTTTGTTTCGTTATTGACTGTGCTGACTGTCGTATCATAGAAATAAACATCACCAGTGCTCAAATAACGAACCAGTTGGTAATCAATGGTATTGCCATAAGTGTCGTAATCCAGAGGTTGAACAACCAAAGAACCGATTGAAGTAGAAGTGATGGAGGCAGCAAGTGCTTTAGAAACAGCTAGAAAAAAGGATATTTTAGGAAGCATTCGACTACTTTCTCAAAGAATCATCAGCCTAGAAAAATATTTAGTGTAAATTCAGTGTTTATATGAACATTATATGCTGTCATGGAGTTATCGCACAGGTTTTGAAGGGTGTTTCTCACCGAAAGAAAACTGAGAGAGGGGGCGAGGGGGGCGAGGTGTATAATTCAGTCTAAAAGCGTAAACAGTTCATTCCAGATATGAAGCTTTGGGGAAATCTATGACAGTGGTTGGCTTGTATTAGCTACTACTTGAATTTTAAGCTTGTTTGAGTCCGTTAACTTGAGTTCAGATTCAGCAAATGAGCATACAATGGCTGAATTGACTGATCAAATAGATTGAAATTAGAGTCTATCTCTTATGAAATATAGCTCTGAATTATTCGGCGTACTTTCGAGCCTCTTCAATCTCCTTCTAATACGGATCCTGTTAATCTGATTCAATTTGAGAGAGAAATTGGTTTAAAGGTAAATGGAAGTGTTAGCAGATGACTATGTCCTATATCACGTGACTCAATCAAATCAATCCGTCATTACTGATCAAAGAGCGCACTGAAAGACAATCACAGCGTATCAGTATAGGTTACAGTGATTGTACATAGTCTTCACCGGTGATAACCTCAGAAAATCAAACACCTACTATTATTACACATTCGGTCTTAATAGACTCTTTCGGCTGTCAATCTTTAGAGGTATCAAGAATTCAAATTTCTCGAAACAATAAAACATCCAATATGACCGGTTGAAAAACAGCAATAACCAATAGGCTTGTAAAGCATATGCTAATTGGAACAGTTATCAAACAATCTATCAGAAAATCTATCAGAAAAATGCACATCTTACCAATCAAAATGCGCTGGGGTCATGGAGACAACTACTCCTATCTCTTAACAGACACATCTTCAAAACACTCATGGATCATCGATCCTGCTGAACCTGATGAAGTTATTCCTACTCTAAAAAACGCCAATGTTCAATTGAAGGCTATTGTTAACACGCATCACCATTATGACCACGCTGGTGGTAATCAAGTTTTACATTCGGAACACTATCCAGATTTACCAATCATTGCTGGGAAAGATTCGCCATTAGTTTCGTATACTCCAAAACATAATGAATCCCTAAAACTTGGTGACTCTATTGAAATAACAGCCATTCATACGCCATGCCACACTCAAGATTCCATTTGTTATTACATCAAAGATACAAAAACCAATGAGAAGGCTGTTTTCACCGGTGATACTTTGTTCACAGCAGGCTGTGGTAGATTCTTTGAAGGTACACCAGCTGAAATGGATCATGCCTTGAATGTAGAGCTGGTCAAACTACCAAAAGAAACAATAGTCTATCCAGGTCACGAATACACCAAAAGCAATGTCAAATTTGCTAAAACTGTTTTGAATAACGAAGCCATGAGGAAATTAGAAAAGTTTGTTCAAACAAATGAGGTAACTACTGGTAAGTTCACAATTGGTGATGAGTTGGAATTTAACCCTTTCATGAGATTAGAAGATGAAACTATTCAAAAAGTTCTAGGTGTCACTGATAGAGTAGAAGTCATGACTAAATTACGTGAATTGAAAAACAAATTTTGAAATATCAGCTCTACAGTTGTGTATCCTTATTTAATGGACATATGTTTTCCTATAAGTCAATCCTAAATAGGTGTTGAAAATATGTAGAGATCATAGCACACACACACATATGATCCAGTCATTTGTGCATGTAATAAAAGACTATATAATCTCAGCGTTCCTCTCACTCTGCTGTCCACACCTCTGGCTCAATGAAGAAAAAACGCCAGAGGTTCTATCTAAATTCAGAGTGCTTATAATTGTTTTACAATTATTACTATCTGAAGAAAAGGAAAAAAAAAGGACATTTAAAACAAGTAAAGAAATCTTTTCACATTGCAAGATTTATATAGGAAAATTTGCAACAGAGTTACCCGCTCTTTTGTATCATTTTTCGCGAAATTAACCTGTGTGAAATTAAATACGTCAATTAACGGAAATGACAATAATAGGAGCAGCTTTCAAGTTGCCACTCATAAACTTACTGAAAGAATAATAAAGAGATAATGGCTAAGAATAATCAAACTCCTGTGAAAACTGAGCCAGAAGGTGACATTGTGGATGATATCTTAAGCGAAGATGAGGTTAAATTGGATGATAAAAAAGCTGATGAAACAAAACCTGCTGAAGAGACCACTACCACAGCCAATGAATTGAAACCTGATTCCAAGTCAGATGAAGTCAGTGAGGTACCAATTGAGAGCTCAGAAGATAACACAAGTGTTAGTAATGCCAAAAAGGAACCAGAAACCGATTTAAAAAAAGATCCAAGCCTTGAAGGGGATAAATCTGTTGTTGAAGAAGAATCTGCCCCACCTCCAAGACCAGCAAGACCATTGACGCCAAAGCAAGAAGCTCGCAAGAATTTGAAAGACGCATTTCCTACCATCGATGACAAGTATATTCAAGCTGTTTTGATTGCCTCTTCTTACAACCTGGAACCTGCTTTCAATGCTCTTTTATACATTTCAGATCCAGAAAGTATCAATCCTGACGAAATTGTCCCTGTTCAGGCACCAGTAGTTGAATATGCACGTCCAAATTTACCATCACGTCCATCTCAAGGGTTATCACAACTAGAACAAGATGAATTGTTAGCCAAAAGATTAGATGAGGAATTCAATCGTAGAGAACGTCGTCGTGCTCATAGACGCAAAGAACAAGAAAGAGCTCAACGTATTAGTGGTCAGAACTCTACAGGTCAATTCAATGATGATGATGATGATGATGATGTGTTTACTAATTTTGTCGAAAAGGATTTGCCGCAAATCAAAGAACAATTTTCTAAGAATATTGAAGAAACTAAGACTAAATTTAACAAATGGGTCAGTGGTTGGAAACAACAATATCAAAACACTTCATCCAACTTGAATGACCGCTCTGGAAACGCAAACTTGAAAAAAAACTTTGAATTTGATGATGATCCTGAAGAATTGGATCTACAAAAGTTCCATGGGATTTCCTTAAATGACACAACCAAAAATTCTGATGAAGCTTTAGGTGATGATAAACCAAAATTACCAAATAGAACCAGAGCAGGCTCGACAGATCTTTATGGTACTCCAAAGAACAATAAGAAATGGGAAAGCTTAAAGGGAACAAAGCCTGAACCTATTAGTAAATCAGATCCAGCTAATAACGCTGGTGTTGTCGATGATGATTTCCTTTTAAGTGATGATGAAGACTCAGGTACAAAGAAATGAATGGGATATATGGAAGTGTGATGTGATTTGGGGATTGCTTTCGTTAAACTGAACGATTGTATATATTTAGTATCAACCTCTTTTAGTTTTTATTTACAACTGTTAACAGTTGTAATCTGTAAATCACGGGCATGCTTATGCACTTATTAACTCTCTGGATAGGGGCAATTTAAACTACATCTATCTAATTCTAAGAAGGGTATATGCATGCATTTAGGCCAACTCCAAGTAGCAAATCCACTAAATAACCTGCACGCTACATAGCCTCTAATTTCCAAAAAGAGAGTTTCGAAACCAGATAAAGTTTTCCAAGACATCAAATGTAAGAGAATGTAAGAGAACATTTGGCAGTATAACTATCAACCTATAAACGGCTATAATTAGGTCTTACTTCTACAATCAGCTATAATCATAAAATGCAAAACGAACGTAAAAATTTCAAACCTAAACCAATAACTAAAAAAACAATGCAATTACAAACAGACTAAAATCATTAAACCAAGCGAAGTGAACCAAATATCAAAAAGTAGCAGCAGTAATTCGTAAACATTTCCTTTTTACTTGCTCCAACTATTCATAAAACCAATAAAAAAAAAAACCATGAGGACATTTGTTCATAATCATTGTTTTCATACCCATGTCCCAGTGGTATACAAAAGAAATGATCATGTTTAATTCAACGATCTTTTATTGATAACAACAGGAGTAAAGAAGTGATTGATATTCGAACTTTTAATTGGCTGTGAAACGGATAAAGTTGGGAAGGTTTTAGTAGTGGTTGTTGGTAGAGGGGAAGCTAAGATTGAAGCAAATAGAATAAATAAGGTGACGTAGTTGAACATCATATTGTGCGATCAAAAAGGAGTGTAATAGATATAAGACTGGTATAAAGGAATGACAATAAGTAATCAAAGGTAAAGGAAAAACGGAAGTCATTAACAAGATGAGCGAACCTATTTATATTAAGTGCTGCCAAAGGCATTTCCTCCTTTCACGAAGCCCCATTTTCCCAAATCATCGCTCCTTGGATCTTCATAGCCTTCTTTGTTTCATGTTTGTTTTGATTTTGGTGCAAGGTACGCTGCATAGACCAAAGACGCGCCTCAAATTAAAAATAGCGCGTCATCGTTTCGATTCTGGCTCAGAATAAAAATCAAAAAAAAACAACTGTGAATTCATAATCATACTCACTATCTTAAATAAAGTTTTTTTAGTCCTACTAAGAGCCTTTATGTTTCTTTTATGTTTTTAAAAGCGTACATTAAATTCTCCAGATTAAGTAACAGGGCTAAATGATTTGCTCGACGAAGGTCAAAAAGCTATGCCTCAAACAGGTAAAAGTACGGATAAAGTATAATTTGTGCAAAATGTATTAAGTGAACTAAAGCGACAGATAACATAAAAACGTGAACATAGCAAAAAATCATGACAGCAATGAAATGGGGTTTTGATTCGTGAAATATGGGGAGCTTCTTTTATTTTTTTTTATTTTCTTTTTTTTATCAAATGGTCTCCTCCAAGGCTAGAACAATAACTGTGCGGTTTGGAATATAAACCTGTAAATGATTTTTTCTGTTGTTCCATCCGAGATCAGAGGTGAAAAATCTAGTTGATATGTCCAGTCTATCATGACCACCATATTCAGTGCCATCACTGTTCAAAACAATCTTATAAACGCCTGCTTGTTCGACACCGACTCTATAATCACTATAAGAATTAGTTGGGTGTAAATTGAAGATGAATAACAAACCAGCTTTTTCAAAAACCAACACTTTGTCACTTTCATTTTTCAAGCTAATATAGCTATCTCTTGAATGCAACCAGCCATATTTAGCTTCTAACTTTTGAATCCCTTTATCAAAGTTATACAAAAACTTATATCTTAATAAGTCATCGTCAATCAAATTGAACTGTCTTCTAGCATAATGGTAACTCTGCCCATTATTAACATTTGGAAAATCCAACCATTCCGGGTGTCCAAACTCATTACCCTCAAAGTTTAAATACCCTTCACCACCCAAACTGTGAGTCAATAATCTAATGATTTTATGCAATGCAATACCACGATCAATAACCGGAGTCAATGGGCTAATTATACTCATGTTTGTATACATTTCAGCATCCATTAACCAAAATGCCAAAGTTTTATCACCAACTAGTGCTTGGTCATGACTTTCACAATAACCAATTGCTTTTTCATCATAACGGCGATTAGTCAACGTGTGAACGATTCGATTGATGTCCCATTCTTCATCTCTCTTCTCTTTTAAGAGTTTGATCCACATATCAGGCAGTGCCATAGCCAATCTGTAATCAAATCCAACGCCTCCGGATTTTCTACTTAATCCTAAAGTTGGCATACCAGAAACGTCTTCAGCAATAGATGTTAACTTTCTATTTTCTTTTTTCCCAACTAGGTCTATCAAATCGTTCGCTAACATCAAATAAGTTAAACTTTCAAGATCAACAGGTGCGTTTTCATGAAGATATTCATTATAATCACCACTAAATGCACCCCCAGCACCAACACCATGGTGTAGGTATAGCATACTCGTAACTCCATCAAATCTGAACCCATCAAACTTATAGACATCCAAATAAAACTTCAAATTTGATAACAAGAACCTTAAAACTTCATGTTTCCCGTAATTGAACAATCTTGAATCCCACAATGGATGAGAACCTTTCCCGCCTGAATGAAAATATTGATATTCGGTACCATCAAAGTTATTCAAACCATCGTCAACGTTCTTGGAAGCATGTGAGTGAACAACATCCAAGAAAACAACAATACCTAATCCATGAGCAGTATCGATCAATTCTTTCAAATCCTCAGGAGTACCAAATCTTGAACTAGCAGCAAAAAAGCTTGTGATTTGATAGCCAAAGGATGCATAATAAGCATGTTCCATAATAGCCATTAATTGCAAGGTATTGTATCCCAAATCTTTAATTCTTGGTAACACGTTTTGCGTAAACTCTTTATAAGTTCCAACTCTACCATCCGGTGTCGAGATCCCAACATGAGCCTCGTAAATTCTCAAGGATTCAGACACTTGAGGTCTTGGGTTTTTGAATTGATACGGGTTTGGAGGATTCCAAAATCTAGCCTCGTATGAAACTGATGCTGATTCTTTTGGTGGTGCAGTAGCACGAGTGATCCAAGCTGGCAACCTATAGACTCGTTCACCAGATGGCAAAGTTAGCAAGATCTTTACTCTTGAGTCATGTTCAATCAAACCTAATGGTAAAACTTTTGAGAAATTACCGTATTGGTCTTTGGTCAACTCATGGGACTCAGTGTTCCAATCGTTGAAATCCCCCACAAGATGAGCTTTCACCGCATTAGGTGCCCATTCTTTGTAATGGATACCATCTTCCTTCACCTGAAAGCCAAATTGTTTATAGCCATCAGCAAATTTCTCGATTCCGCCCTCAGTCTCCTCAAGTTTCTTCAACCAGTCATCAGCAAATGATCTCCTTTTAGATATCTCGTTAGCAAAAGGTGTCAACCATGGATCACCGTCTATTGCTCCTTGCACGTTAGATGGAATTGAGTTTTGTGACATTTATGTAGTTATTAAGCGTACTTATACTGCGTTTTAAAAAGGAATTGGGCAGTTGGTTGCTGAGTTGGGAGTAGATTTAGTTTAAAATGGCTGCTCTATATTCTCATTATTCTGTCCCCCTCCCCCCCTAGACTTTTGACACAGCGGACGGTGGCGATAGCTGCTCCTGGCTTCAAACAAAGGAATATTCTGAAAATTACGCAGAAAATCACTAAATTGGTGGAAATCAAGGTCTGAAAATTCTGATATTTACTCTGACCAAGATTCATGCTATTATTGCTTGATTGACGGAATAAAAAGAAGCTTATACAATTGAAGCTACTAAGGATGAAACAAGTGGTCTATCTTTATCAACATCACTAGGCTCATGGAAGCACTTTAAAAAAAAAAGTGAGTAAAGTAAAAAAAAAAGTGGGAAAAAATAAGCACTCACGCTGGGGGTCGAACCCAGAATCTTCTGATTAGAAGTCAGACGCGTTGCCATTACGCCACGCGAGCTCCGTTATGTTCTCATAAGTATAATGAGAATTGTATAAAGCATATTTCTCCTACTAATAGACTTGCTAATAGTTCTTAGATCTAATAACATATCTAATCTCTTTTAAATTGGTAAGCATTCTACAAAGAATATCTTTCCGCTTTTATATTTAGCATCTCTTTAAAACGCGTGTTGTGGAATGTGAGTGTTTCCATCTTGCCCCTAGGCCTTTATCTTTTATTCTCTTCTTACATGTGTCACATACGACTCAATAATGAATTAGATTGGCAAGATATATTCCCACTAGGATTTTACATTCTTTAGGATTCAAAACTATATAAACACAGTATTGCTCAGTTTATACCTTGGTGCCAATCTCTTGTGAGAAACCAAAGTTTTTTTTAACATAAGTTTTGCCAATCACATTCGGTCTAAGCGAAACTGGTATTTTAGATTTACATTAGTTCTGATATACTGGTAATATTTGCATATGTTTTTTTTTAAATACCGGATAGCTATTAAAAGTCCGAAACTGTCTGATAATGTGGTTTAATGCTCCACCTGTAAGAGATTATCTTCCTTTTTGATTTCTAATATGAAGGTACTAGATTCGAAATTTTTACTAGTGTAAATATAAAATCATCTTATATTCAATCGACTTATAATAAAAACAATATATAACAATATCAATTCAAGCCGCTGTAATTATGAAATGATATTTTTAATAAGGCAAAAAAAATTAAAATGCGCAAGCCCGGAGTCGAACCGGGGGCTCAAAGATGGCAACTTTGAATTTTACCGCTAAACCACTTGCGCTTTCGGATAAATGAAGGTTTTTACTCTGGAACATTACTAAAATAAATCACAAGCTTTTTTTTATTACTTCCAAAACTCCTCACAACTTTTAAAAGATAACCTTCCTAATTCAAAGTTTCTAACCTCAATTTGTCAAATTTGGTAAGATTTCTAAAGTTCTACTAGTATTAATACAAAGTCTATCTTCAATTTTTTCGGTAAAACGATTTATAATTTAGGATATCTGTTGAAAAATAAAAATAAACAAAAAGAATTTCAAGTAATTAACTACCTTATACTCACCGAAATGTTCCAATATAAAATTAGTAGGTTTTGTGTAATTCGTATGTTGGTCTACACAGCTTATATTTGAATATATTTATTTGATAAAATTGTACCTTTTGCTCATCAGGAATTATACCGTACTGATTCCGTTATGCTCATAGAAGCCATACATTTTTGTCTTACAAAAGGAATGCGACTATTAAACGAGAACAAAAAAATACCAGTTGTCTTATCACTTTGCAATTGAAAAGAAACAATACGCAAAACGTTTCTTTTGATACTCAATCAGCTACATAACCAAGATATCTCTTAATCTCTATTAACGTCCGGGTAACTCAAACTCATCGCATTTTTTTTTCTTTTTTTGCAATTCTTTTTTTTTTTTTCTGTTTCCAAAAAAAAATTTTTCATATAAAAAAATTTTCTTTCCCATCAACAATCTTTTTTCTCTTTTTCTACAAGTGAACAACTAGAACAAAATGGCTGATTCTAAACAATCTGTTGAAGTTTTAGGCGAACTTTTCCAAAAGTTATCTGTTGCTACCCCAGAAGAAAGAGACGTTGCTGCCACCAACGTTGCTTCTTTCTTGAACGGTTCAATCATTGAACACGATGTTCCAGAAGCTTTCTTCGCTGAATTGAAAAAAGCTGTCTCTGACAAAAAAGCTTCTGCTAACGCTTTAGAAGCCGTTGCTCACATCGCTTCAGCTACTGGTTTATCCCCATCTGTTGAACCATACATTGTTGCTTTAATTCCAGAAATCTCCAAAAAAGCTGGTGATAAAGATCAAACCACTAGAGACTTGGCCGCTAAAGCTTTATTAGCTATTGTCAAATCTATTAACCCACACGCCGTTAAAGCTGTCTACCCTCACTTAACTAAATCTTTGACCGAAACCAACAAATGGCAAGAAAAGATTGCTATCTTGGCTGCTATTTCTGCTCTTGTTGAACACGCTGAAGAACAAACTGCTTTCAGAATGCCTGAATTAATTCCAGTTTTATCTGAAGCTATGTGGGATACCAAACCAGAAGTCAAGAAAGCTGCTACTGCCACCATCTCCACCTCTACCCAAACCGTTCACAACAAGGATATTGAAAACTTTATTCCAAAATTGATTGAATGTATTGCTAAACCAACTGAAGTTCCAGAAACTGTCCACATCTTAGGTGCTACTACTTTCGTTTCTGAAGTTACTACTGCTACTTTATCCATCATGGTTCCATTATTATCAAGAGGTTTGACCGAACGTGACACTGCTATCAAACGTAAAGCTGCTGTCATTATTGATAACATGTGTAAATTGGTCGATGATCCACAAGTCATTGCTCCTTTCTTATCAAAATTGTTGCCATCTTTGAAAGCTAACTACTCCACTATTGCTGACCCAGAAGCTCGTGATGTTACTTTAAGAGCTTTGAACACTTTGAGAAGAGTTGGTGCTATTGGTGCTGATGATGTTATTCCAGAAGTTTCCCACGCTGGTGATATTGAAGTTACCAAGAAAGAATTGACTAACATCTTTTCTGAAAGCAAAACCGAAGTTGCTCCAAGATTCCAACCAGTTTTGGAATACGCTGCTTCTATTGCCGGTGACTTGATTGATGAAAGAATCATTGATCAAGGTGCTTGGTACGAACATTTGACCAACTACTTGACTGTTTTCTTACATGAAAAACAAGCTAAAGCTGATATCGATGAATGGAGAAAACGTGCCATTGACAACATTCCAGAACCACCATCATTCGAAGATGAAGATGATGAAGGTGAAGATTTATGTAACTGTGAGTTCTCATTGGCTTACGGTGCTAAAATCTTGTTAAACAAAACTCAATTACGTTTGAAACGTGGTAGAAGATATGGTTTATGTGGTCCAAATGGTGCTGGTAAATCTACTTTGATGAGAGCTATTGCTAACGGTCAAGTTGAAGGTTTCCCAACTCAAGAAGAATGTAGAACCGTCTACGTTGAACACGATATTGATGGTACTGAAGCTGATACTTCTGTTGTTGACTTCGTCTTCAACGAAGGTAACTTAGGTTCAAGAGAAGACATTGAAAAGAAATTGATTGAATTCGGTTTCTCCGATGAAATGATCAAAATGTCCATTCACTCCTTATCCGGTGGTTGGAAAATGAAATTGGCCTTAGCCAGAGCTGTTTTGAAAAACGCTGATATTTTATTATTGGATGAACCAACTAACCATTTGGATACCGTCAATGTTGCTTGGTTAGTCAACTACTTGAACACTTGTGGTATTACCTCAATTGTTGTTTCCCATGACTCTGCTTTCTTAGATAACACTGTCCAATACATCATTCATTACGAAGGTTTCAAATTGAGAAAATACAAAGGTAACTTGTCAGAACTTGTTAAACGTGTCCCATCTGCTAAATCATACTACGAATTAGGTGCTTCTGATTTAGAATTCAGATTCCCAGAACCAGGTTTCTTAGAAGGTGTTAAAACTAAACAAAAAGCTATTGTTAAAGTTTCTAACATGACTTTCCAATACCCAGGAACTGCTAAACCACAAATTGCTGATATCAATTTCCAATGTTCTTTGTCATCAAGAATTGCTGTTATTGGTCCAAATGGTGCTGGTAAATCCACTTTGATTAACGTCTTAACTGGTGAATTATTACCAACCGTTGGTGAAGTTTACGTTCACGAAAATTGTCGTATTGCTTACATTAAACAACATGCTTTCGCTCATATTGATTCTCATTTAGATAAGACTCCATCTGAATATATCCAATGGAGATTCCAAACTGGTGAAGATAGAGAAACCATGGATCGTGCTTCAAGACAAATTAACGAAAATGATGAACAAGCTATGAACAAAATTTTCAAAATTGAAGGTACTCCAAGACGTATTGCTGGTATCCACTCCAGAAGAAAATTCAAAAACACTTACGAATATGAATGTTCTTTCACTTTAGGTGAAAACATTGGTATGAAAAACGAAAGATGGGTTCCAATGATGTCTGTTGATAACGCTTGGTTACCAAGAGGTGAATTAGTTGAATCTCATTCTAAATTAGTTGCTGAAGTTGATATGAAAGAAGCTTTAGCTTCAGGTCAATTCCGTCCATTAACCAGAAAAGAAATCGAACAACACTGTGCTATGTTGGGTCTAGAAACTGAATTGGTTTCCCATTCAAGAATCAGAGGTTTATCTGGTGGTCAAAAAGTTAAATTAGTCTTAGCTGCTTGTACATGGCAAAGACCTCATTTAATTGTTTTGGATGAACCAACCAATTATTTGGATCGTGATTCCTTAGGTGCTTTATCCAAAGCTTTGAAAGCTTTCGAAGGTGGTATTATTATCATTACCCATTCTGCTGAATTCACCAAAGATTTGACTGAAGAAGTCTGGGCTGTCTTAGACGGTAAAATGACTCCATCAGGTCATAACTGGGTTTCTGGTCAAGGTGCTGGTCCAAGAATTGAAAAGAAAGATGACGAAGGTGATAAATTCGATGCCATGGGTAACAAAATTGCCTCAGCTACCAAGAAGACTAAATTATCTGCTGCGGAATTGAGAAAGAAGAAGAAGGAAAGAATGAAAAAGAAGAAGGAATTAGGTGATGCCTACGTTTCATCTGATGATGAATTTTAAGTTTGAAATATTCAATTGATGTAATTAGTTATTGAATAGAAGAAATTTTCAGTTTTTTATATTTTGAGAAAGATTATTCGATTTTGGTTAGTTTCTTTTAAAGTGGCAGTTTTGAAAGAATCGGTCAAGTTTAGTTATTTGATAATTGTTTTCTTGGGTTATTTGAGGGGGAAAATTCTTCTGTTTTCAAAGGATTGTTTTATTAGACTTAGATTTTTGTTATTCTGCTATCATTCTTTTTATACTTATTGTTTTTATTCATTTTTATTACTACTTTTTTTTTTTGGGAAAAGGATAATCCTTGACACATACAGATTCATGATCAACACCGAAATTTTGTTGTTGTTTATTATTTAATACTAATAAAATTGGTTTAGATTTAAAATTTATGATGTAGTTCACTTTATTAGTTAATTGTTATTACTACGATGCCTCTCATTAGATTATTATCACGTGATATTTTGTAAACCATCCAAACACCACTTTCCATCAAGGAAAATATTGAGTAGAAATACATCTAACAAATCAGATCGAGCATCAACTACAATCAATTTCAACATCAAAATGGCTATTGTTTCCTCTATTGCCTCGCTACTTTTACTTCATGCCGGCTATTCCTCCTATGAATTTCACCATTTCATTAAAACTACCTCCCCAGTTCATGACAATATTCCGTTCCCGCAAGACATAACGTTGGAGGTTGTTCTATCACTATCATTGTTTTTATTTTATCTTTTTTTCCTTAATAACAACCCAAGTAAACTCTCGTTAGTTGATTTTGGAAGAGTTGTTAAACCACAGAAGAAGCTGAAAAGTATCATTATGAATAAAGCTGTTGTTCAGGATGAGATTAGAGGAGCTAATGCGTTTGGAGTTGTTGAGACTAGAATCAACTTTTTTGATTTGAGTAAGAAAAGAGAAGAGTTTTTGCAATGGAAGGCCACCATTGAAGAAGAGGAAACTAAAGAGAAGGTAGTGGAACAAAGTAAAGAAAAGGTAGAAAAAGAAACCAACTTTGAAACCACCGAAAAATGATCTTGAAGAAAAGTAATGGTTGATTTGATTGAGAACCTATTTTTGTTATGCTATTTTTTTTTTTTTTTTGGAACAGATAAGTGCATTATTCACAATAACGGGACTGGCGTGTGGGTTAGCGAACATACAAAAGTACGGTAAATACAAGCATATAAATTCGATAAATGGTATCACCTTTCAAGTAATCGCATTTATAGTGGGAAGCTACACCAACTTCAGCATATCTTATCATTAATAAATCGTATTTATGTATTATTCATTCATATTATATCATAGCATATCAAGATAAACAAACGTAATAAATCAAATACTCCAGTAACTCCAAGTAATCCCACTTAAAAGAATTTTTTATAATAACCATTAAATTTCTCAAAAAATCTAACTTTATCATCAACACAAACTTTTAAATCCTCACAATTATTCAATTCATGGAAATCCTTGAATCCAAAATGATAATTTTTCAAAACCGTCAAAATTAAACAATAAATAACTTTATAGTTGATGTTTAAGATCAAAATATCCAAAAATTGATAAACAACATCAATGTTTTCAAAATTCATTAACAGTTTCATGATTTCAAGGGATGATAATTGTTCTAGATCTTTTTGGAAATCTTTAAATTTTAACTCCTTCTTCATGAGTGTATTAGTTAACAAATTAGAATCAAATTTCTTCATATTAAAGTCATTGAAAATTGAAATCTTGATGGCATAGAATAAATTAAAAGAATCAATCTCATTGAATTTCAACAGTAACAGAGATAGCAAGATCTCATCAAATTTTGGAATCATCGAAATTTTTGATATCATTGATAACTTCAGCAAATGAATCAGTTTTTCATGCAATTCGTCACCAACTTGAAATTTTTTCAATGATGTGAACAACCCTGATGTCAATTCCTTTAGCTCCGAAATTTTTGAGCTAGGCAACTCTGGAAACGTTTGAGATTTTGTATTTAATTGTTCATACGTTTCAAGCAATCCATCTTTGTGGTCAAGAATTAAAAACTTTGCCCAGATCTCATATCTTAGATGATCAGGGATCTTAGTTTTTAAACACAATTTTTTCATCTCTGTTTGTGTTGAAGTCTTTTGAATTCCCTTCTTGGTCAGTTCGCTCCATCTTGATTTATTTTTTTCTTGAATCGTTTTTTGCTTGATATATTGTTCCTGTTTTTGTTTATCCAATTTTGCAGCTTTTTCAAACATTTTGCTTATATCCTTTTCATGTTTCAAAGACTCTTTTGAGGATTTTGGAGGTAACCATATAGGTCTTGTAGAGCTTAAAGATTTAGCTTTTTCTTCAGAAACCAACTTCATATCATCCAATCCTAAACTTGAAGCTTGTTTGATAATAGTTGGTAAGTTTGTAGATGACTTGATTCTATTAGCCAGCTCTTGTTTAGCATAAGAATCACTGGATACCTGATAAAACTGTGATAAACTTTGTGCTTCATCTGATTGTTTGTAGAATGCTTCTGCAGCATTAGCATTTGACCTACCAACCATCGGAGAAACAGGAGCAGAAACAGATCCGGGCAATGGGCTCATTGGCATCATGACAGGACTCTGATCAATAACAGATTTGATTAGAGTTGGATTTTTACCGGAATTGGGACTGAATATAGTAGCTGGACCTCTAGTGAATGGAACATTCCAAATCAAGCCATCTTCGATGCCGTCATCCTCATCAGAGTTCAACTCGTTATAGTACTTTTCACGTTCAGTGATAGTAGATTTAGAAGAGCTCTTAGAATTTTGTCTCTTCAAACGATATTTTTGTGATGGAGTTAGCTTTAACGTCGATAATGAAGTGGTCGAAACATTTGTTAGTTGTGAAGTTGATAGATTTGAAACAGGTAATGACTTTGGGCGAACATTTTGATATGTCGGGAATAATTTAGGGGTAGATACAGTATGTCTTAGTCTCTGCTTCTGTGGAACTGTCTGCTGTGATTGCTCTATGGAGGAGGAGCTAAAGTTATTTTTTATTATTGGCGAGTTTCCAATGGATCCGCTAGTCATCGATGAGTTTCTTGAGTCATTAACATCTTCTGAGTATTCTGAGTATAATGCAGCACTTGTTATTGAATCATTTGAAACTGGTCTCTCCAATATTGAAACTTTTGAAGTGTTGCTCTTTTTTAACATGGAATCACTTGGTCTCCTTGTTGTAACCAGTAATCCCAGTCCAGTTGAAGGGATTGAAGATGTTGATGCAGATGCAGCTGCATTGGATACAAATGAGGCAGTAGGAAAGTTTAGTTGAGATGAGGGGCTTCTTTTGATGATTGTTCTCGGTGTTATATCTTGAATTGAAACATTTTCCAAATCTTCTTCTAACGTTTGAAGTTTGTTCAATCTATCCTGTAGATTAACCATGATCTTGGTTAAGAAATAAGTATGAGCAAATAACTGAGGAGTTTGTAAAGTAGTCTAAAGTTGATTGATGAGAGTAGATGAGAAAGGGCTCATTTACGAGTAAATCAAAGATCAAAAACGGATAATCAGAATGTGAAGTAGAATCAATATAAAACCACGAAAAATTAGGGGAAACGAAAACCAGGGTAAGATGAATAACTTCAAGGGTGATAATCAACGCTGATCAAAAGACTTCTTCTAAGTGAAAGCAAACCGATCAAAGAACAATTCTGAAACCGAAACGAATAATCAACAAAGTTGTTTTTAACTGTTTTTTTTTTATGGGTTTCTCCAAATGTTTTTCTTTTTCTTTTCGCAAATTCCGAAATTGCAAGAAAATCTCAAAAAGTGAAAATTTCATCAGTTTTTTGTTTATTCTTGACCTGATTCGGCCAAATTCGGAAACTTTGCTACTCCATTGGGAAAAATGGCGGCATCACATAAAGCATAACATTTCCCGATCTGGATGAAATGGCATAAAATTGGCGAAAAAGTTATTCCTGAAATTACTAAAAAAGAACAAAAATCTAAATGGCAGAGAGTTAAAAATAGAATGACAGGACAAAATCAATTGTTTTCAGAAAAAGATTCTTCTCTTGTTAAACTCACAAAGTTCACACAACCATAGACCTACTCTAAGTTTTTTTCCCATGGCCTAATAGAACTTGCACTTACCGGCATGTGTCAAACTCGATTAAAAACATTCTTGACGATTTATTTGCAATTTTACTGGGCTAGAACGCTACAATTGCTGCAGAAGTGCCAAAGTTTTAAAAAAGTACATCGGCCTTCCGCTTTTGGACAATTTTTTTTCTTCATTTGCAGATGCTAAAAAACTTTTGTTCCGTAAATAGAAATTTTCGCGAATGTAGTATACATCGGGTTGTTCTATAAAGAGTTGAATGAAGAAACAAAAACAAAAACAAAAAGAAGAAGCAAAATATAAGTGTATTTTGGGATATTTGTAATGCTAGTATGCTGAGATAATATAGTATCATTCTATTTAGTACATATTTAGTATAGCCATGGTGTTGTTTTTTGAAAAATGGAGGAAAAGCAGGCGTCATTTTGTTCTTTAAAAGCAAAGATTTGATGAATATATATATAACAGGAAACAAAGATTGGTGGGTTTCTTTTTTTCTTTTTTTAATTTTCTTAGTCGCTGCATCTCAATAACGGGGTTTCCTCGTCATCTTTAGAATCAGCACTCTTTTCTCTATAGAGCCATACTTGGTAGAAGTAAAGAATATCAAAAATTATAGTACCAGCACTTCCAATGATATATGGTAATTCATTCATGAAGAAAGCCCATCTATTTTCGTCGTCGAATAAGAACTCACAACTGACCAAGATTGAAATGGTATAAGTGGTATTTCCCAACAGTGTTAACGCAAATAGTAATGGTGATATATCTTGTGTTGATTTTCTTTCATAATTCTTTATTAATTGTGGGATTCTTGAAAAAAAATAGCATGATGCTCCAATCCATGCTGAAATAACACCAACCAGCTGTGAATCAACCCCCATTGATTTTATAAACTCATTTGGGATGATTGATTGTGATGAGAAGATAGGTAACGCATTAGAACCTTGGATATTAGATGCAATGATAGTAGCAGCAGGGATGACTGAATTAGCTAGTAATGAATTGTTGGATGACCTAGTTCCTAAGCTAGCATGACTATGTCTCTTGTGGTGATGATGGTGGTGTTTATGTTTGTAAACATGCTTGTAGTAATAATATTGTCCACATAATACGAAATCGTTCAATAAGAAATAAGTAGCTATAGCAATTTGAAACGGTAATTGGGATGTCAATAAACATCCAAAAAATCCAGTGAAATCACCCAAAAACCAAGTGAATATGAAAAGAGGACTGATCCCATCAACGGATTTATTCTGATATATTTCAATAGATTGAGGTAATTGTGCAACCAACCAGATTGTGAAACTTATCCCCCCGGATAACTCTGATATCAGCTTTACTAAAGGATGATCGCTACAGACCGAGCTTATTGGGTCTGACATTGTTGATTTTATGTTTACCGATTGACTGGTTGAAGAATGAAAGTCTGTCCAGGGTTCTAAATTTGACCTGTTTGATGATTTTTTTTTGGAATCAGTCATAGGCTGAAATTTCTGATAAGATCTCTTCTTCCGACTTCCGACTTCGGATTCCGAGGGTGACGTAGTTCGATAGTAATCTTTCATTTATTAGTTATGTTATATATTAGTTATGTTATATATTAGTTATATATATTAGTTATATATGTTAGTTATATATGTTAGTTATATATATTAGTTATATATGTTAGTTATATATATTAGTTGTATATATTAGTTATATATGCATAGCTTGCGATAGAAAGATCAGGCCTTATACAAAGCATCAATGAACCCTACAACCAACCTGTCAACAACTCCTGTTGTAGAGACACTTCCAGCAACACCATATAAGGCAGCAGTATCACTTTTAGTTTCAACAGAGCCTTTGTTGATCAATTCTTTTATAGTTGATTTCAAAACATCTATCAATTCATCAATTTTGGAGACCGAAAGTTTCGTTACTGCCAGATGTAGAGCTGCTGGTTTTTGTAAAGTGCTTAAATGCCAACCTTTTTTACTTAGGCTATCACTCAACTCATAAATATCAACCTTGAGAGATTTGAATGAAACAACAGAGCTTAGTGGCTCACCAATAACTTCCAATTCTGGAATTTCTTTTCTGATTCTAGATTTTAGTGATCTTGCAGCTCCAATGATCTCTTTAGCAGAGTTTGTATATCCATCATCGCCCATTTTAACCATGGTCGCCCAACATCCACAAATCAACGCACCAGGTCTTGAACCAGATAGATTTGAGGTGCCATATAAGCCACCAACCCATTCAGTGTCAACGTAGTACTGGCATTCTCTTAATTGTGGAGTTCTGTACATCACGATACTGGAACCTTTTGGCGCAAATCCATATTTATGAGTATCACATGATATTGATGTAACACCTTCTAGTCTGAAATCAAATAACGGTAAGTCATCAAAACCAGCTTTGGAAGCGTAAGCAACAACAAACGATCCCAAACAACAATCGACATGAACGGGAATTGAATACTTCAAGCCTAGTTTTGAGATACCTTCAATGTCATCGATTATACCGTGTGGGAAATTAGGAGCTGATCCAACTAATAGCACAGTGTTTCTGTTGATTAGGCTCTTCATTTGCTTGATGTCAGCTTTATATGTAGTTGGATCCAATTTGACCGTATGTAGTTTAATGCCAAAATAATAAGCAGCTTTATTGAATCCAGCATGCGCGGTTTCTGGGATTATCATTTCTGGCTGTGTGATTCCTTTGTATCTTTGACCATAGACTTTTGCTGAAAGACATGCCAATAATAATGATTCAGTTCCCCCAGAAGTTGTAACACCACATGCAGTATCAACTGGAGCATTAAAAAGTTTTAACACCATTGATACAACTTCACTTTCCATCTTTCTTAACCCTGGGAACACATCAGGATGTAATTGATTCGAAACGCAGAATATTTTAAAGGCATCTGATTGAATTGAAATTAAATCATCACCACCATGATAAACTGCCCCTGAGACTTTCCCATCTTCCCATTCTGAATGTTTCAAGTTTGAAAATTCATTGAGATATTTGATAATTATGGAATCGTCCAGCCCTTCTGGTGGAATTGACTTGAAGTCTGGGACTGTTGGTGTTGGTATGATGATTGATTTTTCAACTTTTGTTAAAGTTGACTCCACTTCTTTATCAATCTTGGATTTCAAAAAAGGTAATGACAAAATTTTTTTAAACAAGTATTTTACAAACCTTTTATATAATAGCTTTGGATATCCAATGATTCCATACCCTTTAAAATCTGTAAACAATTGCTCGATTAGATTGAGCACGATGTATAGAACAATCAAATCCTTGAATAGTTGAAACAGCGAAGCGTTGCGAACATAGACTTGGAGTTTATCGCAGTTACTTCTCAGCTGCTGAAGAATAACATTGTAGAAATGATCGTAATTAAGTGCCATTTTCATAATGAATTATTATACATGAGCTTGCTTATCTTAAAATAGACAAATGTGTTTAAAAGGCGGAATTTGGTTACTTTTAAAGACGCTAAAAATGGTTCGTTGGTTGTGAGCGAAGTGCCAGATGGATTATTCCTAACACTTCTAGAAACTGGTAAGTAAAAAAACCATTTTTTATAATGCAAACAGTTTAGAAAAGAGTATGGGATCTAAATTTCTATAACAGACAATGGATTTCGATGTTGCTGTTCGAAGATATCGCGTACCATTAATGAGTTTGTTTATATGTTTATCGTTATTAGACAACAAAATACTGATCAGCATATACAGGTTAATATATTTATAAGAACTCCCCTCTGGTATAAATATCAAAATGAGTCGGAAATCAACTGAGCTCTCTCTCTCTCTCTCTCTCTCTCTCTCTCTCTCTCTGTGTGTGTGTGTGTGTGTGTGTGTGTCTCAAGCATCATATCACAAACTTCATTGGAATTAAAAAAAAAAAAAAGAAAAAAAGACTGTCATTTCTATGTTTGTCATTTAACAAAATGAAGTCCAAATAGGGCTCTTAAAGATATAAAAGTTCCCAGAAACCTCACAAAAGACGTTGTCATTTTTTGTTTTGCCAGTAAAATTTCCGGTTAAGTGTTCTATCCCTGTTGACTCATGATATTTATCTGATTTTACTGAGGAATATCAATCAGGAATAGAATTTATAGCTAGAAATTTATTCTTTATAGTGTTTTTTCTTCTTCTTTCTTTTAAGGTATAAAAAAAAAAAAAAAAACACTTTCAAAATTGACACGATAAAATTTGACAGAAACGCGAAAAAAAAAAATAATAAAAAAACGCGGTCTAAAAAAAAATAGACAAAATCAAAAATAAGCCAACCAGCCAAACAAACATAAATAAAACATATTAAAGAAAACACACACATCAAAGAAAAAGTTTGGATCCACTTTCTTACTGCATTTTGCTATTTAATTTTGCTTTTGTCTTTTTTTAAAAAAAAAACACCATACATTTTCCTCTTTGCTATCTTCATATTTAAGACTCCCTTCCTTTCCATCGTACATCCCATATTAAGATCTAAAAACAAAACAAGAAGCAGATAGTTTATAATATTACAACTCAATCATGTTTTACTCTGAAAACTTGTTGGCCAAAGAAGGACCGTTAGCACAAGTTTGGCTAGCTGCAAATTTAGAGAGAAAACTATCAAAAAACCAATTTTTACAATCAAATATCATTCAATCAACTCAAGCTATTGTTAAGGCTACTACTGAACACGAAGAATCTGAAGCTTTAGCCTTGAGACTTTCGGGTCAACTGCTGTATGGTGTTGTAAGAATTTATTCAAGAAAGGCCAAGTACTTATTGGATGATGTTTCTGATGCACTGTTAAAACTTAAATCTGCCTTCAAATCAAACGTTAATACCGTTACTCTTCCTGTTAATGCCACAATCGTCCCATCTGTTAACCAATTGATCTTACAAGATACCATCACTCAATCTGATTTGTTATATCAAGAACCATTGGTGTTTGATGATGAGAATGCTCCAGGTAAATCATATGCTGATTTTTTTAGTGCTACCCAAGCTGCTACTACAAATCAAGATTTCGATGATTCGATTGAAATTCCAAGAAACAGATTTGATGAGTTGGATGATTTACAAAATGCTGATGATGATTTGGATCTTGATTTGAATTTTGATATCGAAGATGGTAAAGACAATCATTTAAAGAATGGTGATTCCGCTACTGGAAACTCAGAATTCGACGAATCGATCGAAGTCGGAAGAGCTGCTAGCGACGATGCTAATCTCTCTCAAATATTAGCTAATCGCCAAGATGATGATTATTATGAAGTAGATTTCGGTGGTGATATGGATCTCGGTTTTGATTTGGATCCGGTTCCAGAAGCACTGGAAGAACATCAACAAGAGCCTGTAACTCCACCACAAACTCAAACAATAAAGAAGCAAAGAAAGACAAGAAGTTCCACTGCTGGTCAGCGTAAAATTGTTAATGATAGAGAGATTGAAATTCCAGTTGCTAGTTTCAATAATACTACAGGGATTATTAATGAGAACAGTGAAATCGAAGTCGTTACTGATTTGACTACTAAAAGGGCTTACATTGATTTCCTATTGAAAGATAACTTCCTCCAAAGTGATATTGCACAAAGTTTATTAAGACCTTCAAAACGTCAAAAACTTTTAGATTTTCTACCAGCTGATGATGAGAGTGCACCAGAACTTGAGCACTCAGAAGAAGAGATCAACAGAGCACAAGAAGAAGATTATGAAGCTAATCAAGATATGGATATGGACTTTGATTTTGATTTTGACGTTGATAATGATAAAGTTGCAAATCCTGCAAACCTAGAGAATGATCTAGAAAGACAAGAAGGGGAACAACTGGAAGATGAACAAAGCTTGGATGATTTCACCTCAACTGTTTCTAAAGACGGTATTTCGGAATCAACCATAAAAGTTTCTGCTAACTTAAGAACAACTTTTAAAAATGTTGAAATGACAACTTTTACAAATGTTATTGAGGAAGACGTACAAAGTGAAACCCCATTATCATCCTTACCAAAGAGTGAAGCTGCAAGAATTTTCTTTGAATTATTAGTTCTAGGAACTGGTGATGCCGTTGAATTAAAGCAAACTGAATTATTTGGAGAAATCCAAGTTCAACCAAGAAGTAATTTGTTTGAAAAGTTTTTGTAATATTGATAAAATGTTACGTGGGTTTATCATTCACTATGGAGTTTTGGTTATATGACGTTCTTTAATTGTATTATAATAAAAGTTCTTCTATTAAAAAAAAAAAAAAAAAAAAAAAAGGTTTTTTTGTTTATTTTCATTTGTAGATGTTTCCCATTGTGCTACTGATTTGAGTCTCATTCTTAATTGGTCTGATGCGAACCTTTGCTTTACTTGAACCAAATGATACTGGAAGAACTTATATTCAAAGCTTGATCTGTTCTAATAGATAAACCTCATTTATAAAAAAAAAAAGGTATTCCATTTGATTCTACTGGTACAGCTACATCACGGATCTGTGACGAGGAAAACTTATCAGTATAACACATATCAACATTAAAAATATAGAACTTCGTTTGAGAATTTCGAGGTTTTTTTTTTTTTAATATAGCTTTTATTAACCACATTTAGTTTAGATAAACCTCATACAGCATATTTAAACACTCACAACATATCATATATTAGTAAAACAAAGGACAGAACTCGTCCTTGTTAGCTCAGTTGGTAGAGCGTTCGGCTTTTACAGTCAAACTAAGGGAAAATCATTTCTTAGCGGAAGTTAACCGAAATGTCGGGGGTTCGAGCCCCCCATGAGGAGTTCTATTTTCTTTTTTTTTGTTTTTTTTTCCTCTTTCTTTTTTTTTGCTTGTTTGTTTATATTACGTTACTAAAATAAACAGCTCTGAAACAACTCTGAAACAACGAACTTTCCTATTTCTTGATGAGAAATATGAAACGCGGTATCATATCTAATGCTCCTGATTGTTACTTAAAGGGTTGAAATAATGGAAGTTGGATCTTTCTAGTCCTCCTTAACTCTTTATCACAGTTATCATACCTTCAATTAAAGATGCTACGTTCCACTTTGAGTGAAAGACAAGTTTCTCTTTTCAGAAATGTAATAAATGGGCTATGTGCTTCTAGACTCACCAAATACTGTTACGATGCTCATTGTTTGTTTCCAACAGCTAATGCTGTTCCATTAATATGTGCTTCATCATCTTTTGCTAAGAACTACTCAGCCTTATCTAATACTAAGTCATTAGCTCCAATTTCTATATTGAATGATTGTGGATTTCCTACGGTCGAAAGATATATAAACAAACCGATACGTGATATCACCAGAGAAGATGTTTTGGGCGTTGCTCCAGAATCACTTGATCAAAAAGCTCGTGATGCTCTCTATGATGAATATCTTAGTCAACCTATCAAAAATAATTCTACAAATATCAAGATCAATCTGATTTACACCATGGTTACTGCTTTAAAAGAGCCAACACACAAATCTTTTTCGGAAGAGGAGCTGGAAAACAGATCTCTAACTAAGCAGGCACCTTCTCTATTTTCCGCAAATTTAGTTGATTTGAACTTGAAGCTTAAAGAAATTGAAAATAGTGAAATTGTCGATCATACAGAACAACAAATTGAGACAAGTTTACTACCTCAATTGGAAAAGAGTTACAACGAAAGAGGTAATGAGTTTGAATCATCCACTTTAGCTGCAAAAAATCCGGTTTTTAGACCAAGAGATTCAAATTATGACATTGAGTGGTTTTTAGCTTCTGAAATAGAGGCTACAAATGCTTCAAACAGAACGATAGATTATCTTAAAAGTGTGGAAAGAGGAGTTTCTTTGGATCCAGCTCTTAAAAATATCTGCTATGTTTTTGATAGAGCACAAGAGTTGAACAAATTTGAGCATTTTGACAAGAAATTTTTAAATTCATTATTTAATAAATCTCCAATTACTTTAGGTCGTTTCAAAGGAAATGAAAACAGTATTGATCTTGCATTAACTGTGAATTTTATTCCTTCAAGAAAGTTTCCTACTCAAGAGCATGAGGATTTATATTATAATGATGCTTATCTAGAAACAGTTCATCAAATGATTGCTAATCATACCCCATGGGGATTGATCAGTAATGGTCCCGAATATATTATTCTGAACATTGATAACGTTGAGAAAGTTAAACACAGTGAAGGTTTCAACCATGATTCTATTGATATTGAGGTTAGGTACAAACGTCTTTCTGTTGAATCACCTGCTCCAGTCACAGTCAATAGATTGTTGTATTTTGCACTCTTGAAAAGTTTTGAGTCATGTAATGAAGTCAATCTAAATCAAACTAGAAAAGAGATGGGTGAATTGACCAAAAAGCTAGTACTAACTGATAGTGTATCAAGACGGGAAAAAATTGACAAGCTCTATCAAGTCAGTGGTAAAATTGCTAAAGATCTTCCAAAATTCGAAACCATTACAGTTTCTGACTCAATCCGTGAAAAGTTTGAAACTTCGATTGAACCAAGCAGACCGTATCAAAGAATCACCATTGATTATTCTGATTACCTAAAATCATTCAGAACTGATTTATCCGACAAGGAAGTTATTCCAGAGCTTGTTATTTCACTTCCAATTGATGTCTTATTGTTTGATCCATCCTACCATGTCAACTCTACTTACTGGATCCATAACTACAAGGAGTATGAAACTGCTAAAGTTTGCCAGTTGATGCAAAGAGAGAGTTTGAATATCATTCCAAAAGAGTTATTGACATTTTTCAAGCAAAAATTAATTCTTAAATCTGAGAGTGATGGTAAGATCTTTTTCCGTGGTTACATTTTGGCTGCTATGGGTAACAACACTTTTGACAGTGTTATCGACAGTTCAGTTTTACCAGAAGAGGAACGGTATCAAGGATCGACATTCAGTAATTTCATGGGTCGCATAGAAAGAGAAATCTCTCCATTTATTAACATCAAATGATTGTTCCACAGTATCAAAATACACGAAGGTGATTCATTATCGATGATTTTTAATCTACAACTTATTAAACTGGGTATTTACAATCATTTTTTTTTGTTTTTTTTTTGTTTTTTAGTTAATTAGTTAGTTAGATAAATAGAAAATATATATAAAAGAGTGAAATCTCAAACACGTAGACCATCAATCAATTGATCTTCGTCAATAGAAAAGCTTAAATATAGCAAAGAATAGTCACCCAAGTCATAAACGATCTTATCGATTTTTTTATAACCCTTCAATTCTTTCAAGTTCATCAATTTATCCCAGTTTTCACCACCAAAATTATTAAAAAAAATTAATTGGAATTTACCAGGCTTGAAAACGTTTAAAATCTTGGACAAGATTTCCAAATTGGTAGTATTGAACAGTCTTGGGTTGACGTTTGATTCAAAAGAGGCATAAGACCAGTCTTTTTCCGGGGTAACATGTAAGGTATAGTAAGAATCCTCATCCAAGATGGTGTTTGAACTATAACCGCATGGGGTAAATGAGAAAGCATCGTGAATCATTGAAGCGGAGTTATTTTTGTTCAAAGGATATAAATTATTCAATCCTGTGTTATTTGAAGTCGAAGCTCCTAAGAAATGACCCAAATCATGTTCTTTATCAATTTCAAAACCAGGTTTGCGTGAAGTGTTAAAGAATTGAGCTCTATCTTGGGAGATTTCGGTCATTAAAATCTCAATGTTTTCGTCTGGTTCATTACCTCCATTTTGTTTTTGAGTGGTGTATAAATGCCAGTGAGAATTATCAATTCTTCCGATCAAGTAGTGGGAACCATTAGAGAAGAATTGGTTTAAGTAATCGACTTCATCTGTCCAATTTTTATGAATTGAAAGTTGTTTGTTTGGAAACATGAACGCTCTTCTTGAGTAGAAAACTTTAAAAGGTTGTAAGCCGTCGATTAAGAAATTCCAACCTAGTTGAGCTTGAACCAATTTGAACAACGAATCAAGGCAGTGTAAAGTTGTGGTAGTACCGCATGTCTTTAAAATCAGTTTATGATCATAAACAAACAACGAAGATTCACTTAATAAGAATGCATCTAGTTTTTCAGAGGATTTGATTGACAAAACCTTACAATTAACCAGATCCAACAAACCTGACCAATCATTAACAGAAATAGATCTCAAAGTCTTCGATTTGGAGGGGATACTATCACACGAGGGATAGAACCAAATCTCCAGCAATTTCTCAGGACCTTCAAAAGCTTCAGTTGAGTCTAGATTGATTGAAAGCTCGTGATCAATATAGGATTTTTCAGTAGGATTGTACTCAATTGGGGTCATGATGAAAGTTCTGCAAATTAGCCAGGTTTTTTGGAAACTGAAAGGTTTAAGTGAAGCACTAAGTTGAACAGCATAAAATGAAATGAGACTGTTCCTTTGAAGGGATCAAAAATAACTTGAGTTAAACCGGTAAAGAAATTGCTAAAATCTTTCTCTTAGGGCTCAAAAGTCAAGTTATTTGGACGAGAGAAAAAAAACAAAAAAAAACACACACAAAGATGGAGATTTATACTAAATTAACAGTAAAAAAGCAATAATCTCGTTACTGGAGTTGGAATCAAACAACACAGAGAAAGTCCAGTAAAATCACACTTTGGTTTAAAAACTAATTTAGTTATTTTTGAATTAATTTAGTGAAAAATTTTTTTTCTTTGTCCTTTTTTTTTTCTTGCTTGGTGAAAAAAAAAAAAAAAAAAAAAAAAAAAAAACACATACAAAATTAGTTTTTAAACCAAATGAAGAAAATTTATTGAAATATCTCGAATATTCTATATTAAAACATACTGTTTTTTCTTTATATTCCGTAATAAACGAGTATCTATTTACTATATATATATATATATATATAAAAAAAAGGATATGTCACCCAATTATGAAGCTCTGTTCAACTATGAAATGTAAAAAAAGTGAAAGAGTGATTAAGATGGGTAGTAACTATAACCAAATTTGAGAGAATCAAATGGAACTTTCAAGTCTTTCCTCGAGAGGAAAAAGAGCTCTCACTAGTCACAATAAACAGAACGTTTAAAGGAAGAAATACTCAAATTTTGGTACAATTTTTTAAAAAGGAAAAAAAAAAAATTGTTTAAGAAGAAAGAAATTGAAATTTTTCTAATTTTTTTTTTTCTAATAGATGAGAAAGTCAAATTTACCCTATTAAAACAAGTGATATATTTATTTATCTATATAAATATATAAATATATATATATAAATATATATATATAAATAAATCAAGTATTAACAACAACCAAATTAAAGAACATGAACAAAAGGGAGAGAAATCAAGACTGTACAGTCTATGTCGGTAATCTGGATGAAAATGTCACGCAATCTTTGCTATATGAACTGTTTATTCAAGTTGCTCCTATAACTTCTATTCATTTACCAAAAGATCGAATACTGAAAACTCATCAAGGTTATGGATTTGTTGAATTCAAGTCTTTGAAAGACGTTGAATATGTTGAGAAAATGATGAGTGGTGTCAAATTATTCAACAAGTCGTTGAAGGTCAACAAAGTAAACAAAAATGAGGAAATTGAGACGGGCTCTACGTTGTTTATTAAGAATCTGGACGAGCTTGTTGATGAAAACCAATTGGTTAATATCTTTAGGCAATTTGGACAATTTGCTAAACCTCCAAAAATCATAAAAAACGATAAAAGTAATAGCAATGCATTCATCTATTACAAATCTTTCAAAGAAAGTGATGATGCTTTAAAGAAAATGCAAAACCAATTCATCCTAAATAAACAAATTCAAATAGACTATGCTTTCAAAAAAGTTAATGGGAAACTCACAAAACATGGTGACGCAATTGAAAGATTACTACAGAATGAAGCAGAGAAGAACTCCTATTCAATTTGAACTCTTGACAACCTCTTCAACTACTCTTTTATAGAACTTTTCCAACGTTATATCATCACTCAACAACCCAACGCCTGAATTCAGCCTACTTTTCAAAAATCTGTCCTGTGACATCCCATCATCAGTCACTATATATCTACTCAATGGGAACCTTTCTTTGAGGATATCCATGGCCTCTAGTTTTGGTGCTTCGATCAACTCCAAAATGTTGGAATATTCAACTGGGTCTAAATCCATATCTCTCCAACTTGCTATACTCTCCCCAAAATGAATCAAAATATGAGTAAATGAGTCCATTAGTATAATTTCATCGTGTTTCAAATATTGTAAATTCAGTGGGATGGGTGTTGGATTCTCTGGGTTCTCCAACGAGTATGCTAGTAAAATAGGTTGAATTGCTAATAATGACTCATTAGTTGAAACTTTGAGGAAATTATCAATCAGATATGTTAATTCGTCAGGCGTACTATTAAAGTTTGACAAAATTGGTGATTTGAATATCAAATTATAGAAAAAACTGGGTAATTGCTGGAAATTCTTGAATGTTTGGAAACTCGAAACTTCATTTTGTATAAAAATCCCAAAATTTTGCATAAATTTCTTCAGATATCCCTCCAAAATTGAATTCACCTGTTTGAACTGTAGCTGTGATTTGTATAACTTATGGATTATCTCTTTTGTAATCAGCACAATAGCGGTCTCTTCATCAAAATCATCTTCTAGTTTGTACGACGCATTATTTGTGGTTGCCCTTTCAACGGTTATCACCCTGATTATTTCTTCTCCGTTACTGTTATAATATTTGGTATGAAATTGAATATAAACTTTCTTTGGTATTTTTAACTTTTCACTCGAATAACCAACAGTATCCATCTTGAAAAAAATATTGAAGTTGTGTCTACTAGAAATGTGATTTAGTAGCACAGTGTTGCCTAATCCATCACCAATTTCAACATCGCTAACCATATCTTCATCGCCTGATTTCTTTACAACTCCACTCCCAATGAATCCAGAGACTTTTAATGATTTCGAAGTGATAACCTTCAATTCACAACTCGAATTAAAATCCACCAATCCTTCATCATCTCCTATTTCTTGAAACAATCTCATGAAGTTCATTTTAAATAGATTCATACTGAAAGAATCATTCAATATTATCACGCCCCCAGTTCTTTTTGTCAATTCTCTCATTTCATAAATCCCGACTTGGTCATAACTAGCAACGAAGAAACTAACACTAATTGAACCTCCACCGCACTCGACACCCAATTCGTTAAAGAAGCTCATTGAGTTATCAACAAAACTTGCTTTATTTTTCAAGATATCATTGAACGAACGAATCTTGTCTGATTTCTCTATTGATGTTATTTGACCCGGCCCAGCTGAACATGGACCTGAAACAAAACTGAACAAATGGGATCTCATTCTGACTAACTTTAGCAATTGCACTGAAGTATAAAGTGCAGATCCATGGCATCTCACGGGTCTTAAACCATCAATTTTTATATGGGGTGATGGCTTCAATAAATCAATCTTCTTGATAAACTGAGACTTGGAATCTTCCACAAATAGTGGATGGAAAAATCTCTTCAATGTAAGTTCTGATTGTAAACTATTCATGCCCAGCAATAGATCCAGGTTATCATTCATTTTGTCACCTTTCAAAGCAACGATTTTTTGGGTTCCACCGAGATCTATGGCTTCATGAATATAAACACAAGAATCATAAGTGATCAACCCAACATGACTTCCTAATGGTACTCTATCCAAATTTTCAATCAGTGTGGCTTTCAAGCTCTCAAAATCTTCACTTTCTGTATTCAAATCTACCAAGTACAAGAAAACCATCCCGTTTCCAGGTGTATTCTTGTGCTTGAGATATTGTGCAGGAATATGATATTCAACGTTATCATCCAATTCCATCTCGAAGTCTTGTAGTGAGCAGTCTAAGCTATTTCGCAATCCACAGAAACAGCACTCCCAAACGCCCACTGCTCTATCCAGTTTGCAATACTTGTTAACACCACCACTGCACTTCCTACATCTTTTTACCAGTTTTGACAGTTTTTTGTTTGGTTCGCTGATCAAGGGATTGAATACTACACCAATGGGCACAACCATCCTCGACTCTTCATCTCGCTTCACTGGGAATGTGTTGAAGTTGAAGCGGATGCCCTTCTTGTGCTCTTCCTCCTCGATATCATAATTAGACTTCTGTTTCGATACTGATTGTTAGATCATAATGAAAATAGTAATTGAGAAACAAAAAAAAAAACATACATTGTTCGCCATTCAAGATTTTTTAAAAAAAAGAGATATATTTTACAATTAATGATGACCAATCTGAGATCAGTTATATTCCAATTTAAGTGAGCTTGAAAAGATAAGTCTGGTGTATTTCCCTTTCCAATGCTTTTTCCAATCTTCAAATAGAAAGAAAAAAAAAAAAAAAACAAAAAAAAAAACAAAAAAGATCAAAAACCACTTAATTAAGGCATAACTTTGTACTACCCTTCTTCTTCTGACCTGAGGTTTGAAAAATAAAGTACGTCACCTTAGTTATTAGCTTGTTAGAATAATGACTAAATATTTAACTTGATGTCAAATTCAGTATAAATATGATTGAAAAAGCAAGATGCGGATGAGTGATCTATTGTCATCGCTATCGCCTGTCGTATAGTTTTAAAACCTGTATATTAGTCTGTGTCTTATTGTGATTGTTTATTAATCAATCAAGTATATAACCTATCATAATCTTCTTCTTAGCAAAGAAAAGAAAAGAAAAATTTGAAGCAATTACTTGTGAAACTAACTACAATTTTGAATATAAACATATAGGTAGTAAATTAAATGACTGTACAAACAAAATCAAAAACTTTAAGAAGAGAACTAAAACATACAAATAACAACATCAATCTCGCTCAAAACTATTTCTTGCAGCATGAAGAACCAGCTAAAGCACCACTAGTTTGAGAGAAAGCTAATCTTGAGGCTTTGTCCAATTTTGAGACAACTTCTTTTGCACCATTACTTTTAACTTCAGAAGTAGTAGCAGCATATGATGGAGGAATGTCCAAAGCTGGATTTTGAGTGAAGAAATTTCTTGGTCTTATCAACAAAGTGATTGGTTCAGCAGGCATCAATGGGAAATCTTCTGGTGCTGGAACATGGGAAATACCGAAAGTGTGGAAAACAATCAAATCAGTGTTTTCGATGTTATCAGTACCGTTACCAATCCATTCTTTAATACCAACAGCACCTTCACCTGAAGATTGTGGAACGTGGACACCAGATGGATACAATCTATCTTCTTCGAATTTAACAACATTCATAGCATGTTTAGCCCATGGAGCTCTCTTAGCTGCAAGTGAGTTGTCCTTTGCCATCATTAATGGAGTTTGTGAAGAAACGATTTTGTATGAAACTGGTTTACCTGAATATGGGTTAATTTTGTTTGGGTTGGTGATATCCCATGATCTAGCAGTGGCAGCGTTAGCATGAGCCAATGATTCAGCAACGGTCTTGTATGGAGTACCTTGACCGAACCAACCGTTACCATATGGGTTTTCAAGTGAACCTAATGGATCTGGAGATGGAAGAACATCTGATTGGACAACAGTATTATTGTCACCGTCAACTCTTGGGTCAATTCTTAAGGAGAATAAATGTTGATGGTTGTGAGCATTAACTTGAGGATAAACAGTAGTACCCCATGGACCAGTTTTTTCACCTGGGTTGGCAACATATGTGTTCAATATACCAGTTAATTTGATGTCTAATCTGATAGAACCATCTTGTAAAAAGTTCCAATAAATACAGTATTCATAGTTGGCAGCAGTGAAAATTTGAGAAATAATCAATCTGGTGGCTCTGGTAACGATGGTGGTACCGAAATCATCTCTGAAATCAGAATGTTTGAACAAAATACCATCGTCTTCTTCGTGAATACAAACAGCGTTTTTGACAGTGATTGGTTCACCAGCTCTGTCAGCGAAGAAAGCATCCAAATAATGAATGACACCTTTACAATCACAACCTAAAGCTAGAGGATTGGTCATGTAACCAGCCCCATATTCACCAAGATCTAAAGCATGTTTTCTGAAATGTTTAAAAGTTGGATCACCGTATGGGACAATCATTTCAGCTAATGACATTCTGTGGAAAATTGGACGAACATCACCATGGTCATTGTAAGTGATATCAGATAAAACGATACCTTCTCTGTAGTTGAAACCAATGTGGAATTTGAAGTTTGACCATTCCATAACGTTACCGTTGATTTTGAACGAAACACCTTCTGGTTGGGTGACATTGATTGGTTTAACATCATCTCTGTAACCGTATTTCTTAACAACATCGGCTGGGAAGAAATTTGAGTGTTTCTCTTTTGAAACTGGTCTTCTGACCTCAGGAATATCAATGTAGATGACTTCTTTGGTTTCAGTATCAACAATTGGAATGAAATCTAATGGATGTGAATATTGAGAATCATTTTCATCCGATCTGTAGTACATCATAGCTTGTTGCAATCTTCTAGCAGAACCCCATCTTTCATCATAACCAATGGTCCATGGATCACAGTAAATTTTGTGCATATCAGTGGCTGGAATACCAGATAGAACAACTTGTTCAATAACTTTTGGATCAGTTCTAATGACATCTTCAGTGGCTTGTAGATCTTCAACAGTTAAAATTGGTTGAACACCTTCAGTATGTTTCAATTGGGTAACAGCTAAATAACCAATATCAACAACACCTTCTTGAACACCAGGTTTTCCAGCTTCTAAAATAACGAAAAATGCTAATCTTGGAGGTCTTGGGCCATTTTGTTCTTTCCATTCATAGTAGGATTTCTTGGTTGGTTCTTTCAAAGTAACAGTGTTGAAAGCAATTTTTCTTGATCCATACTTTTCCTTAACAACAGAAACAACAGTTTTAATTTCTTGTGGGTTTAAAGGATCCAAAGGATGAGCTGGTAATGGTGGAGGCTGAACAGAAGCAGTAGCTTGAGAAGCAATTTGTTGTAAACGTTCCATTTTTGAAGTAAGATAGAACTTTTAGTGAGTGAACTGAAAACACAAATTCGAATCAAAAGGGGTTCAAATCAACTCTTTAAATACTTCAGCTGGTAATCACTCATCATCATCTCATCACCTAATAAATCCGGTGGGTTTTTTATCAAGATGGAGAACGATTAGCCAATCTTATCCAATCTACAGCCCTTTTCGGAAACTAAAAACACAACATCCAAACACCAGTCTATATTGGGAAGGCTTATCCGCTTATTCTCAAGTGTTTTGTATTTCCTTTTTTAGAATGCGGTAGTTATGGATATTTTAGCCAATAACTCTCAAACATTGAGAGTTAAGATTCACACCAAAAAAGCTCAGCAGTTTTTGACGAGAGATTTAGATGTCAATCGTTGTCGCTGTCTCCAGTGTAAATTTACAGAGGGAATTACCGTTTTCATTACGTTTTTATTGGTTGGTTCAGTGATCGGATATCTCTAATGCTAATTCATCATTAATCACCATCATCTAACTTGGTATTCAGTTATATCCAGGCCTCATAGAGAGAATCTATTAATATTGAAGGCTGGTGCATTTCACTACCGTTATTCTGTATAAGAAGTTTCAACAGGTGATACAAAAGACGTTAACCATCCCTGCTCGTCGTGTTAAACAAGTTTTATTGCCTACAAAATGTGTTAGATGCATCTCTATTCAAATTTTCCAGCTCTATTGTGCTGTTCCAGACACAAAACAGCTATGTGTCAAATTATGCATTTCCTATTCTGGCAATTATTTGCCCTTATTGTGATTATTAATCGATGCGTTGTGTATGGATAATACCGTGAGTTTTCTTGAAGTTCAATATAATGAGTCTTTTTAAATTACAAAATTATCCCAACGTTATTATTCTTCAGGTTATCATTGATATAAACTTAAATCTAAGAATGACACCCTCGAAATGCGGCCAATACTGCTGGTTCTTAAAACACTAGGTTGGTGATTAATATCGCACTTTCGCTAGTTTTGGCTTAGAAGTTCAATGAAATTTGTTGATTCATATTTTGCTTTCTGCTCTGGTGCTTGTGATTCGTATCTAAGATCAGATGTTTCACTATAATTATAGAATTCACAGCTTGGATTTGGAGCGACGCTAAAAGAATAATTTTTAAGCAATTAATACAGTGCCCTTTAAAGTCGCTTTTACCTTATGTATGATAAAATGGCCCCCTATCTCCTCAGTTAAGCCAAACTGCTTAACAGAAAGGAAAATTCTCAACACAAATTATAGAAAACATTGTCATCTAGGATCAAAAAAAACCAGCATGTAGACACCGATCAGAATAATAGAATTTAATGAAATGAAAATCTTTCCTAGTCATAAATGTACTTTTCACAACTTCCAAAAAAGACTCAAAACGAAATCTTAATTCTCCTTTGAAAATGGTGTTTGCTTGGGTACTTTTCGTTGTAGAATCATATATTATAAAGATGAGGAAGATTGTATGCTTCCAGTGGAGGCAAAGCCAAAGAAAAACGCACAGAAAGGAATAACAAGCTTGACCATGTTACTTGTTGTATAGTTATATCATAAATGCTGCTCATAGCACTATGTCTCTAACCAAACTATGTAACCAGATTCGATCTATCTTCTATATGTTTCTTTCCTCTCTGCAATATAAAACCCGACCTTTCACACATATGTCTGTTATACCCTAAGTATACAACCGTCGCTTCTATAATTTTATAATGCTCTATATAATTTCCTAATAACTTTTTCTTTCAATAAAAGCTCGCGTGGCGTAATGGCAACGCGTCTGACTTCTAATCAGAAGATTCTGGGTTCGACCCCCAGCGTGAGTGCTTATTTTTTTCCACTTTTTTTTTTTTACTTTTCTCACTTTTTTTTATTGATAGATTCCGATTACGAAACTCAGAAGTTTCATAGCACTTTACAGGTCTATTTACAAATGGCAAATTCCCACCAAAACTGTGTATCTATCTGCCTATAGATTGTCCTACTCACCATGGATAATTGTTGATTGCGACTTTTTGCCATATTAATTTTTCAGAAGCCATAGTGAAACAGATGAGGCTTTGCGTCAAATTTGGATCCGATTAATGATTCTTTTTTGATCCGATAAGTGTCAAATTGGTCCATGAATTAGAAGCCAATATTGTGGTTTTATTGATGGTCAACAACTTGTCAAATTACATTAATGCACTTTTAGCAACGGTTTTGTTGACATTCTCGTAAGCCACAGACTCACGATATAAATGATGATGCCTCCCTGCACTTTATCTGTGCTCTAGTCATACTTTTCACTAATAAAAACAATGTCTACAAAAGTTGACCTTCTGACAAAAGCTGATGGTTATGGTGTCTTGTTTGGTGTCGGTGCCTTTTTTGCTCTTGGTATCATTGTTACTACTAAACTTTCCAAGAAATATTTGAACCAAAATGTCAACTCAACTGAAATCTTCATGGTCGTTAATAGAAATATCGGCATTGGTTTAACAGCAAGTGCAGTTTATTCATCTTGGACCTGGGCTACTGAGCTGTTGTGGGTTGTCACAATGGTTTATCTTTATGGTGTTCAGAGTTCGTATTGGTATTTTGCCGGTCTTGCTTTGCACCAAGTTATTATGGCCTATTTAGGTATTGAAGCTAAAAAAAGAATCCCAACTGGACATACTTGTTTAGAGATTGTTGAGCTCAGATATGGAAAAACAGGGCACATTTTGTATATGTTCTTATGTCTGTTAAACAATCTACTTTCTTCAAGTTCAATGATTCTTGGTGCTGCTGGTGCTATCTCCGTTATGTGTGATGATCTTCATATTGTTGCAACCACTCTACTGATTCCTTTTGGTGTCATGTTATATACTGCATCTGGCGGTTTAATGTCAACTTTCATCACCGATTATGTTCATACTTTTATCCTGCTGATTGTTCTTTGCTACATCACTACAGCATCATTGGTTAGTGAGCATATTGGAGGAATCAGTGGATTGTATGATTTAGTTAGAAACCAAGAAATAGCTGGTGAATTAAGCTCAGTCTCGGGTAACTATCAAGGGTCCTTACTAACTGGTAAATCCCAGGGTGCTATCTATTTTGGTTTGATCCATTGTATTGGTGATTTAGGCTTAACAGTCATGGATTCTTCATTCTGGCAAAAATCATTTAGTGCGAGTGTTGATGCTACGGTTCCTGGTTACCTTATTGCTGCATTTTTCATTGCTGCAAATGTCTGGCCATTAGGTTTGATTCTTGGTTTAGCAAATGTTGCTTTAGAGAAAAATCCAATATTTCCAACATATCCACGTGAAATGACTGCCTATGAAATCAACTCAGGCTTCGGCTTGATGTATACAACGAAAGCTTTATTGGGTACAAGTGCAGTTGGCGCTGTCTTATTGGTGATTTATCTTGCTGTTACTTCTACTGTTAGTGCACAGATGATTTCAGTCAGTAGTATTATCAGCTTTGATATTTTCAGAAAATATTTCAAACCGGGTGCTTCAAACAAGCAGATGATTACTGTTAGTCACTTGGGTGTTATCTTTTTTGGATTATTCAGCGCTGGTTTCTCAATTATGCTACATTATGTTGGTGTTGACATGTCATGGTTTGGTTATTTCTATAGTATGCTGAATACACCTGGCGTGTTCCCAATGATTCTGCTAATTACTTGGAAAAAACAATCAAAACTAGCTTTCATTGTTTCCCCAATCTTAGGCATCATATTTGGCTTAGTTGTTTGGGTTACCACTGCTCATAAATTATACGGTGAAGTTACTGTTGCAAGTACTGGTAAGCAATTGCCCTGCCTCTATGGTGGCTTAACCTCGTTATTTTTGCCATTGATCTCAACAGTTGTAATAAGTTTGATCAAACCAGATAACTTTGATTGGGAAAAATTGAAGGAAAGTCAATTGATTCCAGACGATGATTCAGCAAATGAAGATTTTGAGAAGAATGTTGAATTACAAGAAGATCAGCTTGAGAAGTCAGATATTGCTATTGAGCTAAATGAGGACGTTGACTCTTTGACCGCTAAAGAAGAAAAAACAATAAATTTTTATAGTAAAGTTGCTAAATATTCACTCATTTTTATTACTCTATTGACTTGGGTTGTTTGGCCATTGCCATTGTATCGTGATTACATTTGGTCAAAGAGCTTTTATAGTGCAAACGTTGTTGTTTCACTCATCTGGGTTTATGGTGCATTTATTGTTATTGGGTTGTATCCTTTGTATGACGGCCGTCATTCATTGAAGAAGATTATATATGGTGTTTTGGGGAAAAAGAGTGAAGAAATTGAAGCTTGATAATGGTTCTATAATAAATTTTTAAATAATTGTTTTTGAAGACGTCAAATATTGTAAGATCAAGGTAGAGCTGTTTCTTTTGTTAACGTAAGCATCAACGTCTCATAGCAATCTGTGGAACAGACCCATCTATGCGGACTGTGGTATTTACGGATGCCATAGACATGCAATATTCATCAATCGACAAATCACTATTTTCAGGGCCCAATAGAGCCGAAGTTTGAATAGTGGCTTGCGCTAATCAATTTGTAATAACCTTAATCTGTCCCACCTTCGAAAACGTCAATTTGCACGTATGCTCGTCAACTGCAAAAACTTCAAGAGCCATGCATTACTGGATATCAACCGAACTTCTGACCCGATTCCTTGAAACTGGACCATGACGTTACTTCAAAGCCATCAGCCATTTCTATAAAATACTCTCCTTCCCGATTATTGTAGTCTTCCTACTATGGTCTCACAAATAGGAGAAATCATAATGGCGTCTCAACCTCAAACGAAAAGGCAGAAGCCAAGCAGAAAGCCATTGATACTTAATGCGTTTCTGATGGGCTCGTCTGGTCATCAAAGTGCTGGGATTTGGACACATCCAAGAGATCAATCAACAAACCTGTATAATTCATATGAGTACTGGGCTAACCTAGGCAGATTGTTGGAAAAAGGTAGATTCCATTCATGTTTCATTGCTGATGTTTTAGGTCCATATGATGTTTATCATGGACCAAGAAACTACGATAATGTTGCGATATCAGGTGCACAATGGCCGGTTTCTGATCCTTCTTATTTCATCCCAATTTTGGCATCAGTTACTAAAAACTTATCATTTGGAATGACATTCAGCACAATAAGTGAAGAGCCGTATCATTTAGCTAGAAGATTGGGAACCTTGGATCATATCACAAACGGTAGACTGGGCTGGAACATAGTCACCAGTTACCTGGAAAGTGCAGCTAGAAATCTTTTGAACGGAAAAGAATTGCCTCCACATGCTGAAAGATACGAAAGAGCTGAAGAGTACACAAACGTCGTTTATAAGCTATTGCTTTCAAGTTGGAGAGACGATTCAGTCAAGTTAGACAAGGTCTCAAGAATATTCACGGATCCTAAAGGACTAAGAGAAATCAATCACAAAGGTAAATATTTCACCGTTCCAGGCCCTTCTATCACACATCCTTCAAAACAAAGATTACCAGTTATTATACAGGCTGGTACTTCCCCTCGTGGTGTTGAGTTTGCAGCTGAGAATGCTGAAATTGTCTTTGTGAATGGATTCTCACCTCAACAATTAGCTCCAAAGATTGAAGCAGTTAGAAATTTAGCAGTTGAGAAATATGGCAGACCCAGAGATGCCATTAAGTTTGTTACCCTAGTAACGGTTATTATTGGCAAGACAGAAGAGGAAGCTAAAGCAAAACTTGAGGAATATAAAAGTTATACAAACCCAGAAGGTTCACAGGCTTTGTTTGGTGGGTGGACAGGTATTGATATTGGCCAGTATGGGTTAGATGAGCCATTAGGAGAATCTAGCTCAAATAAATCAACCGGTATTAGCTCCTCGATTGAAAATTGGAAAAATGCTGTCCCTGGTATTAAAAAATGGACAAGAGAAGTTATAACTGACCAGATTCGCATTGGGGGTCTAGGTCCAAGAATTTTTGGTACAGTTGAACAAATTGCTGATAGGTTAGAGGAATATGTCGATTTAGGAGGTGTTGATGGTTTCAATTTTGCTTATACTGTATTGCCTGAAAGTTTTGAAGATATTGTAACATATTTAGTTCCAGAGTTACAAAGAAGAGGATTGGCACAGAAAGAATATGCTGTTGATGGTGGTACTTTTAGAGAACAACTTTACGGTGAAGGGAATATATATCCTAGAGATAATGATCATCCTGCTGCAAAACTCAGATGGACAAGCGATTTGACAAAAGAAGAGTTTGAAAAGAAACTGGAAGAATCAATTTGATACTAGTTATTTGAATCTTAGACTATATTAAATATTTACCACTTGAATACAGTACAATGCAATTTCGATTTACAGTAACTGATTCTATCTCCGTTGTTTATATATGAACTGAATTATAAGCATGGAATTTGTCTAATCTCCGGCTAGGTCCATGCAGATGTTAAATCTGATTAGTTATGCTATACTCGCACCTGAACTTTGGATTAACAAAACAAACTCAGCCTGAATCATTCCATTATTGGTTAATGTTTAAGCTCTAACTCTATTCGAGTCTAAGTTATCAGGTTGAACGTGAAAATTTTGTAATCAATATTTAATTTTTGAAGATTAAAAATTGCATCAATTGTTTAAACAATCTATTAAAATTAAATATTGTATTATAATTTTTTTATTAACCAAGTTATGAATACATCTTACTTGTGCTTTAATTATAAAATAAGAGCACGGGTTAGGTTATTTATAGTTAAATACATCTATGGCTTGTTACAATAGATTGCAAGTTTTAGTAATTTATCTGTTGACGGAATTTAAGATATGCTATAATTTTTTTTTATCGGACCAAGTTCTGATACGTTTACTGGCAAGTTAATTTAACCACACCTAGCAGTAATATATGCTCAACCGATTGATACTCGTTTCAGTTATAAAGTCAGTATATATATATATGGATCATTAGGTGGAGTGTGGAGTGAAAAAAAAAATAAATTAAGAATGACACGGACAGGAATTGAACCTGCAACCCTTCGATTGCACTGAATTCCAACTGGAGTCGAAAGCTCTACCATTGAGCCACCGCATCATCTTGAAAAATTCAACCTTAATTACCCAAATAGGAAAGTTACCAAATTTGTGTAAACAAAAGCTTGGCTATTTTTCAAAATTACCCAGAAAGCGACATAATTAGCTCGCGTGGCGTAATGGCAACGCGTCTGACTTCTAATCAGAAGATTCTGGGTTCGACCCCCAGCGTGAGTGCTTATTTTTTTCCACTTTTTTTAAATTAAGCTTAGTATATATATTTATTTTGCATAATGGTATTCGTGTACAACTCGATATTTCAAGTGTTGAGATTTGTTACTTTATACTTAAGAAAGTATTGTCAATTACTTAGTCTTTATAGTTTTAAACGGCTGCGAGATCAGCTTCTAAAATCAAACTTTATTTTTAGTGTCAATTAAAAAGAAGAAATCTAGTAAGTCTAGTAAATCTAGTAAATCTAGTAAATGTCTCGGTTAAAGATAGGAATTGCAATCTAGAATATCAAGAAGAAATACAATAATTTTACCTTAAACTAAGATCAATAAGAAAAGAAACAATACTCTTCATGTCTCATTTTGAGCCAATGACAACACACAAATATAAGCTGACATTTCTTTTTTCTTTCTTTCTTTTTTTTTTTTTTTTTTCTTTTAAATTAAAGAATAAAAATATTAACCAAAATAAAGATTCGCGAAAGTCAACAGTTTTTTTGTTGAGATTTAATTTTTTAATATGAAAACTTTTCTTTGTTTAATTCTTTCGTTCGTTTGTTCTGTTGAGATTTGAGCTTCAAGATGTCCTCTTCTGTCCAAGTCTTTGCATCTAGCACTGGAGAATCTATCACCTCCTCTTTAAAGTCAACGAAAATATCAGGTAATGTTACAGGTTTATCAAAAACCGAAACTAAACAAGCCATAGATACTAATGGTAACGTCTTCAACGTTCCTGATTTTACCATTAAAGAGATCTTGAGTGCTATTCCAAAACATTGTTATGAGAGAAGATTGTTGCAGTCTCTATCTTATGTTTTCAGAGATATTTTAGCTATGACTGTCATTGGTAACATCGGTTACAGATTGATTCCATTGATTGATAATCAAGCTATTAGATTTGTTTTATGGGGTGTTTATTCTTATACTTTAGGTTTATTTGGTTTCGGATTATGGATTTTGGCACACGAATGTGGTCACGGTGCTTTTAGCGATTATACTTGGGTTAACGATTTTGTCGGTTGGGTTTTACATTCTTATTTATTAGTTCCATATTTTTCCTGGAAATTCAGTCATTCTAAACATCACAAAGCCACTGGCCATTTAACAAGAGATATGGTTTTCGTTCCATACACCAAAAAAGAATATCTTGAAGTCAAAGGTAAATCTAAAATTTCTGAAGTTACTGAAGAAACTCCAATTATGACTTTTTTAACTTTGGTTTTCCAACAGATTGGCGGTTTACATCTTTATTTATTAACAAATGCCACTGGTCAGTCACATCCAGATTATTCACCATTAGGAAGATCACATTTCAATCCAGCATCTCCTATCTTTGATGCCAAAGATTATTGGTATGTTGTTCTTTCAGATATTGGTATGATCTGTACTTTTACTGCTGTTTACTTATGGGCTAAGTATTTCAGTGTTTGGTCTGCTTTCATCAACTGGTTCATTCCATTCTTATGGGTTAACCATTGGTTAGTTTTTGTCACCTTCTTGCAACATACTGATCCTACTATGCCTCATTATGAATCTGACGAGTGGACCTTTGCCAAGGGTGCCGCCGCCACTATTGATAGAAATTTTGGGTTTGTTGGCCAACACATTTTCCATGACATTATTGAAACTCACGTTTTACATCACTATGTTTCAAGAATTCCATTTTATAATGCTAGAGAAGCTACTGATGCTATTAAAAAAGTCATGGGTGAACACTATCGTTATGATGGTGAAAACATGTGGAAAAGTTTATGGAAAGTTAGCAGAAGTTGTCAATTCGTTGAAGGTGATGGAGTTAAAATGTTCAGAAACGTTAACAGTATTGGTGTTAAACCAACTGATAATGAACTATGATCTCATAAACTATAGATTATGCTATTTTTTTTTTTTTTCAATTCGTCATATTTGTATATTAAAGGAAAGAATTTTTTAAAGAAAGGGTAATTCTAGGAGTAAATTTTTTATATGCATGTTTAGAATTTATGAACATTTAGAATTAAAACGCTATGTCTTTTTTCCAGTTTCATAACTCATCCGTATCGTTGTGGTTTATCATCTCCTTCAAATGTAGAATTCCTAGAAAATGCGGTTTCCTTTATGTCTTTAACAACCCATGTAATACAAGTCAACAGTAGAACAACAACGCACTCCATAACAAAAGCCATGGAGGCATACATCTTCCAATCGCCCAGTAAAAAGGTATATTTGCTGAAGCTTTGGTTTTGCTGGTAACCGTTGCCTTTGAAATTAAAAGCTGATAAGATGCTATAGATGATTTTAATAACCAGGAAAGGCGAAATTGCCAGCAATAAAACAAGAACAACTAAAACAGGCGTTTGATGATATCCTGTCTTAAGCACCTCTCTGAATTTTATAACGGTACAAATAAATGAACCTAGGAAAGAAATCAGATATAATATTGAACCGGCTTCTATTATTGATCGTGTAGTTGATAAGCTATCATTTCCTGATAAACTGCCACCAACAATATTAATGATAAAGGCTATAAAAGCCAATTTCTCAATGATACCTTCCCATTCCTGAACATCTTTTGGTTCAGCAAGGCACTTCCTTATTTGACCAATAATAGCAAGTCTTCCCGCATTCTTTCTTTCGAATTCACCATTCATCACCTTTGAAATATAAACCGTAGTGTAAATATATAGGAAGATGCTGATACCTGTAGCAGTTGTATTTAGGACTATTGAAGCAATCAATAATCCAATGTTATAATCAGATGGTGTTTTATCTAGGTCATGAACAAACGCAACTGTTAAACAGCCGCTGACTAGCTTAGCAAGAACTAAAAGCAAGTATCTGGTGTAGAACCACTTAAAGTACGACCATTTTGAGAAGATTTTGAAAGCTGGGTAGAATGCAGCGATCAGCATGAGAACATAGAATGCTATCTCTGTTATAGCAATGTCTTTCCACTGTTTGTAAACCATTATGACGGGAGTTTGGACGCTGAGTTCATTTCAATCCGGTGACAATATACAAATTGAGTACAAATAACACACTTTTTAAATAGTGATTTAACCATTGCTATTCGTGACGGATCTCATCTTACTTGGTGGTGTGTTAAAACTGTTAAAAATTGATAGTGCATTTTTAGCGCTTATATAATCGGATATAGTGACAGTTTCCATTGGTATTAGTGGTCTGTCATATCTTTTGTGAATTGGTTAGTTGAAGAAAATATAGTAAAAGGAGAAGATAGTATCAGGTAGAAGCAATAACCGTTAGTGATGAAAATTGTATTGAGTTACTAAGAAGAGGTAGATTTACGAGCTGAAGGCCTTTTTGTTGCATTAAACAATATAGACAGGTTACCTTTTGCTTGGCAGTTGAGTCAAAGCCTCAAAGCTTCAAAGCCTCATTAGTTTTTGAAAAATAAAAAGATGCAAAAATGATGACCTCTGAAGTCACTACCACCAATGATTGCTATCTAAGACTAATATTTGGTAGAGCTTATTATCAGCTGAGAAAATTGGGGCATTGAATCATACATAGTGCGTAATTCAATATTTTTGGGTGATGGATGATTTCGATTGCGGGAGGGAAGAGAAAGAGCAAGAGGTATTGCTAAAACCAATTTGTTTATGATTGCTGGTTTTGAAAAAAAAAGCTTCGAGCTTTATCCAAAAACGTTAGTTATCATGTGTGTTCATTTTACTGCAATGCAGAAAAGTAGTCAAGCAATCACCTCACCCAAAGACTCGCAACAAACAAAGGTTAAAATCAGGCGCTCAAGAAATGGTTGCTCAAGCTGTAAGCAACTAAGAATCAAATGCAATGAGGACAAACCAGTATGTGAATACTGCCTACACACAAGAAGAGAATGCGTCTATTCAAAGAAGTATGTCAAGAAATCCAGAAGCAAAAAATCTCAAACATCAGAAGATATGACAGTAGAAATTAATAGCAAAGACTTTTTCAATGAATCAAAACTGTCTCTAAACTCTTTGGCTCAACAGCTAGATGTTGGTAAATTTGAATTAAGATTATTGAGATGTTTTACAGATCATGGTGGTCAGTTCTTCTCTTTTGGAGCGGATCAGAACGTGATGAACTTCTGGGTTCACAAAGTGCCTAAGATGTGGTCAGCTTCCGAGCTGGTAAAGAAGTCCTTATATTCAATAAGTTGTATGATTTTGTGGGCTCAGTATGAGCTCAACATGATCCAGAATATCTATGTTGAAAATAATATTATTGTTAGAAAGGATAGCAGTGAAATTACTTCTTTGTCTAAGGATGCAAAATCATTGTTTCAGAAAAGTGACGATTATTTTCAAAATACATTGAGTTTAGTCTTGAAGTATTCGAAATATAACCTAGCTGATAATATCGATTTATCTGGATATATTTCTGTTGCATACATTGCCTTATTTGCATTAGTATCAATTCATCCATATTCTCCATTCCCATTGATTGAATATAAGGATACACTTGAGAAGGAGTCTGTTGATTTATTGGAATTCTGCCGGATGTTTTCTCATGACCTTATCCCAGAAGTTTCAAACAGACTTTCGAACACAAAATTTGGTTGTTTGTTTTATAGAAATGAGGCTTTGATACAATTACCTGAAAAAAGTAATATATTTGGTGATTTTGTTAAATTTCCAATGGTTGAACATTTAAAAGATTATGTCAATAGAACTACAGATTACTTCCTTGACTCAAATTACAGGGGTTTTCACGATGCTATCAAAATAATGGAGAGATCACTTTACATTGCTAATAAACTCCAGTATGTCCTGCCTATGTATCGTGCTATAATTAGGCTCAGCATAGAGTACCCATTTGTTGAGTTGCTTAGAAGTAGAGATCACACAGCGTTGAAGATAATGTACTACTACAGTTGCCTGAACTCAATATCAGATTTTAAGGTATTCAAAGAACGGAGTCTTTGGGATGATTTTATTGAAGAATTTAAGACAATGAGCTTTGAAAGGTTCAATGGCCAGTTTGAGGAAAGAATGGATGAGTTGTTGTATGAAACCGTGGAATATGTCAAACGCAACCGAGCAAAGTTCAAAATGAGCATGCTATTCAAAATTGGCACGGAGGACCCGGTGTTATTGTTCTATAAAAACATTGGGAAGGATAGTGATAACTCGGTAGGTTATAACACGCTTCCCACAGTGCTATAACTATAGTATTATAGTCATAATGATTGAAGCCTTTTAAAGATAGAGGGCTATATCCGAAATTGTCAATTCTTTCGTAAATTTCAACAAAGGAAATTAAATTAGGCTCGTATTGTTCCCAAAACACTAACAAAAAGGTTCGAAAAATATCGTCAAACCAGCGATTAAAAGCCATATAATAGATGACGCTTACAGGGAATTCTTTGTCAACCTCAAGTGGCAACAATAAAAAACCAAGTAATAAAAACAATGAAAGATCGATATTGTCCGATTCGACCAATTCCCCCTATAAAACTCTTACTAAACCAAAAGTAAGAAGATCAAGGAATGGTTGTACGAACTGCAAAAGGTTGAAGATTAAGTGCGATGAAGCTAAACCTGCATGCGAATACTGCGTACACCTCAAGAAGGAGTGCTTGTATCTTCCTCCTTTGCAGAAACCAACTTCAAGTGCAAGTCAAAAGAAGACCAAAACGGCCATTAAAACAATATCGAAAACACCAATATCACAAACTGCAGTTATAAAATTAACAAATAAGCACTTACAACATTTAAACTCCATGCTGATTCATTTAAACGTGACGCGATTCGAGTTACGACTTTTGAAATATTTTGTAGATTTTGGTGGTGACTTCTTTTCATTTGGTAAGAATCCTGAAGTTCACAATGTTTGGGAGTATGAAATCCCAAAGATTTGGGCTAGTTCTGAATTGATGAGAGTTGCAATGTACGCGTTAAGTAGTATTCAACTATGGACACAATATAGACTGAACGAAATAACAAATGTTTACGTTGATGAGGAACAGACATTGGTCATATATGAGGATTTTAATGAAATGAAAGGTGTTAGATTATATGAGTTGACAGATAATTACTTTCAGAAAACATTGACTTTGTTGAAAATTTTAACATCAAATGAGACGTTGATATTGGATCCAAATGTTGGAGGTCAGATAATCGCTGCTAATATCATTGTTTTTGCATTTGTTTCGGTCCATCCTATATCCCCAGTTTCAGTTATTGCCTATCAGGATGGCTCTAATGGAGTTATGGTTGATATATTGGAAATCTGCAGAAATTTTCACTTATCAGTTTACTCAAGATATAGAGCAATTCAAAACACAAAGTACGTGGCTTTAACCTTCCCCAACGAAAACATAATCTTCCCACCGGAGGACTCTCCAGTGTTATTTGAGTTTGTTAATTATCTGAAATATTACATTAATTTACACTTTGCTCCTGATGATGTAAAACGTCTGACCTATGATACATGTATTAGAGCAATGGAAGTGGGGTGTTACAGAGCAGATATTTTGGGATATGTTATGCCAATATTTCGTACAATATTAAATATTGCTTCAGATCCAGATATAATTTATCTCATGAGAAATAAAGACTACATTGCTTTAAAATTGATGTTTTACTATAGTGCAATATGCTCAATCTCTGGATTCAAGTTGTTCAAAGATAATAGCATCTGGGACAGATTCGTTTTTGATTTTAGAAATCTAGCATTCAGTTTATTTAATGGGAGATTTGAAGATTCATTTGATCAAGCCATATACAATACTGTTATCGCATTTAAAGAAGGAAAAATAAGATTCCATATAGAGATGATTAAGACTCTAGGAATAGTAGATTATAGGGCATCATTACCACCTGATGCTCCATTGGTGAAAGGACTTATGGTTGGATATCCACCACCACCATTATAGAGTACATGTATATTAACCAAAATTACTAATACGAATGATAACAAGAGTCGAGTATTAATTGTATCATTATTTCTTTAAACAGCCGAAACCCCGACTTTTCAGCTAATTATCCCATTTTGGGCAATTTACCAATTAATGAAGTAATTTGATATCCTGGCTTATTAATGATGTCCGCAATAAGTGTGTATAAAAGGGGGAAGGGGATCAGAAGTGGCCTAAACTGGTATTATCTTCTTTCTCTTCCTTCATTGTAAGGACATATTACAGACCATAATTGAGCATTAAAGATGTCAACAGAATCAACAGTCGTCCCATGGAAGAACTTGGGTAAATCAGGCTTGAAAATCTCCAACGTTATTATTGGTTTCATGTCGTTTGGGTCAAAAGAATGGTCAGAATGGGTTGAAGATGATGAAGAAAAGATTTTCAAAATTCTAAAGAAAGCGTATGATCACGGTATCAGAACTTACGATACTGCTGATGTTTACTCAAATGGCCTTTCAGAAATTATCCTAGGTAAATTTTTGAAGAAATATAATATCAAGCGAGACAAAGTTGTTATTTTTACTAAAGTTTTTGCTCCAGTTGATGAAAGTTACGGCTATAAACAACTATTCACCTCCAAGACTGCATTGGATGAAATCAATTTAGCGAACAATAGAGGATTATCGAGAAGACATATTATCGACGCTGCAGAAAACTCTGTTAGAAGATTGGGTACTTATATTGATGTTTACCAAATTCATAGATTCGATCAAAATACACCACCAGAAGAAACTTTAAAGGCTTTGAATGATGTTGTTGACAAAGGATTGGCCAGATATATTGGTACATCAACCACAAGGGCCGTGGAATTTGTTGAATTGCAAAATATTGCTGAAAAGCATGGATGGCACAAATTTGTCTCTATCCAAAGTTACTACAATTTGTTAAATAGAGAGGATGAAAACGAGCTAAATTATTATGCTAATAAAACAGGAGTTGGGTTGGTCCCATGGTCCCCCTTAGCTCGAGGATTATTAGCCAGACCTGTCCCAAAAAGTGAAAAAGACTTGACAATCAGGGAAAAAGTCGCTGGTAAAGATTGGAGACTCACAGCCGAAGACGCAAGTAGAGCAGTTGATGTGGAAATCATCAATAGGGTTGGCGTGATTTCTGAAAAAAGAAATGTTTCAAGAGCTTCAGTTGCAACTGCATGGGTCATTTCAAAAGGGGCAGCCCCAATTGTTGGATTGGGATCTGAAGAAAGGGTTGATGATTTGATTGTTGGAGCAAACTTAAAATTAACTGAAGATGAAATCAAATACTTGGAAGAGCCTTATGTTCCAAAAGCAAGAGTTTTTGAGTAAAGCAAGATCTAAACTAGTTTTAGCAATAGAAACAAAACAAACAAACAAACAAAAAAAAATAAACACGCAACCACTTGGTAATTTAAACTGTAATATTATGAACTTATTGGAATCGAACCTTCGTTTGTTCCTTCAGCGTTGACGTCAATATTCTCTTCATCTTCATCTTTGATTTTAAATCTTCTTCTGCACATAGGACACAAAGTTTTGGAGGTAGCGACATCCAACCATTTCACAATACAGTGCATATGAAACCTATGGGTACATTCACCAATAACTAGCCAACAATATTAGTAATGAGACTTTTTTAACGGCAAAAAAAATCATACCTAAAACATACCTAATGGACACTCGTCACCTGGGTATTTACAAGAAGGACAGGTCCCATCGAATGAGACCCGGCAAATCCCACATACCTCTTCTTTTGGAACATCCCAAGACCATAAAGCAACACCTCTCCAGCTTTTAATATTCACTTTCATAGCTCTTCTTATGCTCTATTTAGATATCTTTCAATTCAAATCCAAATAGTGGATTTTTACAACTTGTAAACAAAACAAAAATCACAGACCAAGTTCGCGCATATATATACATATATATTACATAATCCTTAACTATGAGTTTATACTTTATACTCTTTTATTATACACCAGTCACATTTGGTTTAAAATCCAGCGATTTTAACTAGTAATTGTGCACCTTTGTTATCTTCTTTAGCTGCCTTTTTAGTGACATTGTTCAATCTTTTCAAATCTTTGAAAAATAAAGACTTTTTATCATCTAATGATTCAAAAATGGAGACAACAAGGAATGAGGTATTCTTGTTGATGATCCATTTTGATAAGTCGTTACCGATGATTTCATTGTAGAATCTTTCAGCAAAGTCTGATCCAATACATGGAACATCTAACTTGATCAATTTTTTCTCTTTTGGATCCCATTTACCACCTTGAATCAAAGATTTCAGCAATCTAACTGAAAATGCTTTATTTATTAGGTGTTCTTCATCATCAATATTATCCTTAAATGATGCAATAACAGCTGAAACAGCTTCTTCCCTCTTTTCATCATCAATTGGAGCATTATTCAGGAAAACCTCAGCAATAAACTGAGAGCCGATGTTTTCGCTCAATATATCAGCAGCATTTTCAATAATATTTTGATAAAACAATGGAGAGAATTTTTCAAGTAGTTGTTGTCTTCTTTGATCATGTGGCTTTTTAGATGTTTGTTTGGAAAGCTCAATGTATTTGTTTAATTCCTTCTTCACTGTTGGAGAGAAAAATCTTCCATCTAAATCGTTCAATAAATATAAGAATGGTCTTCTAGCATATTTATCAACAACTAATTCGGTCAAAACTGGGGCGAATTCAGGAGCAAAAGCCTTTTCAAGCATAACTGTATCATCAACAGTTAAAAACAAGGTTGTGACAACTAAGTTACCATACTCATTCTTGATTAATTTGACAGCATGTTCTTTCAATGATCTGACAATAATCTTTCTTTCTTTTGCATTGGCTCTTGCAATTAAAGTACATGCAACTTCACAACCTTCATTAGTATGAATTAATTCAGCGAATTGTTCTTGTAATAGCTCAATAAATTCATGTGTTTCTTCTTCATTTATTATTTGAACGTATTCTTTCATTGCAGCATGTAAGATTTGAAAACCAGTGGAACCTTTTTCAACAGATGCTGTAATTGTCCCTTGTAAATTTCTAGCAATCAAGTTTCTTTTTTCAACGGTCTCATCACAAACTTCTTTAATTGTTTTACCTTTTCCTGAATCTTTGAAGACGGCATATTCCGCACCCCAAAACTCTCTGATCATCTGTTTTTTTTGTTCAGCAGTAGAATATAAGACAAATAAATCTTCAACAACATAGGCACCTTCTCTATGTCTCATTAGTTTTCTTAATTTACCATGTAGTTCACTCAATATTAGTTCTCTTGAGTCTTTTGAACCGTAATGCAACAACTTGACAAGTAGATATTTACCATATGAACTAGTAGCTAATTCGTAGTAATGACTTTTCAAGGATAAAACGATGGCATCTCTTCTTTCTTTTGAAGAATATTTAACCAAAGTTTGAACGACTCTTGAAGCGTCATGTTTCAAAACTAAATCTCTGATGACATCTTTAGAATGTTCCCAAATCTCATTACATAACTTTTCACGAATTTCTTTTGGAAGAGGTGGATTTTTAACTCTTAAACGTTCCCATAAAGATTTGATGTGCTGAACTTGGATACCTGATTTTCTTTGAAGTTTTCTCTCTTGTAAAGTTTTACGTTGCTCAAGATGTGCTTCACTTGATGTTTGTTTGTTTGGATCTCTTTCTTTTGTTTCTTCATCATCGTCATCCTCATTTTCCTCATCAATCTTAATTTCATCTTGGTCCAGTTCATCTTGTTCAGATTCACTATTAGAGTTGTCTAATTCATCACTGCTTGAAGAGAAGTCCAATTCATCTTCACTTTCGCTACCATTATCACTTTGTTCTGGTTCAGATTCTGGCTCTTCTTGCATAGTTTTCGATGGTTTACCCTTGTTGTATTTGGTCTTTTTTGTGCCTGAATTCTCAGTAGCAGCAGAACGTTTAGTTCCTCTATCAGTGGCACCCATTTTAAAGACTTTTCAAAGACGTTATTACTATTTTGCAGACTTTAAAATCTTTCCAATGCGCTTATATTTGATTTTAAAAAAAAAATTTCATATAGAAAAAATTCTCGGTACATCCACGCAAAACGCATCGTGCCCGAGAATAAATGACAGACTCACAGGGTTCATAACAAATATAAGCGCATTCTACTAAAGCTAATTTCCAGATGAATAATGTCTTTTGGTTTCATATAAAGAGATGCATCATCTATTTCACGCAAAATCATACCCTGTTTAAATTTTTCAACTTTAACTTCGGAACCGATGAGGTAAAGACCAAAGGTGGCTTCATCATTGATTTTTCTTTAATATTCTCCATTTCCAATATTTCTTGCACCAACTGATCAATCAATAAGGTATTGGACTTCTTAAAATGTTTCAAGTGACTAATCACACTTTTGTAGTTCTCGTGTTCATAGTTATTTGTGACTAGCAATTTCAATAATTTCAATAGATTGACATGGATGACTAAATCTGATTTATATTTATCAATTCTTTTGAAAACTGCATTGATTATATTGGTATTGTGGAAAAGGTCTAATCGTATCTGATTGATGACCATTGACTTGTTATAGAAATTCATCAACTTTATCAATCTTTCCAAATATAATTCATAGTTCAATGAATTGGCAACCAAAAAGCTGTGTATCAAAAGTTTTGAGCCATCACTAAGCAATAATTTTGGAATTTTTTCACTCCCGTCATTTGAAAGATCATACAATGCCAATATCGAGTCTAAGGAATTTGCTTGCCATATTGGGTCAACCAAGAGTTCTAGATACCCTTGGAGTATCATGTTTTCTTCTTTTACAATGATTGGTGTGATTTGGGGGTTGAATGGGAACTCGCACATTAACGGGATAATGTATTCTGAGCATGACAAAGTAGAGCGGAACAAGTTTTGAAATACCGGAAGAGCATCTAGTTTCATCAACTCAGTTTGTTTTTCTTGATTTAAGTGACATAAACTGAAGATTATAGCACTTGTCATTTCTAAAAGTTCATTTTCAATAGCTTTGGAGGATGTAAGCTTCTTCAAAGTTTTTACAAGGAATTTCAATAAATTTGTATTTTCAGGAATCTCATTGATGTTAAGGGATTTTAAGAACTTCATGATTGTTCTCTGATTAAGGATTGATAATTTCCCGAATATCTTGAATATTGAATTAAGAAAAATTGGTTTGATTGTAAATAATTTGGAGCTCTGAAACTTTGATATCAATTCAATAGTCATGTCAATCGCCTTTTGATCATTGAAGTTCACAAATTGCAGCAAAACAACAGCCATCCAATCCAGAAAGTTTGTGTAATTTGATAATAAGCTTTGTAATCTTTTTTCAGGTATGAGTGATTGGGAGAAGGAGGTATAGAGAATATTGATTATGAACAAAGTGAATCGTTTTTCTTCTTTGTAATCATCTTGAAGAAGTTTTAATGCATTTTTTAACGAACCAAATTGGATAAAGGAGGTTAAGTATGTGTTGTTTTTGGTGAATACGAGCTGCAAGATATTTATTGTCTCAAGCCTGATTGCGTTACCATATTTGTTGTGAATGAACTTTGAGATTAAAGGCAAGCCTGCAAGATCTATAAACTCTTGTGCGGCCTCGTCAATGTTCTCGATAATAATATGCAATAATTTCAAATAGTTTAGTAACAGGTTTTCATCTGATGAATATTTAGCCTCGATGTATTGTAGTAATTTGAAAATAAACCCATCATTGAATAACTTGTGAGTTTGAACCTTGCTGGATTTTAGAAAATCGAAGAGTTGGAACAAAAGGTTAGAGTTATATGGATCATCATAGATTTGTTTCACTAATATATCAAAACGATCACTGTTAGATATACTAATTGGATCAAACTTGCTAGTACTGAACTTCACATTATCCTCCAATTCTAAACCATCAAAATCGTCAGAAAGGTCATTATCGATCGATTCTTTAGTCTCTGTATGTTTAAACGTGTTGATATCCATAGGAAGAAAGTTTTTGGTATTGAACCTTTTTATTGAGTTAAAGTCCCATTCAATATCCTTATCATTTCTTTTTCTGTTCAATGAACGATACAATGTAGCATCGGATTTTCTTACGAGTTTAGTATTGGCCAACCATGGGTGGTTCAGTAGACCCTTGGCTGTGACTCTGGTTGCTGGTTGTTTTTCAAAGCACTTCAAAAGGAAATCTTTGCATCCAGAAGATATGAATTCTGGGATTGGGGGATGATCATCAATGACAATTGCATGAAGCGCAGCCATCTCATTCAAATGTGAGTATAGTGGCTCTCCAGTTAATAATTCAACAACAGTAGCACCCAAGGACCAAACGTCTGAAGCAGTACAAGTTCCATCCATTGAAATGATTTCAGGGGCCATCCAATTTGGGGTACCAGCTATGGAGAATGTTTTAATTGTATTATTCGAAACTTTTGTTGAAACACCAAAATCTGTAAGTTTGACATCACCTTTTTCTGTAAGTAAAATGTTCGCAGCTTTAACATCTCTATGCACAACCCCCTGATCATGCAAATATATCAAACCTGCCAAAACCTGTTTCATAAGACCAATAACGATTTTTTCAGATAATGGTCCTGACTTTTTGTATAGAGTTCTCAAAGAACCACCTGAACAATATTCTAAAAAAATCAATAACTTTTTCTCATTTCGTATGAACCCGTGATATTTAACAATATTTTTGTGCTTTAATATTTTCAATAGATCGATCTCTGACATTAATTCCAAGATATTATCGTCATCTTCAATAAAGATCTCTTTAACTGCAACCTCATCACCTGTGGCTTTATTAATTGCCCTATATACATTAGCAAATGCACCTCTTCCAACGGTTTCTTTGAAATCATACGATGCTAGTATATCACTTGTTGACAGAAGCTTACCAGGTTTCTTTTCTAATCTTTGAGCGGGCGTTAGTGAAACTTTATGATCACTATGCTTGATTTTGGTTGGTGAGGCGATCGAAAAATTCAACGGCAGCTGTTTATTTAAAGGCTTCAGGGGTGCTTTTCTCTTAGGTTTTGATGGTGTTTTTAGTAGTGGATTGGATGCTTTATAATTCAGTTTGGGTACACTGTCAAATAGATTAGTGTTTTCATTGTTATTAGATGATGAGGATGACGAGGAGCGTTTTGAAGGAGACGCAGGTGCTGATTTGGGAGGGGATGATGATTGCAGTCTCTTGAACCGTGGTGATTGTAACAATTCTGCTTCCTCTATCCTTGACAGTTCTTCAATTTCAGTATCATCTTCTTTGAATCTATCCAGTAATTCAAGTTTTGATGTGTTTGGATCCATTTTTTCACGTTTAAATGACTATCCAAATGGAGATGCAAAGTTTAGAGTGACAAACTTTTCAAGTCCAACACAATTTCCAACTCCTTGTGCCGTTATTTTGCAAGAATTCCTTTTAGAAGTTATTGTTTACTATTTCAAGTTTTACGCAAAATGAAAACAAAAACCTCGGAATTTTGGCTTTACAAGGTCCTCGGATCTCACAAAATTAACATGTATTATACTTAAATTTTCAAATACTGACACTAATTTACACTGCCATTCTATCGAAGGTAGATGGCTTATTGTTGGTTCCAGCTCAATCTCGAAACGTCACCCATTTTACGTGGTATCGTTAGATTAATGATCAAAAAGATCAATCCAACAATCAAGCAGATCGCACCACAAACAATCCAAGAAATTCCCAAGAATGGATTTCTGCCTCCAATAATGGATCTTGTTGTTAGATATATGGCTTTTTTACCGTTAAATTCTCTCACAGGCCAATGTAATCCAACAGTCACAGAGTAATTACCAGCTGACAGTTTGTCATTATCATTTCTCAGAACTAATTTACTGAATGTTGATAAACCTGGGATTTGCATCCAGTTTTGAAATTCACTCCAAGTTGAAATATCAGGAAAATTATCTTCTGTATAACCATTTGGATATTTTTTAATCCAGTTTGGAGGTGGAACAACTTCAGTTGAGTTGTATTTAGATTTTTTAAATCTGTTTTTATTTGTAGACCAAGCAATACCATCGGAAGTCATATTATAATCATTTGAGGTACCATTTACAGCAGACAAGGAAGTATAAGTATCATTGAACAAAGAGTTTGCAATCAACCCGCATGGATAGTATTTAATACCATCAGAGTTTTCACTTAATGGTTGACAATTTTGACCAACGGTGTCTTTAATTGTACTCAAAGAAGCTGCTTTACCATTCAATTGGTCTTCACTGTATGACTTAGCAAAACGACGATGATTAGCATGAAAGTTTTCAATTCTATACATGAGGAACACAGCAGGACCGATATCATTAGGTATTGAAAATTGAATTTCACATCTTCCAGCCTCAGTCTCATCCTCTTCAGTTTCATCAAGGGTATACTTCCACTGAGGTTTCACTGTGAGCGCATCTTTGAAGTTAGCAGTATATTTATCTTCAGGAATTTCAGAATAGTGACTCTGACTGGCACTCACGTCACATTCGGTATAATCAATAGTTAAATCCTCAACTTGGTAAGAACCATATAACATACCGGCACCCAAAGGGATTAAAAACACGGCCAGAGCAATGAACAAAGGAATGACATATTTTGGTGTAATTATCGGATGTATAGCCTTCAGTTTTTGTTGTGTGAAATTGTTTTCCTTTGGTCTTCTGTTCTTTTCTTTTGGAACTTCAACAAGCTCATCTTCGCTCACAGAATCTGTATCAGATTCATTATTTTCTGGCTGGATATTGCCCCTTTTATGGAAGAGATTCCTCGACTTCAACGCCATCCTGCAGAGTGCTTCTCAAAGGTTAATGTGCTGATTTCAAAGGGGAGAATTCCTTTGATTTGAAGTTTATCCGTTTTTAACAACAATCAAAATTTCACGAAAGTTCTCCGCCTACGCCGCGAATAAACTCCCTCTAGAGCGCTACTGTTCTAAAAATTACGCTAAGATTGACGCGCTTCTCCCTCCAGGTCTCACCAAAAATGGATAAAAATATAGCGTAAATTTCAGAACATGGGTTTTTTTCTTTTTTGAAATTTTTTTTTTTTTTTTTTTTTTCATTTTAAACATCTCGAAAAAATTATACAGAAATAATCAATTTGCTAATCGATATCTACTAATTTGGGAACTTAATCGTTGTAAAAATGGAACAAGACGAGGCTCAGAAGAATATTGAAATATGGAAGATTAAAAAATTGATCAAATCTTTGGAATTGGCCAGAGGTAATGGTACTTCCATGATCAGTTTGATTATTCCACCTAAATCACAAATTTCTTTCTACCAGAAGTTGCTTACTGATGAATACGGTACTGCTTCCAACATCAAATCAAGAGTTAACAGACTGTCTGTTCTTTCTGCTATTACTTCAACCCAACAGAAACTGAAATTATACACAAAAGTTCCTCCAAATGGGTTGGTGTTATATTGTGGTGATGTCATAACTGATGAAGGTAAAGAAAAAAAATTAAACATTGATTTTGAACCTTTTAAACCAATCAATACAAAACTTTATTTATGTGACAACAAATTCCACACTGAAGCATTGTCTGAGTTGTTAGAAAGTGATGATAATTATGGTTTCATTGTTATGGATGGTAATGGATCTCTATTTGGTTTATTATCTGGTAACACAAGAACTGTTATTACTAAATTCACCGTTGATCTACCAAAGAAGCATGGTAGAGGTGGTCAATCTGCTCTTCGTTTTGCGAGATTAAGAGATGAAAAAAGACATAATTATGTTCGTAAAGTTACCGAAGTTGCTGTCCAATGTTTCATTCAAAATGATAAAGTTAATGTTAACGGTTTAGTTTTAGCAGGTTCTGCTGATTTCAAAAACGAATTATCAAAATCAGATATGTTTGATTTAAGATTACAACAAAAAATTGTTAAAATTGTTGATGTTTCATATGGTGGTGAAAACGGGTTTAACCAAGCCATTGAGTTATCCGCTGAAGCTTTAGCAAACGTTAAATTCATTCAAGAGAAGAAATTAATCACTGCCTTCTTTGATGAGATCTCTCAAGATACTGGTAAATTCTGTTATGGTGTTTCAGATACTTTGAAAGCTCTTGAAGCGGGTTCATGTGAAACCGTTATTGTTTATGAAAATTTAGATGTTACTCGTTACGTGTATAAAAACTCAGAAGGTACCGATGTTGTTGTCAATGCTTCACCAACACAAGAAGATAAAACTTACAACTTGGATAAAGATACAGGTGCTGAAATGGAACTTGTTTCCGAACAACCTCTATTAGAGTGGTTGGCTGAGAACTACAAAGGTTTTGGTGCTACTTTAGAATTTGTTACTGATAGATCAAGTGAAGGTGCGCAATTCGTCACTGGTTTCGGTGGTGTTGGTGCTATCTTACGTTACGCTTTGAACTTTGAACAATTAACTGATGGTTCAGATGATGAATACTTTGACGATGATGATGACTTCATTTAAACATTTTACCCCTTATTATCCACCCTTGACACATGCCACAAAATTGTATAATAAATAGAGATTCCATTCACTTTTGGTTCTAATTTCTGTTAATACAAAATAAACCTATTAATGCAAAAAAAAAAAAAAAATATCTGACTTATATTTTATTCTTATTTCTTGTCCTTCTTTTTTCTCAATTGATCTAATGCATCGATTTTGTCGTGACCAATGATGGTTCCATGTCCAATACCTTTGACAATAGAATCGGCCAAATTTTGTAAACCACCAGTTAAATAACTTCTTCTTAAATCTTTTCTAATAGGTTGTTTCAACAACTGAGCTAGCTGATATCTTTTCTTTTGAACATCGTTCTTATCTAATTGTTTATTCTCTTTCTTGGTACGATTCTTCTTCAAAAAAATATCATTAGCCATACCCTCTAACTCAACACCCAAATCATCAGCGGCCTGTGCCATCCAAGTATCTTCTTTGGACAATGACTTAGTTGAAACTTCATTGTCTGCCAATTCACCCGCTAAACGGGCTCTATCTTTTAGTTGAATAACAATATCACTCTCAATAGGTAATCTTTGAACATCCTTGGTCCATTTCTTAGTGGATTTCCCTTTAAATTTAGCTTTATCGTCAGACAAAGCTTTACGCAAATTTCTTAAAGGACCGCTTGCCTCTTGTGGAGAACAAATCATTACTGAAACACCTTCATTCCCACTTCTGGCTGTTCTACCTGATCTGTGAATATAAACATCCGCACTTCTTGGTAAATGGTAATGAACAACATGTTGAATACCTGTGATATCCAAACCTCTAGCAGCAACGTCTGATGCAATTAAAACAGTAGACTTATTAGAATGTATGTTTTTGGCTGATGCTTCTTTGAATTTTTCAATAGATTTTAAACGTTGCTTTTGAATCATATTTGAGTGGATAGCAAAAGTTGAGATGTTTAACTGCGTTAAGAACGGAACTAGTCTCTTAACAGAATCGATGGCATTTGTGAAAACCAAAGTATTACCAGGATACATTAATAAGAAATAGTATAGGTATAGATCTCTTTCAGCTGGAAGACATTCAACCAAAGTTTCGGTAATATCTTCTGATAATTTACCATTTGGATTTAGATCAATAAAACTTGGAGAAGATTTGAAGTTCAACTTCAAATTTAAAAGGTTAATAATTTCTTGACGTTCATCAACATCTTTTGCATTTGCTTTATAGCCTTTATTAGCCAATTTTGAAAACAACTCCTTACCAAAAGTAGCAGAAAACACCAAAGTTTGCCATTTTTCCTTCTTAGTTCTAACAGACTTCAAAACTTTCAAAATTTGTTCAAACTCATCAAAATGCCCATCTTGTAATAATCTATCAGCTTCATCTAAAACCAAAATATCTAATTCAGAAATTCTTTTAGCCAAGTCTTGATTTTTTTCAATTAGTTCCAAAAAACGACCTGGAGTAGCAACAATAATCTGACCAGCGCCATCATATTTCAATAATCTTTCCTGTTTCTGAATAGATAACCCACCAGTGACACTTACTATAGCGCTCTGGGTGAAGGGGAAATATTTAGAAGCAGTATTCAAATGCTCAACAACTTGATGGGCTAATTCTCTAGTTGGTGTGAAGATGACACCTGTTGGGGTTTTGGAGTTTGGACTGGCAACAAGTTTTTCTAAAATCGGTATACTATAAGCTAATGTTTTACCAGAACCAGTTGAAGCCTTACCAATGATATCTTCACCATTAAGACATTTTGGAATAGTTTTTTTTTGAATTGGTGTTGGTTTAGTGAATCCTAATTTACTTAAGCCTTGTAGTGTATAATGTGACAAGTTAATATATGACCACTCTGGAAGATCGACTTCTTCGTCTAGCATCTCAATATCTTCAACATTCAATCCAGATGGAATACCTTCTCCAAGTATCTTATCTTCACCAGCCTTCTTTTGTTCCTTCTTTTGCTTTTTAGCAATCTGTTTAGGAGTTAGCTTAACTTCTTTCACTTTTGTTTTAGTTTCATTTGCTGGTATCGTTTTTTCGTTTTCTTCAACCTGTTTATCACCGGCTAATTGATCTTTCTCCTCAGGCTTATTTTCAATGATCTCTTCAGGAGTTTGCTTATTTTTTTGTTCTTTAACAACAAAATGTGCTCGACCGTCAACATATTCAACACCAACACCATCCAGTTCTTCAATACCATAAAGACCACCGAAGTCGTCTAATGTATCGGGAATTTCAACAGTTTTCCAATTCAACTTATCAGATTCCATAATCTTTTTTGTCGTTACATCTTTAACTTGTTGTTTCTTTTTTTTATTTTTAAGTCCTTTCGAAATAGGAACTTTGGAGACACGGTTTTTCACAAAAGCGTTCTTCGCAAGAAGCTCCCTTTTGAATTTATTTGAAACCATTGTAAAAAAATTGATAATATTTGTAGAACTTAGTGTAGTTTTTGATTCTATTGGCAGTGAAATTTTTTTAAAAAGCTCATCGCTTATGTCATCAAAGGTTACAAGCACTGTGTTTTATGGTATTTCGCGAATTTTTCTTGTAAGACTTTTCTCATAACTGTGATGAGCCTTCTATTTTTGCTTCTGACACATTCTACAGAGAGTCTGACTTTGTTTGGAAGATTATAAGCTTTTAATAATGGCCAGAAAGGCAGGATTTCTTAAGAAATCCAAGTCTATTACTGGAAAAATTTACACAAAACCATCAATCAAGCCACAAAACACTAGAAAGATCATACGAAGATTTCATCTCCTCATAAACAAAAAGGACCTAATCTACAAGAAATTGTCAGATCATTATAATCACGAGATCAACGACTCCAATATATCAAAATTCAACAAATTACAGAAAGAATCAACAAAACCGACTGAAGACGAACTTTTAAGCATAAGCAATGAGAAATCAACTCAAAAGCTATATCAACTCTTGAAAAAAATTGAGTTTGAAATAATAGAAAGTGGTGGCCTTGCCAAATACCAGATAGCATCATTATATGGACAAGAATCTAAAAGGGGGAGTGACTCTTCAAAATGGCTATATGACACAATTCCAACTTTGAAAAATAATAAAACTGTGAACTCGTTGGAGATTGGATCATTATCAACCAAGAATATCATTTCTAAGTTTTCCAAAAGCATAACGAGAATAGATTTGAACTCCAATGAACCAGGAATACTCAAACAAGATTTCATGGAAAGACCGAGTCCAAACGATGATTCTGAAAGGTTTGATTTGATTTCATGCTCATTAGTGTTAAATTTTGTTCCTACACCAATCGATCGTGGGAAGATGATGCAACGTTTCCAAGAATTTTTAAGAAAAGATAGTGACGTTGGCTTAGTATTTATTGTGTTACCATTAAGTTGCCTAACCAATTCAAGATACTGTGATAAAGATCATTTCGGGAAGATTTGTCTTTCATTAGGTTTCAGGATTATTGAGTACCACGAGGCAAAAAAATTGGTTTATTTGGTGCTAAGATGGACTGGGAACGTACATGAAAGAAGCTTTCCAAAGGTGAAGTTGCATGATGGCCCTTCAATGAACAATTTTTGTATAATTATTGAATGAATAGTTTCTAGAACTCGAGTAAAACCAAATATTTATGCTATTATTTATTATGTGTCCCGTAACACTTTAGTTTCCATGTTGAAAATCAACAATCTTCAAAAAGAACGAAAACAAATGGAAGCCATAAAAAGAACCTTCACAAACACCATTAAGAAGGCCAATTAAAAATAGTTAAAAATGGTACGTTTTGTCTTAGAGTGGTTTAAATAATTGGAGAAATTAATTTCTGTACACATTGATTACTAACTTGCATTTTTTTCACAGGGTCAAGGTCACTCAATGCCTGGTGGCGATAAAAAGAAGAAAGACAAAGCTAAAAAGCCAAAATATGAATTACCTGTCAAAACTAAAATAGGAAGAAAGAAGAGAAAAGGAGGATCATCTGCTGCTCAGAAATTACCTGACGTGTTCCCAAGAAACCGTTCCAAATTGAAATTGTTAAAAACACAACGTATTCACGACCATTTACTAATCGAACAGGAGTATGTTTCAACATTGGAAAACTTAAAGCCATTTCAAAAAAAACAGAACGAAGAAAGGGAAAGAGTTGAAGAAATCAGAGGATCTCCAATGACGGTAGGGACTTTGGAAGAAATTATTGATGATGATCATGCGATTGTGAGTTCTACTTCTGGACCTGAATATTACGTTTCAATCCTATCTTTTGTTGATAAAGAGTTGTTAGAGCCTGGTTGTTCAGTTCTATTACACAACAAGAGTGTCTCAATTGTTGGTGTTTTGGAAGACGATGCTGACCCATTGGTGGATATCATGAAAGTTGCCGTTGCTCCAACTGAAACATTTGCAGACATTGGAGGTTTAGAATCACAGATAAAAGAAGTCAAAGAAGCCGTGGAATTACCATTAACACATCCAGAACTATATAGCGAAATGGGTATTCAACCACCTAAAGGTGTTATATTGTATGGTTCACCAGGTACGGGTAAAACTCTTTTAGCAAAGGCAGTTGCAAATTCCACATCAGCTACTTTTATTAGAATGGTTGGTTCTGAATTGATCCAGAAATACGCAGGTGAAGGACCTAAATTAGTCAGGGCTTTATTCAAGCTGGCTGCCGAGAATGCTCCAGCTATTGTTTTCATTGATGAAATTGATGCTGTTGGTACCAAAAGATATGATTCTCAATCGTCAGGTGAGAAGGAGATTCAACGTACTATGTTGGAATTATTGAATCAATTGGATGGGTTTGATGATAGGGGTGATATTAAAGTTATAATGGCAACCAATGCAATTGAGTCATTGGATCCTGCATTAATTAGACCAGGTCGTATAGATAGAAAAATCCATTTTCCACCACCGGATTCTGAAAACTTGAAGAAAATCTTTGAGATTCATACAAAGAAAATGACTCTAGCAGATGACGTCGATGTTAATGGTATCATAAGTCAGAAAGATGAGCTATCTGGTGCGGAAGTGAAGGCAATTGCAACTGAAGCTGGGTTACTTGCTCTAAGAGAAAGAAGAATGAAGGTTACAAATTCAGATTTCGTCAAAGCTAAAGAGAGCGTTATGAAGACTAAAGTCGACGAATCATTGGAAGGCTTGTATTTGTGAGTGGAGAGTCGAAATCTATTAAATTTTGTTAGTAATTTTATCTCTACTTATTAGTAGAAACACTGTAATTCCGGGTAATCTTTTTAAACAAGCAATTTCGCGGCAACATGAAGGTTGAAACTAAGCCAAAGAGAAAATCAACTTTTAATAATAATTGTGTTTTGACCATCTAATCATTCAAAAAGAAGTTGTAGACCCTTTGAATAGTTTGGAGCTAACAATTTCCACTCAAAAGCCAATAGAAAAATATCATTTTAACAGTTTTTGTTTTTAACGTTAAAAATTCAATTTTCCAGCCAAGGTCAAAGATCCTTTTTGACACATCGTTTCAGTTTTCCTTTTGCTTTAAATTTATCTTCTATCACCACCAATTCTACAAACTGATCTCTTTTCCAAAGAAGAAAGGTCGTTTTGTTAACTAATTTTATTAACCCAGTCACAATTGAACGATCAACTTCTAGACGTTTATCTCTTCCCAGACTCGCCAAGTTTCTTAAAAATATGGGGACTTCAACAGATAAACAGGATTCTCCAATAGAACCCAAATACAAGTTGAGTTATTCAGTAGGTGTTGCTGAAAATACAAACTCCAAGTACAGGTCCTCAATGGAGGATGTACATACGTATGTCGAGAATTTTGTTGAGAGGTTGGATTGGGGTTATTTTGCTATTTTTGATGGTCATGCTGGTCAACAGGCTGCTAAATGGTGTGGCCAAAACCTGCACTCAATATTAGAGAAGAAATTACTAGAGAATGAAAGTGAGGATGTGAGAGATTTACTGAATCAGTGTTTTTTGGAAGCTGATGATCAAATTGTTAAAAATGTTAAAGGTTCAAGTGGCTGTACGGCTGCCGTTGCTGTTCTTAGATGGGAACTACCAGAGTCTAACAGTAATACTGATTTGAGTTCTAAAAAGATAGATAACGAGCCTGACAGTTTAAAAACAGAGGAGAAACCACAGATTGACCCTGCTAAACATAGAAGGATGTTATATACTGCAAACGTTGGAGATTCACGAATAGTTTTATTTAGAAATAATAGGGCCATAAGATTGACATATGACCACAAGGCTTCCGATACACACGAGATCAAAAGAATTGAACAGAGTGGAGGGTTAATAATGAAATCAAGAGTCAATGGTATGTTAGCGGTGACGAGATCTTTAGGTGATCAATTTTTTAAAGATTTAGTCATTGGGAACCCATACACTACAAGTGTTGAATTGGATCCAATAACTGACAAATTTTTGATTATTGCATGTGATGGGTTATGGGATGTTGTCACTGATCAACAAGCCTGTGAACTTATTAAGGATATCGACGATGCTAAAGTTGCTGCCAAAATGTTGGTAAATCATGCTATTAACAAGTTTACTACCGATAATATTACTGTTATGGTTATAAATTTAAGATGAGATGCGACATTTTTCCCTAATTGTCTATTTTCCAGCAAAACAATATATACTAATATATACTAATATATATATATATATATGTTAATCTCTCAAACTAGCACTTTAACACTTATTCTCGTGTATTTATAGATTGAGCATTGAATCTATTTCATTGAATATGTTATTGTCAACATCCATATTCAAATCATCCATCAAACCATTATTATTGTTATCGTCTTGGAAATCATTAATTACATTCCCATCGTTCGGATTTGCATATTGATTGAAATCAACATTCATAGCTTCATTATTGCCATCGTTATAGTTCCCCGTTTCCATCAATAGCTCCTGTATGTTTTCGTTGAAATCTTCATTCATGTTCAAATCTGGAGCATCTGGAACGGTTGATAGAAAATCGGTTATATCATTCAGAATATTATCACTATTTGAGAAATCATCATTCGGTAGAACTCCATAATTATTCGATTGTGCGTTTTCAGAAAGTAACAATTGCTCATCTTCTTGCTTTTTCTGTTTTTTCTGTTGCTGTTGCTGCTGTTGCTGTTGCTGCTGTTGCTGTTGCTGCTGTTGCTGTTGCTGCTGTTGCTGTTGTTGCTGTTGTTGATTGATTCTATCTTGCGCAGAAGCTTCTGCTAGTGCTTTAGCTTCTGCAGTTTTTTGTTGTTCTCGTTCTATAATTCTCTGTTTTAGTTTTGCATCAAACAATGAAATGTCATTCAGCTGATCGAGAATCCTGTCGAGATTCGAATCAAACAGCTTTATGGACGAGTTCAAATTTTCAGAAGATCTGTTATTATTGGGAAGAATAATATTGGCGGTTCTATCGGTGATCAGTTCATCAAATAAGTGTCCTGTATGAAGCAAAATTTCCTTTGAAATCAATAGTTAGTAATAGAGCTTGACTATAATACAAGCAGCCAGTAACATACATTGAAGGATGTTATAAGGTTATCTATTTGAGTAGTCATTATTATAGCAATAATAGTTATTCTCAGCTAGTGGTAGTTATTTTAAAAGCGAGGCAAAACGCTCAAATATTCCAGCTTAGTTATCATTAAAAGTGATTTTACTAACAAAACATCGCGAAACTGCACAAGCTATACAGAAAAAGCACCGCCGGTGTGACATTTGTGCACACCCAATAGAAAATCCCATGAAAAAAAAAAGTCGAAAAAACCCCCTTCAAGAAAAAAAACGAACTGGACAAAACAACGAAAAGTCCAACACTTCAAGCCTAAAATGTTCAGATTCAACGCTTTAAGAACCGTTTCCCGTCAAGCCCAATTGATCTCCAAGAGAACTTACGCTGAAGCCGCCTCTTCAGACGTTTTAAAATTATCTTTGGCTTTGCCTCACGAAACTTTGTTTTCTTCTGCCCAAGTCACCCAAGTCAACGTCCCAGGTGTCAATGGTGATTTTGGTATCTTAGCCAACCACGTTCCAATTATTGAACAATTGAGACCAGGTATTGTTGAAATCATCGAAAGCTCAGGTGCTACTAAAGAATTCTTTGTTTCTGGTGGGTTCGCTACCGTTCAACCAGGTTCAACCTTATCTATTACTGCCATTGAAGCTTTTGAACCAACTGCTTTCTCACCTGAAGCTATCAAAACACAATTGGCTGAAGCTCAAAAGAACTTGACCAGCTCTGACGAAGCCCTTGCTGCTGAAGCTGCTATCCAAGTTGAAGTTTTAGAAGCTTTACAAGCCGTTGCTAAATAAATTCCATAAACAAGTTTGTATTAGAGGGATGAGTTTAGTTTTAAAGGTTTAATTGCATTTATGATTAGAATTTTAAAAGAAAAAAAGAAAGGAGAGAAATATGATAATTTAAACATTCAGTGAATTTTAAGGAGGAGATAAGAATTGGGATAGATTTTCAATTTTTTGTTATCGGCGTGATATATAGTTCCATTTGAATGTGAACTGAAATGAAGAGGAGGATAGATATTCAAAGATTAGATTCTTTGGTGTATGATTTTTTTTAAAAACAACAGAAAAGATTATATTTATGAAATATTCAAATTTAACGATTTATAAAAAGTTTGAGAGTGAAATCTGTAGTTATAATATCAGTCGAACTTTAGTTGAGCACCACCAACCAGTAGAAGAGAAATATATTGATACTACCTGATTCCAAAAAAAAATATTTAGTGCTAATTAAATAAACGAAAGCAAAAAAAAAGAAAGAAAAAAGAAAACTGCCACTGCCTGGAATCGAACCTGGGTTTCATCGGCCACAACGATGTGTACTAACCACTATACTACAGTGGCGGCTGTTGTTTGTCAGAGCATCTGAGTAAAAATTGAGCAATGATGACGGTGTAGAAGACGGGTAATAATCATACTGTGGCGCTTTTCTGAATTTGGATACTGAATAGATTTGACTCACGGTTATTACTGGGTTTCATGAGTTACCTGCCGAGTGCTTGTTCGTTAGATCTAATACTATTCTATGAACATGAAGTCTCTTGATTAAACGGGTCCTCAAACTCACTACATACCACAACAGCATTCAGCTTAATAAAGGTGCTTGGGAATGGTGATTGACGACAACAATACTCGGGATTAATTTGATGAATTTGATTGACGATTGATCGCCAAAAGAACAAACTAGCTGCATGTGATTGGCAATTCCGCGTCATGACCAAGAGATCTTTTTTTGTAGATTTAAAATTATAAGTATTGTTGTTACAGAGTGTGATCTCACAGGGCAAAAGAAAAAAAAAAAAAAAAAAAAAACCCACTGGCTTGTCTTCTTTCTACTAACTAACAATGTTCCCTTTATGTATATGAAGGAACGCGTAGTATACACATTTCTTTAAATAGTATTTGTTTCCACTGTTGAAACTGGAAATTGAAAAGTGAAAATTGGTGGACCATTTTAGACGGTACATAGTCCCAAAAAGCGTTAGTGAATTAGCCAGTTCCGAGAACCAACCAATAATCATCAACTAGTGGGGTTACTACAATAAGGTCAACAAACAAAAGAAAAAAAAAAAAAAAAGGAAGAAGAGAATGTTGTGATCCCTGGGAGAAAGAAGGCTTTTAAAAAAAACAAAATTACTTAACAAACATACCCCATTTCAGCCTTCTTCTTGAATTAATTTTAAGGCTTCGGCGTAAGGTTTATTGTCTGTTTGGTTATGAACTCAGCCTTTCCTCTCGCCAATTTTTTGTTTTTTGAATTTTTTACCGGTTTTGCAATTTTAAAAACAACGAGAAATTTATTTCTTGTCAAAGTTTTGGATTTTTTTTACTTTGAGCAACCTTTCACTGTCTAAGCAGTGCTAATATCGCCAGATCATCACTCAAACTCACATACTATCTAGCATTGAAGAATCTATTACTGCTTCTGCTTCTCCATTCCATCGCATTCTCGTTAGTCTCATCTTTGTACCACTTCATCGTCTTTGAAACACGGGAAATTCCAAGATTATTTTTGGCACACCATTCTTCATCGATCAGTTAATTCTCTATTAGTGGCTTTTCATCTTAAGCTCACTGTTATTCAACTGGTTTTTTATAACTTGCTTTACTGTCCAGTTTGATACTATAAATTATTCAAGGTCACATCAAATTCTTGCTCAAAACAATTATTTGTTCCAATTTTAGCATATTTTCACGTTCCACTCTTCAATTCTATTTGTTTAATCAGCTTGTTCTCAATGTCATCTCATACTGCCGTTCATCCTTATAGACAACACGTCCATAATACCTCTCAAGATATTTATGAGGCTACCTCAGTGCCAAACGATCCAGCTATAATTAATGAATATCAACAAACATTGCAACAAAAGATGAATAAAACTACTCCTTCATCATCCACAAGCTCAGGAAATACTTTTCATAGTGCCCAAACTGTTTCAAGAAATGATACAAGTGAAACCGTGATTAATAATAATAGTGTTGAGTCCAGTGATTTAAAACCCAAAATGAAGCGTGGTCCTTCAAATCTTCAAATACAAAGCGCGTATTTCCCTCCTCCACCAACACTACAATCATCAAACCAATCGAGTCCACGTGTTTCTAATGATTCTTATCGAACTTATAGCAGGCCAGCGTCTCCTCAAGAACTGCAACATTATAGATCGAACTCTTCACTATCAGGTAGAATACCTGATACACCAATTGGTGCAAGATCCTTTAGTTTGCCTGTCTTGCAACGCGACAAATCAAGTGAAAACTTGAATGTTAGTTCAAGGTCACAATCACCTTCCTCGAATCCAAATGAGTACTCAACCCCCAATCTCAAAAAGAATCATGATAGAGTGTCAAAATCCGTTGATCTTTCACACCTTTATCTATTGGATAGAAACGAATCAGCACACTTCACCCTGACAAATGAATCTTTATCTGATGTCTCTCACAATTTGATCAAACAATACTTGGGTGAAAGCTCATCATCTTCATTGCTACCAAGAATGAAAACGATTGAAATGTATCGTAAAAATGTCAAGAAATCAAATGATCCAAAAGTTTTATTCCAATATGCTCAATATATGTTGCAAACAGCCTTGACTATCGACACAAATGCAAAATCATTAAATGAGGATGAGAATTTAGAAAAAAACGTTAAAAAACAATTTTTGAAAGAAGCTATTCATTATTTAAAAAAACTGGCAGACAAGGGTTATTCAGACGCCCAATATCTTTTAGGTGATGCTTACAGTTCTGGAGCTTTAGGAAGAATTGATAATAAAGAAGCTTTCTCTTTATTTCAAGGAGCTGCCAAACATGGTCATGTTGAATCAGCCTACAGAACCGCATATTGCTACGAAGAAGGTTTAGGTGTTTCAAGAGATGCTAGAAGAGCAGTTGAGTTCTTGAAGTATGCTGCTTCCAAAAATCACCCAGCTGCTATGTACAAATTGGGTGTTTACTCTTTCCATAGTAGAATGGGTCTTGCAGATAATGTTAATGTAAAGAAAAATGGTATTCAGTGGTTATCAAGAGCTGTTACTAATGCTAATGAGCTAACTAATGCCGCTCCATATGAGTTAGCCAAGATCCATGAAGAAGGATTTTTGGATATTGTTATTCCAGATCGTAAATATGCAATGGAGTTGTACGTTCAGGCTGCTTCATTAGGTCACGTCAAATCTGCTTCTATTTTAGGTAAAGCTTACGAGCTGGGAAATGATGTTGTCACTCAAGACTCTGATTTGTCTATTCACTACTATACTCAAGCTGCTCTTGGGGGAGATACTGAATCGATGTTATCCCTTTGTGCCTGGTATTTGGTTGGTAATCCACCAAATCTGCCAAAGGATGAGTTTGAAGCTTTCCAATGGGCTTTAAAAGCTGCCAATCTCAACTTCTCGAAAGCTCAATTTGCGATTGGTCATTTTTACGAAAAAGGTATGGGTTGTGAACAAGACATATCATTAGCAAAAGAGTGGTACAAAAAAGCTGAGGCTAATGGTGACGAGAAGGCTACAAATAAATTACTTAAACTTAGTGGTTTGTCATCTGGCATTTCTTCCAGTGCTAACTCAACTCAGTCATCTCCTAAAAAATTGAACTCAAAGGCAAGCTCCGCAACTTTGTCAACTGACAAAAAATTGAAAAAGAAGAAGTCCAAAAGTACGGTGAATAAGAAGGATAAAGATTGTGTTATTATGTGAATGTGAAGCTGCAAAGAAAGGTGTTTGTCAAGCATCACCTGTTTTTCAAAAGCTTGACTTATTCATATACAATGCAACAGAGCGAGAGGAGATAGGGTCCCAATATTGTTTCATGGATCTTTTCGGGCTTGTGCAGGGCATTTGTTCTTTAGTTTTATCAGTTATAAATAATAATTACCTTAATTGCATCTTTAATATATTATACAAAAACTGTTACAACATGAGTGTTTTAACATTGTGTTTTAACATTTCAACTATGTAACCAAATAACACGATTAATATCCCTGACCTTTCCTACTTATAAATCTCACTGAAAATAAAGAAAGGGGTTTGAACAAAGCAGATTTAAAAATGTGATTTTCTATTCACGAGAAACCAAAAAAAAAAAAAAAAACACTGATGCAATAATTGGAAAACCCATAAGTATACGACAAGTATAATAAATATATGACAATTATAAACTACATTTTTTTATAAATATTATTAAAAAAAAAAATACGTTGTGGCTTAACTATTTTATCAGCGACTCCTCTGGGATAATGAAGAGCTGGATCTCGATGAAGAAGATCTCCTGTTTAAGCCTCTCTTATTTTCACTTCCCTCAACTGGTATCTGTACATTAAGATCTTTTGTAGATTGCCCTAACGGCTGCTTGAATTGTCTATCAGGAATAGGCACTGGTGTCGATTCAGTGTTTAAACCTATTGTTGTGGAGTCATTACTTGGCTCTGTTGTTACTTGATTTGTGCTTGGAAAAATGGCATCTTGATGTATTGAAATAATCTCTTCTCTTGTTTTTGCGATTGGTAAATTTTGTGAGATTTCGACTTTCTGTCTTTTCGGCTGTGGCCTATCGTCTTTAGTATATTTGACATTAGACATGTATGTCTTCAACAAATTTAAGTCAGAAATTGTCGACTCTTTGAAGTTTGTGAAAAACTCTGTCTGTTTCGACACAAATGAATCAACAAGCTCTGGCTTAGAGTTATATAACTCTTCACCAAACTGTTTAAAAGAGGAATTGACCTCGTCAAATGATTTAACAGTTTTTTTATTGATATCTTGTAGCTGTGATTGTGTGTACTTCATGTTCTCTTTATTCAAATCTTTTAATTTATTGGCGTAACTAGTCAAATGCTCCATATTAGAAACGAGGTTTGTAATTGTTTGGTTGAACTTCTTATCCTGGTTTGCATCTTGTTGCTTCAACACATCCTTCATTTTAGACAAGTGGGATCTTTTGATGCCTTTGTTAATGTTATCAATCTCACCACTAACAAAACTGGACTGCGTTGATAACTGTTCCTGAAATGAAACCTGGTTCTGTACCCAGTCATTGGTGATGAAGGAGTCAAATCTTTTTGAAAATTCTAATTCCTTGATACCTATATTTTCAAGTTCTGGGACTACGTTATCAACATTCTCATCAAATCTGACTAATTTGCCTTTCTCGTGTTCGTCTAGAAGTGCCTGGATTTTTTGCATTAGATTTTCCTTGTCCAGTTTTGATTTCTGCTTTTCAGTTTCCTTCAAGCTCACAATCTTCGAAACTTGCTGATTCAATAAACCTTGGTACTTTGACTGATGCTCAACATATTTGGTTTTCAGAGAAACAATTTCAGCTGCTTGATTAGATAACTGCGATTGAACAGTAGTAATAGTCTGTTTAATATGCTGTTCAATTTCCTCAAATCCATCGTTGATAGCATCACTAACATCTGTTAAACCTTTGGAAAGCTGGCTGGTGATATGTCTACTTTCTTCTCTAACTTCCTTCAATTCTTTGATAACTTCATCTTTAATCTGGTCTTTGAGCACATCTATGTTCCCCAATTCTTTCTCTGTGGATTGGCTTACTTGAAAAATTCTACCCAATGCATTGTCGATTGCATTTTCAATAGATCTAGATCCATCAGTCACAGCATGACATCTTTCTTCTATCTTCACCCTTTGTGATTGAACCATTTGAGTAAATTTTTCACTTAAAATCGTTGCCAAACATGCGCTTTCAGTATGGAAGCCTATTACTTTGTTTCCAATATTTTCAGCCTGTGTTGTGATTTCAATCTTAGATTTATCTAATTTATGAAGGTTATGTGTTTCCAGTAGTTGCTTATGGTCAATAAGGCCATGGAGTTCTTGTTTTACAGATTCCACTTCATTTAAGAGGGACGCTAACATAGCGTGTGCTTCATACAATTGTTTCTCGACATTTTGATGGTCTGTGTTTAGGAGTTTTTCTATTCTCACTTCACTCTCTAATGTTTTTAGCTTCGTAAAAGCATCTTCTAAACTCTTTTCAAGTCGCGATTTTTCTTCCGTTGAGCTCAATAGTTCTTGTTCCATTGATTTGATCTGGTTTAGGTAGCTCTCAAAATCATTCTTGAACTTTTTAACCTGTTCATCTAAAACGTTAATTCTAAGCTTTTGCTCCTCAACTTGTATTCTTCTACTTTCGCTTTCAGCTGTAATTTGCTGTAGGTTGTCTTCAGTCAAATAAACACCATTCTTGCTTCTTGTGGCATTCAAATCTGTTCTTAGTCTTTCAATTTCCTGAACATATTCTTTGATTAGCATTTTTTTTGACATAGTTTGATTAACCTGAGGCTTGTTTTTAATACTTTTAGCTCTGTTTGCATATTCTAGTGTACTAATAGTTTCTTCTAATGAAACTTTAGCAGGTGAAATGGTGGCAATGATGCATGTCTTTGTTTTACCTCCAAGAGAGTCTTGTAGAAGTCTAGTCAATTTCGATTCTCTGTAAGGAATGTGAGGAGATTGATCAACGAGAGCATTGATTACTCGACCCAATGTTAGCAAACTTTGATTAATCATACCAGCTTCTCTTGCACGCTTACTCTCGGCACCCGATCTATTGATGTTTTCAGAACCGGCCAAATCAACTAAGTTTAACTTCCCAATTTTCAAGTATTCTTCCCCAGAGATTGGGTCAATTTCTTTCATATGTACTGTTATTGTGAACACACTGTGGGATCTAGATGATAAATCATTGCACTGAGTAGCTGCAACTTGACGTTTATATGAACCATCTGCCAACAATTTCATACCCTCATCAGCAGATTTAATAAAAACCTCCTCCATACCTTGAACAACAATTGACTTTTTTATAGGGTCTTCAAATATTCTGACTTTTCTCTCTTCATTGTCATTGATCGGAATCAAGTCTCTCAACTCTTCATTATATAACTCTATGAATGAAACTTTGACCGAGAATTCTGGATTTTTTTCTAAGTTTTTGAATAGATCCACTAAAGTTCTTGGAATTATACCAGCTTCATCAGATAGTCTATTCCCCGTTGTCTTGATATCACCACTCATTGTATATGTTTTACCAGTACCAGTTTGACCATAAGCAAATACTGTACAATTATAACCTTGCAACATTTCTTGTAAAACTGATTGAGCAATACCTTCATAAACCATTTCCTGGTCACTTTCTGCACCAAATACTCTGTCAAAAGTATAAGTCTTATTACTCACGGACATTGGACCAGTCTGTAACAAAACTTCTTTGCCCAGATGTCCCATTGTTGATACCACAACACCACTATTTTCTTTGATTTCTCTGTCATTTCTGGAGCGACATCTAACATAAACGGAAATATTAGACTCTTCTAATTTGATATCGCTCAATCTTGAGCTGGATGATTTGGTTTTTTGAGCGAAAGTAGGAGATGTCGAGGTAGATGGAGCTGCAGCAATAGCGATAGATGATCTAGATGGTTTGATAACTCTTTGACGCTGAGATGTGCCTGTACTTGAGGTTGCCAAAGAATGTCTTTGTCTAGATCCTTGTGCCTTAGAATCACGCTCATTTGAGGCCATTGCGATCTAATTGCTCGACTGAAGACCTTGTTTAGAGACCTTGATTATTTAGTTTTTGTTTTGTTTTTGTTTTTGTTTTTGTTTACAAAATGATTTTTGTTTGGAGCAACAAAAAAGGAGAATTTGAATGCCACCATGGCAACCAATTGTTTGGTTTGGCTCGTTCTGCTATAAAATGTTTGGTAATAATTGAATAAAGAAGAATGTCTAGCTCTACATACAGTCAAACTTCTATACCCACTATATTAAACTTTTCAGCTTAAGTTTTGTCAATTTTATTTAGGTTTTGTGTAGAATATATCACTTACTGGTCTCTTCACTAGCCACTAATATTCCCAATTGGGTAATTATTATGTCACGTGCATTAACGACATGTCTAATATGGCTAGTGAAAAGAAACAATTTTTAATGCTTTTTATACCAGCTCAACTAATTTTTCTTTTTGTCTCCCTTCATCAATTTGCTCACATATTTGATATACATATCTGCGAAAATGTTCAACCGTTCATTATACAGGGTCTCAGCTGCTGTTACTAGAACTACCCGTTTCTCCGTTCAATCTACTGTTTTTGCCAGAGGTGTTAGAACTTTTAGACAAGAAGATCAACCAAGATTGAGAATTGGTTCTACTGCTCCAGATTTCACTGCTGAAACTACCGAAGGTAAAATCAACTTTCATGAATGGATCGGTGATCAATGGGCTGTGCTATTCTCACATCCAGCTGATTTCACACCAGTCTGTACTACTGAGTTAGGTGCTTTTGCTAAATTAAAAGATGAATTTGCTCAAAGAAATGTTAAATTGATTGGTCTATCAGCTGAAGCAGTTGAAAGTCACAATGCTTGGATCAAAGATATTGAAGATGTTACCCCAGAATTGAAAGACTTCACTTTTCCAATCATCGCCGATACTGATAAAGAAGTCTCTTTCTTATACGATATGGTTGATGAAGAAGGCTTCAAGAATTTGAACGGTGGTATCGTCCAAACTATCAGATCAGTCTACATCATTGATCCAAGTAAAAAGATTAGAATTACCTTCACTTACCCACCATCTACTGGTCGTAACACTGCCGAAGTTTTGAGAGTTATTGATGCTTTACAGATCACTGATAAGAAAGGTGTTGTTACCCCAATTAACTGGACTTCTGTTGCCGATGACGTTATTATTCCTCCAACCGTCAGTGATGAAGCTGCTAAAGCTAAGTTTGGTGAATTCAATAAAGTCAAACCATACTTGCGTTTCACCAAAGTTGATTAAATAGATTGTGTATTCCATCAATATTGAAGAATAAGTTATTACCGAATATGGAAATATTTTATGCCACTTATCGCCATTTTTCCAGAGCAGCCAACAGAAATTGCTTAATTTTCAAGCAATTTTGCCGATTTGCGCCAACTCTTTCCTAAAACAGTAATCATAGAAAGAAAGTCGTGGCCGCTGTCCAAAAGCTGGAGCAGTCCGAAAAAATTTGAAGTTGAATTTGAATAAAAGAGTCTTCTAGAACGATCAAATTGCAATCGCATCGGTTAATTTGATTTGAAATTCTTGAAACTCACAAGGTGTTGTGCTTAGATATTATCATATTTGTGCCCACTACTAGAAAATTTGTCGCTGTACATTTTTGGAGCTGTTAAAATCACGGGTTTTAAACTATTAAACTCTCAAAGGACTTTTCAGAATAATCATCAAAAGTTCTCGTCAGCAGTAATCTCTTCATCGGTCAAGTCATTTGGATTCTGAAAATAGCATTAATGATTCTTTAGGTTTAAAAACTTTATCAAAATGAGTGGACATTTTACAGACACCAATAATTACGTTAAATCTTTGAATCTAAATAACAATAACAATAACAATGAGCCAAAGCAACAACAACAACCTGTCAACACTCCAAAATACGTTCCACTTCAGCCAAATATACAGCATCATATTCCCATAGCCCCACTCAAGCCATTCAACCTACCTCTCCAACCTCAACAAACACAAAGATCCACTTCTTCCCCTCCGTTATTTCCAGTTAATAAGAAGAGAACAGGTACTTCTTTTGACTCCAACAAAAGAAAGAAACAAGCGTCAACCTCCAAATCTGAAGACAGTGTCAGTAATCTGAATACATTGGCCAGTATAGCTGCCGACTCTACAACCACCTTGCAATCGCAACTATCACTTACTCCTGAAACTCCTCAACCATCAGAACAATCGAAATCTCAATTACAACAACAGCAGACTCAACAGCAGACTCAACAGCAGGCCCAACAGCAGGCCCAACAACAAGCTCAACAGCAGCAAGCTGGGCATAGACCTGTAACATCATGTACACATTGTCGTCAGCATAAAATCAAATGTAATGCTTCAGAAAGATTCCCATCTCCATGTCAACGATGTGAGAAAATGGGATTAACTTGTGAGATTGATCCGCAATTCAGGCCCAGAAAAGGTAGTCAAATACAAAGTCTTAGAAATGATGTTGATGAACTAAAGTTGAAGATTGAATATCTTCAAAGAAATGAATCGTTAATTGCACAAGCATTAGCAAACCAACAATCTTCACATGGGCTGCAAAGAAATGAACATGCTCCACAAATAAGTTCACCCTTGAACTCCTATACAACTTCAGAAATTGCGCTGGACTCTCCCCCAATGTCGGTCAAAACAATATTGAAGAGAGATCCACAGCTACTAATGGATAGAAGAAGCAGTTCAAACACAAATTTAAGACAAAGTGCTTCGCCAAGCTCAATACCTCAACTATTAAATGACTCTGCTCCAACTAATAGCAATCAGAGAGATCTTCCACCATTTTTGGAAATATCAATGAGGGCAAATACTCCAGTTAATGACGATCAAAACCAAAATTCTCCACAATCGCAAAGATCCTCAAACGCAAATTCGAATATCTCAGAATTCGTTTTGGGAGATGTTTCAATCTCACTTCGTAAAGCTAATGAATTGCATGACAGATTTGTCACAGATTATCTCCCATATTTCCCTATAATGTCATCACAAAGTGCATCGGAGTTGTATTCGCAATCACAGCTTTTGTTTTGGACTGTGTGTTTAACTGCGTGTTTATCAGATCCAGATCCGACTCTATATAATCAGTTATCATCATTAATCAAGCAACTGGCTATCGAAACTTGTTGGATACGAACACCTAGATCGACACACATTTCACAAGCGTTGTTAATTCTATGTATTTGGCCCCTACCCAATCAGAAAGTTCTTGATGATTGTTCATATAGGTTTGTCGGACTGGCTAAAAGTCTGGGGTACCAATTAGGATTACACAGAGGAAGATTCATGAGCGAATTCTCGAGAACACAAGTTGCTTTACCCGATGCTGAGAAATGGAGAACTAGAAGCTGGCTAGGAATTTTCTTTGCTGAGCAATTTTGGGCTTCTCAATTGGGTTTACCACCTTCTTTACAGACAGATTATTTGATTGAAAATGCAAGAGTTGATAAGCTTTTGCCTAAAAATTTCAGATCTATGATTTCGTTATCAATATTTCAAGCTAAACTAGTAAATGTTATGGGTTCAAGCGTTATCAGCCCTGATGGTTTGATGGAAGCGAGAAACAGAGCAGGCTCCTTGGCAATTTTAGAAAGAGAGTTAGAAAGATTGGTCTTCAAATTAGAAATCGATGACCTAACAGTCGAAATTTATTTCCTTTATGTTAAATTGACTATTTGCTGTTTTGCATTTTTACCTGAAACTCCAACTGAGGATCAAACTAAATACGTCACAGTTGCTTATTTAACGGCTACCAGAGTTGTTACATTGGTGTCAAAAATTTTAGAAACGAAAAATTTGATTGAGTTACCTATTTATATCAGACAAAGTGTCACTTATGCTGCCTTTATTCTGTTTAAACTTCACTTAACACCCTTATTATTGGATAAATACATTGATTCAGCAAGACAATCAATTGTTACAGTTCATAGACTATTCAGAAATCAGTTATCTGCATGGAAGAATGTTGAGAATGATATCTCCAGAACAGCACAGGTTCTTGAAAAACTAAACTTTGTGCTGTTCACCCATCCTGAACTGTATACAAAGAACGACGGGATAATCACAAGAATGAGATCACATTTAACAGGTTCATTATTTTACGATTTGGTCTATTGTATCCATGAAGCTAGAAGAAGAACAATTGAAGAGCGCAAACAAGGGAAACAACCAAGCAAACAAGTTACTGGAGAAGACGGAAAGAAGAGGCCAGTTCCTTTACCATTCTATAATCAAATTACTAAAGATGATTTTCAAACCATTACCACTACGACTCCAGGTGGTACCACAATCACAACTCTAGTTCCAACTGAACATGCAATGCTGAATGCCACCGCCACTGCTACTGCCGCTGGTTTATCAAAACCCACTGAAATCAAAGGTATTCCTGTTTCAATGTTGGAATCCACAGGTAGCATACCAGCTTCTGTTTTCGCTACTCCAGCATCAAATAATTCAAGGCCAAGTTCAATGAACAATTCATCTTCAACTCTACCAAATTTGAGAAGAATAGCTAGTAAGAATGCAATCAATCTAACAGTTTCTCAACAGCAACAGCAACAACACCCATCTCAATTTCAGCCGCAACAACATCAACAACAACAACAGCAACAACAACAACTACAACAACCACAACAACAGCCACAACAAGAAATTAAACTGGAAGGGGTACATCAGCAAGTCGGTACTTCAAATAACACTAACAATAATGATATAAGTTATCCACCTTACGATTTGGAAAGTATGGGCATTGGTTCTCCTGCAACAAATTCTTTGGGATTTGATATCAATAACTCTAATAGTGAGACATCTTTGAGAAATGACTTTGACACATTCTTCCAACAGCAAAGTGCCGGTTGGATGGAAGGAAACGATGATGTTTTGGGCTGGTTTGATATGAATATGGCACCTGAATTTTGAATCGTAGAATTTATTTTCTATTTTCACAGAAGAGAAGAAAAGAGTTGATTGATTTATATCAAACTTTTTTTTTAGTTTGAGTTGGATTTTTTTTTTGCCTACCCGGAAAAGTTATTATAATGTATTAATAGTTACCGAAGATATGAATTTGTAGTTTACTACTATAAGTTCTAAAACACATACTATTAAATTGGATATAAATCGGGATATATAAAAAAAAAACAAATTGAGAACCAAAAAAAAAAAAAAATATTTACGATTAATCATCATCTTCTCTTGGATCACCAATACCATCCTCGTAAATAGCAAACACGGTCTCAGATTCAGGTAAACAGGGAGAGTCATAAATCTTACATATTCTTTGTTCACCTTTACCCTTTTTAAAACTCAATCTTGTAGTTGAAGAATGTGCAATAATGTTACCACCAATAGGCTTTTTTGGATCAGGATTGAACATACCACCACCATCAACTTGGGCCACAACTTGATTTGTAATGACAACAGCAATACCAAATTCATCAGCTAGTCTTTGTAAGGTTCTCATATACTTAGCAACATGCATTTGTCTTGCTGATAATTCACCTCTGCCCGCAAAATCAGTTCTGTATAAAGCCATAATAGAATCCACGATTAACAATGAAAATCTTGATTCAGACATCATAGCGGCAGCTTGGTTTAACAAAGCCAATTGGTGATCAGCATTATATGCCCTCGCATAAGCAACGTTGTCCAAAGCGTCATCCTCGTTCAAACCATATCTTCTTGCGATGGAAACTAATCTAACAGGTCTAAAAGTACCTTCGGTGTCAATATATAAACATTTACCTTCACCACCACCCATATCGATAGGCAACTGACAAGTAACTGCCAGGGTATGACAAAGTTGTGATTTACCGGTTCTGAATTCACCAAAAACTTCAGTAATAGAACCAGTTTCAATACCACCACCCAATAAAGTATCTAACTGTTTTGAACCAGTGGTTAAACAGATTAATTCACTTCTTCTATGATGGAACTCTGAAGCAGTAGTAAATCCCATTGGAACAAGGCCACTGGCTGCAAGTAGTAATTTATCAGCTTTGGCCTCAGAAACACCTTTCACTTGGAGAAGTGCTCTTTTTGGACTATAATGAAGATGTTAGATATAAGGTATGCAAAAAACGTAAATAAACCACATACGTATAAGCAATAGATTCAACAGTGTTGTAACCTGCTTCAGCTAACTTTTTGATATCACTTCCAGTAATACCATTTCCCTGAAATATCCGTTAGTTTACTTTTCTCAGATCGAGTAGTAAGATCACTCACTTCCAATTTCACGATTGGTATTGGGCCGTAAACATCATCATCCTCTTCTTCTTGTTGCTCGTGTAACTGTTGTTGAGAAATTTCTAACTCTTCCTGTCCTTCTAGTACTTGTCCTTCTTGTGTCATTTTTCCAGTCAGTATTTCTCTTTCTTCGCTACTTGATTCTAAGGTTTTGCCACTGTCTTCAATTTTTCTTTTTTTTTTTTTCTTTAGTTTGTTTTGATTTTCACGCTACACGTCTTTTTCAGTGCGCGCAAAAATCGCGAGATTGAAAAAGTCACGTGAACTTTTTCAAAGTTTCGCGTTTTCGCCAATTACGCGCACTTTCTGGGTGCTGCTGCGGATATGTGCAGGGATAATTAGTATAATTACTTTATTGGGACGTTTTCGCGCCAAAATACATGAAATTGTGCCAAATTTCAAAAAAAAGTTTCTGAATTAAGAAAATTGATGTTCATGAGAAAAGATCTGCTGAAGATTTGATGCTTTAATTTGACTGAATGCGTTTGTTTCGATGAGCTATGCGATCCAAGTTCCACCAACAAACGTTACAAAATTTCATATCTTTATATCGCCCTCATTTGTAGTTTTCCCTCACTTTCTGTTCCATTACCCTTATTTTGTTGAAAGGTCCTTAAAAAGTAGTGTCTCAGTTATTGGTTTGTCTTCCGCATTACAATTGACAGGGATTCTATATCTCGAGGTAAAATTGTGGAAACTCACTTACTTCACTTGTACCAACTGGGAATTGAAACCTGATAAACATTTGACATCCCTTTAAAAGAAGTTGAAAAATCTTCAAAGGCCTTCAAACCTCATTCGAAATGACAGTATCGACAGTAAGTATAATGGCATACCAGATCTGAAAGGGCGATGTGTTTGTCACTTTTTAAGATGTTTTTTTTTCTCGTGAAAATTTTTGATAAAGATTTGAAACTTCATACCCTTTTTACGTCAACAATTCTATAATCATACAAACTTGTGGTTTATGCTAAACACATTCCTCCGTGAAACCCCCTCATCAATATCATTACATATTCTAATAATCACATTTCTAGATCCTTAACGTCTCTAAACCAACTTCACCCAACCGACAAGAAGAACCTGAAGATCTGATATCCTTTCTGCAAAGTCAGCTAGAGGTATTAGATAACATGAAAACCACATCTATGATAGACGCTGCATTTAATCCAGTACTGAAAGCCTCTCCAAACATATCCAACATTAATGAAATTTTCCAAGATGAATCCTCCACTTTATCCCTAACGTCACGACACCTAAATTTCAACGTGTCTAATGATATCATCAGTGAGGAGCCTGAAGAAGAAAGAGACGATCACTCAGCTCAATATGCCAATACGACACAGCCTACCATAGTCGAATCTGAAGATCTAGACTCTGATATACATTTGAAAGGCGAAAAGACCCTGATCAAGGATACAAAGATCCATACCATTGCAAAAGAGATATACAACCAGACGTACCTTGAAATCAGTATTGATAAATACTGCGGTTTACTGGGAACTACAAATCAATATTCAGTGTCAATATGTGAAGAATTTATGGAATTTTTTCAACCATGGTCAAACTCATTGGTTGATTCTCTACGAACCCTCTGTTCTAGACTTTATTTAACGGGCGAGTCTACCCAAATTGACCAGGTACTGGAAATATTTGCTAAAAGTTGGTTTAAGAGTAATCCAAAAAATAACATTGGAGATTACAAATCCATCCATATTGTTTGTTTCGCTCTATTAATACTCAATTCAGATCTACATAATGAGCAAAATATTGAATCAAAATTCACAAAAGATGAATTCATAACTAACACATGGGAAGCATTGAAAGAAGATACTACTGCTAGAACTTCAACCAAAGAAGTTATTGATCCAATACTCCGGTCAATTTATGATTCAATATCATCTCAAGAACTAGAATTATTGAAAATGATAGCTAACAATCAGCCTAAACTAAAGAAGAAAAACAGCATAAGGAATTTCTCTGGTGGTTCTTCAAAAGGCTCTAAATATGATTCTCTCTCAAATGTTTCCATCAGATCAAATAAAAATTCAAGAAGATTGTCCTCTATTAGCTCCACGATGTCATTACCGTTACACCGCGAAAACACAGCATTAACTGGTCCTTCAGATATAAATTATGATGTCGATTATCAGAAGGATAAATACGATGATAGATTAGAGACATTAGGTCCACCCTGGATGATTGAAGGTCTGCTAAAATCTGAAGACACAACTAATACATCAAAAAAGAAAAAGATTAACTGGTTGTCGAGATTAACGCACACTAACATGATCAGTTCAGAACTGGATATTTATAATTTGAAGGACTGGAAGCAGTCAATAGTCGTGATTCAAAAGGGATTATTAAAGCAATATTCATTTGGCTCAAGTTCAGATAGAAAAAATTTCACCAAAACAAAATCTGACAAATACGTTAACACTGTCTTGACATACAACTTATACTCTGCATCTGCATCTTTAGTTGATGATCAAATCATTTCGAACTCACAAAACAAAACTAATGGCGTGGCGTGGGTCTTAACGATACCAAATCTGTTATCAAATGATTACAATGAAGATAAAAACATTGTCTACTATGCCCCAAGTTTAGAAATTGCCAATAATTTCATTGAAACCTGTAATTTTTGGGCGGCTAGAATCACTTCGATTCCTTCAACAGATGATAAGATAGTTACAAATGCAGAGTTTGGCTGGAGTTATGAAGCTTTAACTACGGATCACGGGTTAGAAACTATCCCACTGACTAAATGGGAGTGTTTATTATCAATAGAATCATCATTCATACCGTCAGCTTACAAATTGGAAGATCAATTTGAGCAGCTAAATCATTACGTGAACTATCTAGAGAACTCTATGGACCAGCATAATGAGCTAACTCCTGTTCTAAAGAGAGTTTGGGGTGGGAAAGATTCTCTGAAAAATAAATATGAATTAGTTATGACCAACTGGAGTGAAAAATATGTGCATTTATATAGACAACATCAGAAGTACAAAATATATCTAGATAGCCTAGCTTTTGCTATTTCATTCAGAGCTTCTAGAATATGAGACACCTTTTAATAATTTTAATGAATAATTACTTTTTGTGTAGTTTATGATGGTGTGTAGTTTATGATGGTGTGTCTCTTACCAGGTTTGTGGATTTTTGGTTGTCAAGAAATTTGAAAATTAACGAAAACATTTAGATTTTGTAGTGATTCCTGGAAGAAGAAAAACGGTTCTTAAAGATTGAATTGTTTGAAAAATAAGTGAATATGTCTGATCCGAGCTCAATTAATGGTACGTTCAATTTTCATGCTTTTTATTTTTGTGGATTTTAGTAAATTATCAGTGAAATAGATGGCCTTTGTTAGATCGCCACTGATGTTATCATAGGCATTTAATGGTCAAACATCATTCAATTGTTTCTAAAGCCACGCTTTAACAACTCAAGTAGACTAACAGAATGATTAGGTGGATCCGTTGTGGCCATGGTTGGTAAAGATTGTGTTGCCATTGCTTCAGATTTACGTTTAGGTTCTCAATCTCTAGGTTTATCAAACAAGTTTGAAAAAGTTTATAATTACGGCAACACTTACCTTGGGCTTACAGGTTTAGCCTCAGATGCTATCACACTATCAGAAATTTTCAGATATAAAACTAATCTTTACAAACTTAGAGAAGAAAGACAGATTGAGCCAGAAGCTTTTGCAAATCTAGTATCATCAACATTATATGAAAAAAGATTTGGCCCTTATTTCATCGGGCCTGTCGTTGCTGGTATCAATTCCAAAACGGAAAAACCATTCATCTGTGGGTTCGATCTGATTGGGTGTATTGATTTTGCTAAAGATTTCATCGTTAGTGGTACAGCTTCTGATCAACTGTACGGTATGTGTGAATCACTATATGAGCCAAATTTAGAACCTGAAGATTTGTTTGAGACCATTAGTCAAGCACTATTGAATGCTGCTGATAGAGATGCTTTATCTGGTTGGGGTGCCGTAGTATATGTCATAACAAAGGATAAAGTTGTTAAAAGATATTTAAAATCTCGTCAAGATTGAAGTATCTTGATTCTTTATGTCCTAATGTACACTAATTAGATAATTTCTACAAATTTTGTAGTGACCTTTTGTGTATTTAAATATGTACATGCCCAAATTATCAGATCTCTAAAAAAATATTCTAAAACTTGTTTCTATAAATATATTATCATCGTTATCATCATGAACCAACTCAGTAAAAGAATCGGAGATCAAAAAGGTTTTTATTGACCTCTCTTGGCCTTTTCCCTCTCTAAAAGTTTCTTTAAGAATTCATCTTCACCATATTCGTCATCTTTTAGTTTTTTCCAGGTTTCACGATGTTTCTGATGCTTTTCTTTATTTTTAATGATCAGATGTTTTTGTGTTTGTAATCTTGCTTCATGCAAGCAATTTGTTAGTGCATCTTTTTCATTATTACAAACACCAAAACATCTCTCTAAATATGATCTTTGATGACATTTCTCTAATGCTTCGATAACTTCAACACAAGCTGGGATTTGGTTAGTCTCAAAAATTCTTAGAAACTTGAAAAAAAAGTACGTACAGATGAATCTAGGGGAATCTAATTGTGGATGCATTTTTTAAACAACCCAAAAGAACAAAATATTTTGAAATAACAAGTATCAGAACAGATTCTATTTGTCCTAAATTTGGTTGGTTCATTAATTTTTCTGTTTTTCAGGTTTTTGATCAAAATACGAGGATAAATCATGTGACTTTTATTTTTGCCCTCGTAATTCATCGAGATTTTCTAAAATAAAGCGAATTGAATATGTCAATTTTATATAATAAAAACAGGTTATTAATCGTTTATTACACTAAGAAAATGTCTAATTTGAAGCCAGGAATTGAACTACCGAAAATTTTGAGTGACCATAATGAAAAATATCTTCAAAGAAGAAGAAAACAGATGATCGCTTTTTTTGGAACTACAGCTCTAACTTTGGTATTCTCAAGACTAGCTTACAGAGGTGTTCAAGCTCGTAGATGTGAGTTTCTATATTTTGAGTTATTATTCCATTGTTGATACACTAACACTATGAATTAGATGTTCCACAGTTGTTCAATGCTAATCATGTCCCACCACAATTTTCATTTCAGAAAGATGCTATTCTTGCAGTTACACATGCTTCATTATTGGCCACTACATCGTTCTCAATGATAATCACTGGTCTTTGTTGGTCATGGGATGTTTCAAACATTAAAGAGTTTGGATTTAAAGTTAAACGTTTATTAGGTGGAGATGCTAAAGAGAAAGAGATTAGTGATTTGCCTTTGGATGAGGAATCTGCTTCTGTCCAAGATGCCATTAATAAATTCTTGAACGGTGAAATTTCAGAGGAAAGTATTGTTGGTGAGACTCAATAGAATTATCACTATACGAAAGTTTTGTATATAGAAAAGTATATTATTAATATGGATAGTGTTTTTTTTTAGATTTTCTGTACTTTGTAATATTTTTTTATAAAAAAAAAACAGCGATATTCCATGAAAGCTCAGAGCAGTTAGGTACCGGCAGATGTAGTATACATCAATCAGCATTTTATCAAAAGTTACCAATTTTGAATTCATTTCACTATCCTCTACAGTCATTTTCAACAACTAAATGGTGAACTTTTGCTTACCAAATTACTTATTCTTCCCAGTCGTAATCTGGATCTATTTTGCTTTCATTTCTGCCAATTCACACCGGGTCAGTTTCCTTAAAACGTTTCGAATAGAAAACCGTCGAATAATTTATACACAGTTTTAAACCTCTTCACTTTGCCAGTTGTTATTTCATCATACGCAAGATGTCTGCACCATACAACAAGAGCTCCTTGGCTGTTGTTGAAGAACTGTCATCGGACACTCAGCTTGGGCTTTCTTCGAACGATGTACAGCAAAGGCTTAAAAAATATGGGTTGAACGCCTTACCTAAAGAAAACCCAACTTCATTATTCAGTTTAATTCTCAGCCAGTTCCAGGACCAATTGACGTTGATATTGTTGGGTTCTGCTGCTGTTTCCTTCCTTCTTGCTGTCAGTGAAGGCGATTTGACATGGTCCAGTTTGATTGATCCAATCGTCATTTTAACTATCTTGATCTTAAACGCTATAGTTGGGGTACAGCAGGAGAGTTCTGCTGAATCTGCTATCGCTGCTTTAAATGAATACTCCTCTTCAGATGTCAAAGTCATTCGTGAAGGAAAATTGGCTCATGTTAAACAAGAATATTTGGTTCCAGGTGATATCATTGATCTCACTATAGGTGATACTGTTCCAGCAGATGCTAGAATTATCAAGATATATTCCCAAGCATTACGCATTGATCAATCCATTTTAACTGGTGAAAGTGAATCTGTCTTAAAAGAAGTTGAATCTATCGATATTCATGACGCAGTCAAACAAGAGCAAACAAACATAGTCTTTTCTGGTACAACTGTTGTTGCAGGACATGCTAGAGCTATTGTTGTTTTGACTGGTGCAGAAACCGCCATCGGTGATATTTTTACTGACATTTCTACCCAGATATCTCAACCTACTCCATTGAAGGAAAAACTAGATGATTTTGGTGATTTATTGGCCAAGTTTATTACCGTAATCTGTATCGCTGTTTGGGTTATTAACTATAACAACTTCAATGATCCAGTTCATGGTGGCTATATCAAAGGTGCTATCTACTATTTTAAGATTGCTGTTGCTTTAGCTGTTGCTGCCATTCCAGAAGGGCTATCCGTTGTCATCACTACCTGCCTGGCCTTAGGAACAAAAAAAATGGCAAAGCAAAATGCTATAGTTAGAAGCTTGTCAAGCGTTGAAACTTTAGGCTCAACCAATGTTATCTGCTCTGATAAAACCGGTACTTTAACTACAAACCAAATGGTTGTTCGCAATTTTGTTTTTTTTAGGGATTCTTTAACAAGTCTTTCGATATCTGGTCATTCATTTAACCCACATGGAACCGTTGTTGATGAGAACGATGTTGAAGTTACTCTGCCAGATGATACATATCCATTATTACATAAACTCTCTCAAATCAGTGCTGTTTGTAACGATTCCAATGTTGTTAAAACAGATGAATCAACCTACAAAAGTGTTGGTGAACCTACTGAGGCTGCTTTGAAAATCCTTGTTGAAAAACTATCAAGTGAAGCACAAAAGGAAACTGTTAATTCTGTCACGCCAATTTCTGATATTTATGTTAAAGAGTACCAACGTTTAGCCACTTTTGAGTTTACTAGAGATCGTAAAAGTATGTCAGTTTTAACAGAATCATCAAATAATAAAATCGAACTGTTGGTTAAAGGAGCTCCAGAAAATATTATTGCTAGATCATCCCGTTTCTTGAATCAATCAGGCTCGAATCTTACTGTGAAACCCTTATCATCTCAAGAACGTAATTTATTACTATCTGAAGTTGATAGTTATGCTACTGAAGGCTATCGTATCATTGCACTAGCCTATAATGATGAAATTGACTTATCGAAAGCTGAAAAAGCCACCACTAGCTCAGATTATGAGCAAATTGAGCAGAACTTGATTTTTGTTGGATTTGCAGCTCTGATTGATCCACCTCGTCCAGAAGTCATCCAAGCTATTAAAGAATGTAAAAATGCTGGTATTAAAGTAATTGTTATCACTGGTGATAATCCAAAAACTGCAGAAACTATTTCTAGACAAATCGGAATTTTTGAAGATGAAGATGTCGATGGTTTGATTTTGACAGGTCGTGAATTCTCAAGCTTGTCAGATGAAGAAAAGGCAACAGCTGTAGAGAGAGTAAGGTTATTTGCTCGTGTCGAACCTTCTCACAAGTCATTATTGGTTGATTACTTGCAAAAAGCTGGTAACGTTGTTGCTATGACAGGTGATGGTGTTAACGATGCTCCAGCTTTAAAAAAAGCTGATATTGGTATTTCTATGGGATCAGGAACTGATGTGGCTAGGCTAGCTTCAGACTTAGTGTTACAAGATGATAACTTTGCAACTATTGTTACCGCTGTTAAAGAAGGTAGATTGATTTATAATAACACCAGACAGTTCATTCGTTATTTGATTTCTTCAAATATTGGGGAAGTTGTTTCAATTTTTTTGACTGCCGCTCTAGGCTTGCCAGAAGCTTTGATCCCTGTCCAGTTATTATGGGTTAATTTGGTTACTGACGGTTTACCTGCTTCGGCTCTAGGTTTCAATCCTCCTGACTTGAAAATTATGTCTCAACCCCCAAAATCCAAAAATGATCCCCTGGTTAGTGCCTGGTTATTATTTAGATACATCATTGTTGGTACCTACGTTGGTGCAGCTACTGTTTTTGGTTATGTTTGGTATTTCATCATTTATGAACAAGGACCACAAATCACATTCAATCAACTATCTAGATTTCACCATTGTTCAGCTGAATTCCCCGAAATAGGCTGTGAAATATTCCAAGACTCTAACTCTTCTCGTGGTTCTACCATCTCTTTATCGATCTTGGTCATTATTGAAATGTTCAATGCTATGAATAACTTATCTGAATCTGACAGCTTATTGACATTCCCGTTATGGAAGAATATTTATTTAATCCTTGCTATTATTTTATCCATAGTGTTACATTTTGCCATCTTATACATTCCATATTTAGCCACGTTGTTTCAAGTTGTTCCATTAAATAAAGAGGAATGGCTAGCTGTTGTTGTCATTTCATTCCCGGTTATTATTTTAGATGAATTGTTCAAACTTTACGAGAGATTGTTTCTTATTCCAAAAACGCCAAAGACCATCGATTATAAAAAAAGCAAATAACGTTCAGTTCTTTGACTAACAGTGATCCCATATTTATATAGATAGAACACTACTAATATTCATCAGTAAATTTGTGTAAGCTTTCTATGAGTGCTTATGTAATTCTCAGAACCCATGATAATTTCCGAATTGAACTGAATATAAATGATAGCAAAAAAAAAGTTGAATCAACTCATAACAAGCACGTCATCGTAATAAGCATCAGATGAGCTTTGATTATGAGGATGACAACTCCTCGCTTAGTTCCTACACAACGGATGATCCCAATAGAGGCCAATTTGCAGAGAGTCCCACGTTTACTGTCACTGATTTGTTGACAAGTCTAGGGGAACGAGCACAAGATCCAGATTATCTAGTCACAAAAGGGAATGATTTGGTGCTTCTTCTGCGGCAAAACCCATATATCAAAGAGGATTTGGTATTCAGCGCATTCGGTCATAGGCTACAAATATTGCTGACCCACTCAAAAAAAGAAGTGGTAGCAACGGGTTATAGAATTTGTCGTTATGTCATTCATGATCTCACATCAATTCAATCTCTAATATCCTTGAAACTGGATTTTATGATCATTATTTCTTTGTGTAAAACCTCAACACATGATATTGAGAGAGAAGAAGCTTTAAAACTAGTGAGGGCATTTATTGACATACCTGGTGGTATCGGTGAAATTACAAGAGGTATTGCACACGCCGTGTTATCGATAGCTGAACAGGTTGATGATAAACTAAGGAAAATTTCTATTGAAACAGTCTGTGAAATTGCTCTTCTGCGATCAGATCTTATCTTACCTCAAACGTTATTACAGTTTATTGTCGATGGCCCTTATGAGCTATCTCTGATGGCCACATCTGTGTTTCTAGAATTATTAAATACACCAGAAGGCCGAGATAATATAGAAGTAAGCGATGTATTGAAACTTGTTTCACCATTCACAGAGTTCCCAGTTAAGGGTTATATGAACAATGAAAAGTTACAAGTCAATGCGTTAGTTATATCAAAATGCTTGAAGAACCTAGCTGGTCTACATGGGCTTTGCCTTAATTCTTCTGAGCCTTTGAAAAATTTATTAGCATGCTTAACATACCCGATCAATAGTGTTGTCTCAAAGTTGTTAGATCTTTTACTTGACGTGTTATTAATCAATCCATTAAGCAGGAAGTCCAACTCAAACAATAAGATGGTATTAGTTCCTTACAAAATTGAAAACGAATTTATCTTAAATACCCAATACCTAGCATATTTACTTGTGGTTTTATTGAGATGCGATATTTTGGATCATTTACTTTATGTTTTGAAGAAATCATCCGATGAGAGCAATTGCACCAAAGCTGCTTTTTTATTGACCGAAATTTTTAATTTAGCGATTGATTTGGTTCCAGAAGAATTTACAGGTAATTTGACAGACAAAGTTCCAAACATTGCAGGTGAAAGATATCCAGACTTTAGTGATAGTAAGAAAGCAGTGTTTTTATTGGAAAAATTGAGTCGAAAATCTAACAGAGGTCGCTCGAGTATTGGATTGCAAGGGCTGAAGATTAATGAGAAATTGATTGAAAGCTCCAAGCTTTACAGAAATCGAGTGAACTATTATATTGATGATATTAAATTGAAACAAATGATACACGATACAAAAGTTCTGAGCACAAAGAATTTTTCTAAATGGAATTGTGATATAATAAGTGATATTTTCCGTGGACCATTCATGAATGGAAAAAGATTAGATGAGGCAAACAAAACTTCAAAATTTCTGAAAAGACTGTTATCATTTTATAGACCATTTAAAAGAAAGTTTTCAAATACTAAAAAAACAAAACTTTCTCAAAGATTCACAAAAGTTGGATGTGAGATTGTTGAAACACTATTGGCAACGACTGAAGGACAAAGAATTCTCAAAGAAAGTAAATTGGTTCCTCAAATTGCTGAATGTCTTGCGCAAGTTGATCCATATAGTGGATTTTATGCCAGGGATCAGATTTTTAGTGCTCAAAGATTACAAACCACACTAAGTGATGGTTATTTCAAGATGCTTGGTGTATTATCAAATGATAAGAATGGTGTCTTACTACTAGAAAATTGGAAGATCTTTACAATAATCTATCACATCTCCGATAATGCATCCAAGCGCGAGGATTTATTGACCCGCTTCATGGACGAAATAAAATTCAACAAACAAGGACACTCAAGGATTTTACTTTCCAAATTCCTTCATTCTGAAAACAGGAATTTGAAAGTACATGCCACTAATATGTTGTCTACATTGATTCACGAACAAGATTGTACTGCATTTGTCTGTGAGCTTCTTATAGATCAATTATATGAACAAGATGAAGAAATTTGCTCCGAAGTTGTTAAAATTTTAAGTGAATATTGCAGTGAGTCTCCAGAGAATCTCAATCAGGTTGTTGCATTGGCACCAAGTATAGGTTTACTAAAACTTTCCGGTGAACAAGGTGAGACTTTATTAATGAACTTTTTGTCAACATCCCAAGGATTTGAGTATTTAAACCAACAAGGTGTAATTGATGAAGAATTTCACAATTGGACAAGTGGATCAAGATATCTAAATTATGCGTTAGAAATTGATAGATTGCTGTTAAAATTAGACAGAGATTTTGATTTTAAAGATAAGAAAAAAAAAGACTTTCCTCCAAATTTTTTTGGAGAGCTCGTTAAGACAGAAGAAGGTTTCAATGTCATCGTTAGATCTGGTATAATGACTCATTTTGTTAATACATTACGTTACTATTCCACCAGTTTGGATAGATCTGAAGGAGTCGAAATTGATTATTTGATTTTGAAAGCAAGTTTATGGTCAATTGGGTTTATAAGTACAAGTCAAATGGGAGTTGAAGCAGCTGACGTTAATGGGACCATTGAGGATATTGTCAAGATTGCTCAAAAAAGTCCGCTGGTTGATATTAAAGGCTGTGCATTTTATGTTTTGGGATTGATCTCAAGAACTTTCGAAGGGATTGAAATCTTGGATGAGTTGGGATGGAGTTCGAAATTGGATATTTATCATAATTCAATTGGGATAGTTGTTCCACGTGATATGAGTTTCTTGATTGGATGGAGTCAAGAGTTAGGTGGTGGAAGAAAGAAGCAAATGGTCATTGGTCAAAGGAATTTGTCAAGCGAGATTGATCCAAAGGATGAAGTTTTAAAAAAATTGCTTAAATTGGTCGGGAACTTGTGTAATCATGTTTTCCTCAATAGTTCCACTAAAGATTTATCATCATTAGCCAAGGCTCACCCTGAGTACTTTGAAGATCCAAATGTGTTCTTCATCGTTTTAGGTTACTTTGAGATTTACAAGTATAGAAACACGATCAGAAAGTTCATCATTGATTTATTCGTGAGCAATGGGAGATTGTTGGATGTTTTAGTTAAAAGGGATAAAAGAAGAATCAAAGAACTCTTGAACCATTGAATCATTGTATATTTGAAATTGCATGGTTGAGCAGCATCTTGTTCTTATTCAGTAGTTAATTGGATTCTGTCATTTTTTTTTTTTATGTTTTTATGTTTTGTTTTTGCATAACATTTGAGTGTTTTTACGCAGATTTTTTTCTTTTCTCCTAAGCTTTTAAATCATGCTATTTGGGAAATTTCCCTTTTTGTATGTTTTATTTATTTTGGGCACAATATAACGTTGAATAGGTTGACTCGGCGAAATCATCAAAGAATTACTATAAGAGAACTCATCAATAAGTATGATATTGAATTTGTTTAATATTGAACTGGTTCAAGATATAGATGTGTATATAGATGTGTACATATATAGTATTTCTAGACCTACTAATTCACGCTTATTCTAATAGACCCAGTGAATCTAGTGAATCTAGTGAATCTAGTGAATCTAGTGAATCTAATAAATCTAATAAATCTAATAAATCTAATCACATGTAAAGAAATGAGTCTTAAATAAAATCAATCTTTTTCCTTCGTTTAAAATCTATTCAAAATATAAAATTTGTTGTCCAAACCAAAAAATTCTCTTTTTAGCATGTGCTTCAAAAAGAAAAAAAAAAAAAAAAAAAAAAAAAAAAAAAAAAAAAAAAAATTAAAAAAAAAACAATAAAGCACGCCGAAAAAAAAAAAATACTACACACAATCAGACACTTACCTTTACTTTTTTTACTTTCAACCCACTTTAAAATTTGTATTGAATACAAAAGAACTCCATAATCTGTGAAAACAACCATACCCTACTACATCGTCAGAAAATTTTGCCAATTTGAGACTATTGCTTTGACAAAATATCTGGTTTTTTTTTTTTACAAATTTGCTCCACACAAACAACACAGCAAAAGTGGGCAAGAAAAAGTTGTACAAACTATTTAAATTGTGCTGGTTCCCGGTATATCATTAGTTGCTTTTATTGAGCATTGATATAGAAAGAACATCACGTTTGTGGTTAGCCTTACAGTTATAGAATAAGAAGACTCATCTAGATACCCTGAGGCCCCATTTCATACACAATGACATCTTATTCACATAATCCGAACAGTCATCTATCAAGAAAAGCCTCAATATCTGCAACTGCTCCATACACAATACCTTCCAAGTCCAACCATTCGTCGAGCCAGTCAAATACACCTTTTTCTCCGCCAAACTCAAACATCCATATTCCTCAACATCAGGTACACCCGAATAGCCACACAACTACAAATAGTACACAACAATCACTGTCTTCATCAGTTCCAATATTGAGCAGAGAGTTTGTTGTTAGAAGAATCAGTGAAGGTGAGAGTGGTAGGTTAAAAGAAGAATTGAAGTGTGAGGCTTGTGGTAAAGGTTACAAACATATCTCTTCATTGGCTAAACATCTTTGGGAACACACGCCAGAATGGAATGTCACAAAAAAACTATTGATATCAAAGCATCAACAGGTCCAGTTATTAGAAGCTGCTAGCATTTTGGTGTCAATGAATGAGATTACAAGTCCAAAATCAAAGCAGCAGAAGTTTCCAACCATTAATGAAGAAGTTAGATTCAATCCGAAATATAGAGAATCATCACCGACTCCAATCAGTGAACAACAAGAGGAAACTGATGATATAGATATTAAGCTTAGAACTGGGTCAATCTCACAATATCCACCAAGTAATATTGGTCTTCACGGCAGTTCGCCACGCAAATTTAATGAACTTCATAACAATGGTGGATTTTTGGATACCCCCTCAAAACTAAATAATAATACCTCGAGTGAAAATAGTGAATCAAATACTCCCTCGAGTGACTTAAATAATGAAAATGCGATTGTTGATGATGAGGAAGATGAAGAAATTGGAAAACGAGATGACGAAGATGATGGAGTTTTTGGTAATATGGAGTAAATCGTCTTTTTCATCATTTTTACGTTATTGGGTCACGGATGGGTGTATTTTAGTCCTCTAATAGGTTCTTATTGAAATTGAGGGAGTTCTAAAAAAGGTGGTGTTTTAACTATGTCAAAGAAATGTTTAGTTTGGTTCGTTTTATATTGTTGCTGTTTTTGGTTTATCTTAATGTTTTTTATTGGTTTATGTTCAGTTCAATTTTTTTTTTTCTTTTGCTTTATTTTAATGTTACTATCTATTATATAAAAAGAGAACTTTTTCACCTTGCATTTTTTATTTATCTTATACAATCATCGTCATAAAAAAAGTACATATAACAATCAATAATTTTTTATCCACATTGTTGTGATTTAGTCAACTCTATAAAAGTTCATGAATATTATGTTCAATCAATTCCGGGTATTTCGTGTAAGTCACTTGATATATTTATCATAATGACGATTAAGCTTGTCATTAAACTGTTTGTTCTTATCATTAACTAAAGATATAATGTTAGTATTGATGTTTCAAAGATTAATCCGTAATAATACATACTGTAGTCTTCGGTTTCATCCTCGCGCTTTTTTATTTTAAATTTTCTGGTATCAGAACCCTTTATACTTCCCACAAGTATATCCAAGGATTCTTTAGATGGTTTATTAGAATAATCAACTTCCTCCTCATCAGATAGACTTCTGCCCTCTTGTGTTTTCTTTAACTTTTGTTTCATGTAATGGTCCTTATCAACCTTTATCTGCGAAATTTCTTTTTTGTATGACTGTTCAGCTAGTTGCGAATAGTTTGTGAATCCAGAGTTCTTGATATTATCCAACTTCTCGCTTTGCTTCTTTTCCCATCTCTCGTTATCTTCTATGCTATAGTCCCATCCTTTTTTCCTTTCCCAATCCTCACCCTTTTCTTTAGCCTCCAGTCTATCTAGTTTTTCTTGTGCTTTTAATTGTTTCTGCTCTAACAACCTCAGTTTACTGTCTCCGATAGCTTGTTTTCTATGTTCTTTGAATAGCTCATCTCTATTTTGCTTTAATCCCTCATCTTTCTTCTTTTGTAATGACTTTAGTTTTTGCAGTCTCTCTTCCAGCGATCTTGAGCTCATCTTACCAATATCTACTGGTTTCAAATCCTCTTTTAAGAAACAACAAACGATTGTTAGTAAAAATAAAAAATGGTGAAGTTTTCTAATTTACAGAACAAGTTCGCGGAATTGTGCCTCTTACCGAGTTACTACATAAAAAAATTTCGATGAGCTCTGGGAAAAAAAAAAAAATTTAAGAAGGGCAGTTTTGAGAGTTAAGTTGTTTGAAACCCTTTGAGAAATGTCATTATCGGAATTATACTCTCTTGTAAAGCTTCCTAGAGTCTCTAAGACTACAGACAGAAGCAAACTTACAAAAAACTTTAACACTAATGAACTTCATATTGGTATTTCAGGTGCTTCCATCTCATACTACATACTGAAACCAAGTCCAAAGCTAATTTGGTCTCATTCTATTCCTCCAAGTTTCACGATCACAAGTATTGACCAAATTAATGACAAATACATAGTTGGTATCTATAACAAGAACAAGAAACTGTATTTAATTCAAGTGGTTGAAAAATTAGATAATGATTCCAAAGTTATAAAAGAACTTGAAACCGGTTCAAAAATCTTAAACATCAAAGCTTCAGAAAACTCCATCGTTGTTGTGTTAGAAAACTCTATCATCTCATATAATGATCAATTTGAACAAATATGGAAATCTGATAGTTTATATACCAACATTTACTCTCAGTTTATTGAAAATGATGTTATATTAACAGTTGAGTACGAGTCAAAGAAGAACATTTTAAATTTCAAGTTGATGTCATCCTCTGGATTAGAAATCGCCTCAAAAATTGTTGAAGCCAAAAAAGGATTAAAGGATCTAGCGTTCACCTATGGCGATGGTATACTATACCAATATTCAAATCACGCTATCACTCTTTATAAAGTTCCGCATTTTCATGACTATAAAACACTTGAGCTATCAACTTTATCAATCCCTACCCCTTCTTCTAACATATCACTGTCAACACCAGCACAGGATAGACTATTATACTCACAAGGCAATGATCTATATTTGATCAACACTAACTTTAACATTATTTTATCTCACATTTCTTCAAAATCAAAACTTGATATCCTTGATATTCAAAGGTTGAAATCAAAGCCAGCAGCACGTACAACACACCAATTGTTTGGTGTCGTTTTGAGAGATAATGATATTGCCGGTGTTACTTTCACTTTAGACAATAACACTTTAAGAGATTCATTAGGTAAAAGATTTGACAAATTTAATAAAGAAGATGAAACACTCAAAATCGTTCCATCAATTTTGGATATCAAAGATGAGGAGGTTAACATTGGCTCAATTCTTAAAGCCAAAGATTTTGATGCTGCTTTGAAAGAGTTTATGTCTGCAGAACATGAGTATTATACTGAAAAAGATAAAATTGTTGATGCCAAGTTCATAAATAGAATCACAGAACATATATTTTCTCAAAAAGAACTACCAGAAAAGTCATTAACTTATCTTTTAACACATCCTCTATTCCCAACGATTGATGGATTACTATCAAAACTGAGATCAAAACCAAGATTATTAAGACAAGCCGTTGTTACTGGTAATGTTTCCATAAAAGAACTATTAGAAGAATTGAACAATAATGATAATGACGAAATCTTTAAGGATGTTATTGCAAGATTATTAGAATTCCCAAAAGATAAATTAGAATTTAAAGACTTGGATAACTTCAAAATTGTTGAACGTATTATAAATTTGAACTATGGGTTTGAATTGATTCCATTGTTGATTGATTCAAGTGGGTTATTCACTTGGAGTGAAAAATTAATCCAAAAGTTGCAAGTCGTATTGAACTCCAGAATTGAAGCTTTGAATACCGCTTCCAAAACACTTGCTGTCATCGAACAAGTTGAGTTAAAAAATTTGAGAACTGTTAAGAAAATTCCAGTTTATTCTATTGAGAAACTAAACATTTAAAATTTATTAATAGATATTTAAAAAAAATGACGAAAATTTTGTAAGATCTGATAGAACTTGAAACCTATGCTCGTTGATGGAATTCAGCAGGTGCCCAATTAGGTCATGATAAATCAGACAATTTTCCTCCATCAACAGATATCGGTACCTGATGTAAAGATTGCTTTACGTGTCATTAATAAACCACATATGCTAGACTTCTATATAAGAATCATCAACATTACCTTAATTGATTGAATAAAGTTAGTTTCGGGATACGTGAGTCAAAATATATCTTGGAAATGATAAAGCTGACCGCTATATTTATTCAATCACATCTAAAGCTCTTTATATTATGCGTTCTACTTTACTTAAAAGCTGCATTATATCGAATATCTTAATATTTTCAGGTTTAATTTCGCAAATATTTAAAAATATAATCTCATTAAAATATTTGATACTAATAAATCACGTTAAATACTGATATTGATTAATGTATATAATTTGCTACAATATATTGTTATATTAGATACTGTTTTTCATATCTTCACTACACAGTATATAGTAGAAGTATTTAAACCTTAGTACGATATCAAGATTAATAAAACAATAGTAAATTAAGTATGAAGTATAAGCATGGGAGAAAGTCGACCAAGTGGTGTTCGGGTGTATCGAACAACAAATGAACTTTTGACATGTCTCCTAAATGTGAAAGCTACAGTCTCAGAGCAGTAGTCTATAACAGAAGTATGCAGAGGACTACAGTAAGGAGAGAGTGTTATACAATTGCTGTATACACTGTCTTTTTTAATCATTCGTAATAGAGCAAACCGAAAGTCGTACGATCAAGAGCAAGATCATTTGACCCGGGGTTTGACACAAAATTGCGCACAACAGAGGCTGAAACACAAAGGAAGATGACATACGGTGGTTAGAGAAGCATGAACATGACTCCACTCTTCAACTGTTATTGTGCATTCTTTAACATCTCTCATACTGCTAGAGAGCACTTTGATTCAATATCACACGATTAATGAACAGTTTCCCCAGATTTTCTTGCGTGGACTAAAATCTCCCCATTCAACAAAAAGCATAAATAACACCCCGAATTATTTCCTTTATCTATCAGTGTTTTCTTTAACATCTAATAAAGATGCCAAAAATACAGGAGACAAGAGTGAGCAATAAAGATTACCTCCCTAGCCAATTGACTTGTTACTGACTGCTATTTTTTCTAGGATTACACAATTGAACGGAACTTATTAAAGCTGTTACTGACTAAAAAAGATGATTTGAGAGGTAATCCAGGTCTAATTTTGGAAACAATAGATATGTTTGGTCTTAAAAACAAACTAAGCAACATTATTCAATACACAGGCTCCTATTTAAAGAGTGAAATGAAGCTACTAAATCCAGAAACAGTGGTCGAGTTTGGCTCATATGTTGGCTATTCGAGCATACTTATTGCAAATGAATTTTCAAAATTAGAGCCAGTAACCACGTCTAAAGTTTATACTTTTGAGCCAGATCCAATTCTTGCTAGAATAACTGCCGAGATTATTGAGCTAGCTGGTCTGACTGATAAAATTGTTTTAATCCAAGCGAAAGTTGGTGATGTTGCGCAGGATTTGATTGAAAAGTATAATTTAGAGAAGATTGATTTGTTAATCATTGACCACTTTGAACACTTGTATTTGTCAGACTTAAGGATAATTGAAACTTTGGGGTTGATTACCAAAGGTAGTACCATTTTTGCTGTTAATGTTTCAAACCTAGGAGCTCTAGACTATGTTCAATATGTGAAATCACCACCAATTTTGAAAAGGGGGTATGACCTTAAAATAAAGAATATCAGTGGTGAAGGATACATTGGTAAATGGGGCTTAATATATGATTCTGTTACTGTTATTTTCAAAAAACTCCAAGAAGACACAGGTGCCATTGAGGTCACTAAATGCATTGAAGTTCTTAATTGAAATTCTTTCTAGTTAACTCATGAAATATTCACTAACTGCCCTTTAAAAATTCAAATATTTTTTAGCCTTTGATCTCTTTCAAATGAAACATTTAAATGACCCAAAACTTGTTTAGTGACTAATGTACAGAAGAAATGAGTATTTCGCGCTAGCTTTATAGGAATTGTAATTAGTGACTTTGTTATCGAAAAGTACAGATTGTAGGATGACAAAAGTTCAATAATGGCTTGAAATAAAACCACATTTCTTAAGCAGCTATTAAGATCTGCAAACGGTTCTCTAACTAGTTATATTTCACTTCCCCATCTTGCGCTGACAGTCCAAAAACTAGGCTCCTTATGTATTCTTTAACGCGAAATAAAGATATTCACTCTAAAAAACTCTAATCTCTTTTAGCTCATCAGTTCTAGACTCTTAGCAAAATATTTTGTACTATCACTATTTTGAGTATTATACTACCACCAGGGGGTTAAATTCTCATTTTGAACAGCTTGCGAGTTATCCCATTGACTTCTCATGATTTTATACTTTTAGAGACAGTTTGTTACAGTACTATTGATCACTTTTAAAGAAGAAATGTGCTTTTTTCGTAGCCTATTCGAGAATCCACGAGCCCATGGTACAATGTTATGCCCAAGAAAGTTTTTAGTGTGCGACTTGTTATTTTTTTTAATATTCAACCACTAGATTAGGATTATTTCAACAACTATAATTTATATAAGAAGATATAGAAAAGTACCAGATTTACCGATTGGGGAAATAAGTTGTTTATGGCAACTTTCGCGAAACATTGGCCAAAGCGTCAGAGCCATGAAATAACAACAACCAAGCGAAATGAAAGTAATTCTCTGCTAGAAACGACCAAGAAAACGTTGCATTGCGCTTGTAACAGATCTATACAGAGACTGTTTGATTGAGGGATACTACTACCAATACACAATGGCTATCACCTCACCTTTTAAGAAACTATCTCACTCTAGAGAGAATTCAAGAGAGGAACAACAACTTTCTTCTTCGAACCCTTCAAATGCAAGAACTAATAAGCTGGGGTCTTTTAACAAAAGCTCAAATATACAACAACAGCAACCACCGAGGCAATCCACTTCTGGAAGGACAAGCCAGTCTTTGAAAAAGTCAAATACCATGAGTAGTGTGAGATCAACATCATCCATTAATTCTACCGCATTGGCTAAGCAATATGAGAATGATAGAGCCAGTTTGATCAAATATTGCTTTTCAACATTCGACAAGGATCATATCTTGGTGGACAGTTATATAACCCATGTTCGGATCATTGAGGATGCTGCCTATCCTTCCGCTAAACCCCCATCAAAATCACCTGCTTCAAATAAGAAAAGCAGAGTATTAGCATTGGCTGTTAAAAAAAACGGTGAAGTATTTTTACACAAGGGGAGAGAGAATGAAAATGGCTCATTCCAAATTGGTAGAAGTTGGAGTTTAAATGAGTTAACTGCACTATCCAGAGAAGCATATTCAGATATAGGGTTCACTGCATCGTTAGGGAAGGATTACTACTGGGAAACGAATACTCCTAAAGAGAGACAAGTTTTTGTGACATCTTTAATTAGAGTCTATAGAAAATTTAAGAATGGATTGGTTCCACAATTGATTAATTGGGATTTATCGATTTTTGGTCTGGATGCTGAATCATACGGTATATTTTTGAACAAAGAAGTCTTACCTAGTAAATCATCTGTTGTATCAGCTGAATCTCCTACTGTCAGACCAACCCAACAGGTCCAAGTTCCCAAACAAAAAGTACCTTTAGCCGTTATCGCTCAATCACCAAAAAGAATTGTTGGATCATCCACTACTTCATATGCTACAGCAGCACTACCCCCTTCAGCTTCAAGATCTGATCAATCTAGTCAAATTTCGTCGAACTTAAATGAAATTGAATTTCCAGAAAAAAGACATTCTGAATCAAAGTCAGGGAGAAAGATTGAAACAAACAATAAATCTTACGAGCAAAGCCGGCCGTCTGAATTGAGAAATCTCGCAAATACTAGTATATCATCCTTGGATCCAAAAAGTTCATCTACAAAATTTGAAATGAAAGAAGCTAGCGTTGATCCATCATATCCATCAGATAGTGGTACTAACTATGGGATAGAGGAGGAGATAACTCAGACTATGAACCAGTTAGGATTAACTGAAAACGAAGATCTTTCAACAACACAGGGGAATGATATTCCAGAAATCATAGAACCTGAATTAGAGCCTTTTGAATTTCCTGAAGAATACAAACCTGAATCATCGGATTCTTCTCGTCCAAGTATTGCTAGATCTATCAAAAGCATTGAAATTGTTGCTCATAGAAAAAGTCTGATAGAATACGAGCAGGAACAAAATAGTGACAATGATGAAGAATCTGATGATATCACAGATCTTTACCAGGATGCTTCGTATGATGACCTTAACCAGACTCTGGAGTCTCCATTAGAGACAAGATCTATTGGTGAGAGATCAGCAGAGAACTCTTATGAAAATTCGTTTGATACAGAAGCAAGCTACGAAAACCTAAACGTTACACCAGCAACAATAAAGGCTAACGTTCAATCAGATGATGAATACGATGATCTTAATGAAGATGTTGCTCCTGAAATAATAGACACGCCAAGATTAGTGATCAGAAAAAGCTCAAGACGTGCCCGTGGGAATACTATAAACTCAGCTTTAGATACTACAATTCATGATACGGGCTCAAATACCTCATTTAATGATATTTTTGATACAATTGATTGGGATTCAAGCGATGATGCTGACACTTTGACTTTTAAATTGATGAAAGAATTAGCTGAAACACAATACGACACTGTTCGACAACTGATTGAAGTCAGAGACAAATCATCAGATTTGAAAGAGCATGGTTCAAAAATCCTTGAAGAATGTGAAAAGATCACGCCTTTGTTGAACTTTTTTGCTGTTGAATTATCTGGGTTTGTTAACAATGTCCAACACATTGAAAACGAAGGCCAAGGATTACAAGTTGAAACTGTCAATAAGAAAAAATTATGGAACGATTTACAAACAATATTGGATACGGTTTCTGTTGATGACCAATCATTAAAGTTTTTGCTTTCTGCTGACATTGATAATGATATCACGTCTATTGAACCCATCTTATCAGCTTTACAGTCAGCCATTGTTGCTATTAGAGGTAGCAATAAAGATGAAGAAGATTTGGGAGATATGAGAGCGCTGAGGGAAAGAAGACGGAATTATGAAACAGTTATAACAAAGTTTTTGAAAAAGGTTATTATTGACCTAGACCAAAGGTTTAAATACGTTTTTCAGGAGTTGACCAAAACCGGCGTATCTGATGATCAGAAAATGAGAAGCTCATTGTCAAAGCTGTTGATTTATTCAAGTTTGACATTATTTACAAAAGATGTTTCAGACGATTCGTTTGATGAATTGATTGGGACCTGGGAAGCATCTGCTAATACGTTTTACCAGAACATTTTGACGAAATTAAACAACTCTTTGGTTCAATCGCTCAATAAAGGTGATAAATTTTCATTAGCCAGCTCCACTGCTTTCAAGAATAATTTCTCAACTCCCTCATTAAGGAGACAAGTGGACACAAAAGAAGAAAGACTGAAAGCAAGATTCGGTGTAAACGAAAAACCTAAAAAGTCAGAGTCAACCCCAGAATCGACTGAATCTAAACCAATAACAATAATTTTTGAAACTTTAAAGTCACTTCAAAGTCATGTTATTGTTCAACAGGACTTTTTATTGAAGTTTTTCCATGTTTCTATAGATGATTTGAACATATCTGAGTTTCTTAAAAAATACCCACTACAAGACAGAAGTTTCCTATTGGATTCCTCAGTGGTTGAATATGAAACAGATTTGAATCATTCAAGGGAGATATATAACTCATTATCGATGATATTTGAACCTAATTTGGACGTCTTGATTAAAAATTTAGTTCAATCGTTGAGAAATAATCAAAGAAACACACCAATTGTGATTCTCTACCTCGAATTGTTTGAGAATAAGTTCACCTCGAGTAATCAAGATTTTTTGCTTTTAACTTACCGGAAACTAAGTGATAGATTGAAAGTCGATTGGCTGAGATTCATTGATATTGAAGTGAAAACTATCGACAAGACTGTCTTAATTCCAAAGAAAATCAGGGAAGTTTCTACAGTAATCAAAAATTTTACTAGAACTATAAAGGATATTGAGACTGATTATTCTGAAACACTTTTAAAATTTGGCCCAACAAATTCATCACTTGAAATAAGAGATTTGATCAATGGGTCATATGATCAGTTATCAAAAGCTATTGTTAAAAATTTGACAGCCCAAGAAGAGGATAGACCATCACGATTCAATATTCATGATGACAGTGAAGATAGAGAAAAGAAAAACTATTTGATTAACTCTATTCAAAACTCAAATTGGTTGGTTGAATTTTTAACTCCCTTGAAACTTGCTGTTCTATCAGCAACAATTGCTTCGTCCAGAGATATTTTCGCTAATGCCAGAGATCAATATGTCGCAGGTATCCAACACGAAAACTTTGAGAAGATCTCCAATTTTGTAAATGATGTTCAAGGACTGATTCAAGAAACAAGGCCAAAAAATGTCGATCCATCAAAGAGGAATGCATATAGTAAGACTGTCTTGAACAAGCTTCTTTCGAGTATTGACTCCAAAGAAATCAATAAGATTGTTAGTAAAATTAGAGATGAAGTTGTTAAGGATTTTGAAAGTTTAAGCGAAGATTCAGAAATTCAACGTCAACTAATAGAAAAAATATGGTCCTCCATTCAGGCTTCTGTTGTTTCGACTGCGGTAGGATTGGAGAACATAATCTCCAGATATTATAGAGATGTCGATTTACGTTTCAGTAAAAAGGAGATTATTGCTGCTTTCAATGCAGCTAGATTAGGTTAAGCTCAATGCTACGTGACATTTTTGATATGATCAGACTGAAACTGTAGAGTCGAATAAACTCAAACAGTTTATGATCTTAAAGCTAACAGGAGAATAAATGAGCTTCAATTTATTTTAAACTTAAACTACAACTTCATGGGGGTTTCTTCTATATAATAAAGCTTTCAAGAGCGGAATATGAGCTGACACTGAAACAAGAAATTGATTTTTATTTTTTTTGAATAAATTAGTTTTATTTTATCTTGAGATCCACTAGTCTATCAACATGTCTGACAGACAGCTTCATTTGCCGAGCTTCAAAAGTTCATTGATCATTTACAATAATAAGATTGTCTTCTCTTTTTCAAGCCGATTATACGAAAAAGCATAAAAACGTTAGACACTACAGCTATCTTTTCGTTAGTCCATGGGATATATTACCTTGTATAATGTTGAAATTTTACCTGTTACTTTAGAGTTTACAATAGTAAAATTATACAGAATATATGAAATCTAGTATTTGTTCAAAAACGAGATTGATTTGATGAGAACCATTGCGATATCAATATTGCTTAGCAATGATTGTTTGGACCTTCAGAGTACTAGAAACTTGTTGATATTTTCTACTTAGTTATTTGACGTACTTAATTTGAACGCACTGTGGAACTTCTTCAAAAATATCAACAAAACGATGCAACTGTAATTCAGCAACTGCAGCATGCGAATAGTTGCTAGGTTGAATGATCATAAATTTGTTATTTGGGTAATCATTCATAACTCAAAAAATTATCTGGGTTAATGTCCGATTTCAATTGTGTTTCTTAATTTCCTTGTATAGAAATGTATGGGAACTGTTTAATTGAATCAATCAGCTCAACTTTTGAACCTTTTAAAGGCATCTTCTGATATTTTTTGCACTAACATCTCTCTAACCGATCACCATATCAACTTATCCCTTTGTGAATCTGCAAGTCTTCTAAAACCTTTTTCCAATTCATCTGCCATCTGATCTCTTGGTCTCTTTAGTAGATTTGAGCTTGGTATTTTAATGAGAAGTTTTAGTGTTAAGCATAAAAAACTATCCAATATTTGTTGAAGAATAATACATAGATTAAATAATTTAACTTATCGTTTTACCGAACAAGTTCGCGACGCGCACGCGATTTTTCTTTGTTTACCATTTCTTAATTAATAGTTTGTAAGAGAAGAGGCAAAAATTAGCTATCTAGCTGTTCTTTTCTAGGAAGCTCTAGGAAGCCCCAGGAAAACTACGTGATGTCAGACGAGGATCTTGATGACTTTGATGATGACGAATTTTTAGAAGAGTTGATACAGAGGACAGATGGTGTCAATAGACAGGTTTCAGAGAGAGTAATAAGGCATAATCCAGTGGTACAGCGAACATTAAATGGCGAACGGTTAGAAAATGAACCGACTAGATACGAGGAAATTCAAAAAGATGTAATATTTCACCCAACTCATCATGAACTGAATAGACCTAACCTGTCTTCATATATTTATCCTTCAAATTTCGAAGTTAGAGACTATCAATTTGATATCATTCAGAAAGCACTGTTCAAGAACTTACTGTGTGCTATTCCAACAGGAATGGGTAAAACTTTTGTGGCCAGCACAGTTATGCTTAACTATTACAGGTGGTTTAGCAAAGGAAAGATTATTTTCATGGCACCTACAAGACCATTAGTTGCACAACAAATCCAGGCCTGCCTAGGTGTTACAGATATTCCAAGTAGTGATACGGCTATTTTGCTTGACAAAACCAGAAAGAACAGACCTGAAATTTGGAACAGTAAAAGAGTGTTTTTCACTACGCCACAAGTTGTAGAGAATGATTTGAAAACTGGTGTCTTGAATCCAAAAGAGATCGTGTGCTTGGTTATTGATGAAGCTCATCGTGCAAGAGGAAATTATGCGTATACCAATGTTGTTCAATTCGTCTACAGATTCAATACATCATTTAGAGTGTTGGCATTAACTGCCACTCCAGCTGCTGATATTGAGGGTGTCCAAGAGGTTGTTAACAATTTAAAAATTTCATTAATTGAGATTAGAACCGAGGACAGTATTGATATTGTCAAATACATGAAAAAGAAAGAGACAGTTAGACTAAGGGTAGGCTTGAATTGTGAAATGGAGGATATAATTGAATTACTGGGCACTGCCATATTACCCATTTTAAAACAGGCCAATGAGGCAAATTTATATGACGTTACTGATCCATCAAGGATCAGTCATTTTGTTGTTTTACAAAAATCGCAAGCTATAATTAAAAATCCGACAATACCTGAAGGTCCAAAATGGAAGTATTATTTTATCTTACAAGTTATAGGTTATGTCGGTCAAATGATAAGAAGACTGAAGATTTATGGCATACGCACATTCTACTCTTATTTCCAGAACAAATGTAAAGAGTTTAGAACTAAATATTCAATGGGAAAATCGACGAATAAAACTTCAGCTACTTTTTTTTATCATGATGCACTTAAACAGATAGAGAAAATGTGCGAAAAGCTAATTAATGATAAAAACTATATCAGTCATCCCAAACTTGAGCATTTGATTGAAGAGCTGGTTAACTTTTTTGAGGAGAAGAAATCTTCGAGGGTTATCATATTTACCGAGCTGAGAGAGTCTGCGCTGGAGATTGTCAAATGTGTTGACAATGTTATTGGAGATCAATGTAAGCCTCATATTTTCATTGGACAAGCTCGTGGTAAAGAGGGGTTTGATGAAGACGAGTACAAAATGAAGAATACACCTAAAGGTCGTGGTAAACAAAAACGTCAAGAAAGAGAAGTAAGAGAAAAAGCACTCGAAGAAGAGAAGGATAAAAAGAAGAAGGAAGATGCTGCCATACGCTCAAACTCTAGAACGGCCACTTCAGAAGAAGCCCAATTACAAGGGATGAACCAGAAAACTCAGAAGGAGTTGATTAAGAAATTTAGAAAAGGTGATTTCAACGTGTTAGTGGCTACATCTATTGGTGAAGAGGGTTTAGATATAGGTGAGGTTGATCTTATTATCTGTTACGACTCAACCAGTAGTCCAATCAAGAACATTCAGAGAATGGGTCGTACTGGTAGAAAGAACGATGGTAAAGTTATATTGTTACTTTCGGGTTCTGAAGAAACAAAATTTGATCAAAGTATGGATGAGTATGCTTCAGTTCAACATCAAATTGCTCAAAATGCAATAAAGATGATTAAAAGTGATAAGATAATCCCGAAGGACTCAGTGCCCACTTGTATCACGCGCTATATTGATATTCCTGAGGACAATTTGGTGATTGCAAGAGGAGAAGATGAGGATGAGGTTATCAAATATGCTACACAAGCAATGCTTGGTAAAAACCTTCCAAAATCAAAGAAAGGGAATGCTAAAGCAAAATTAAAAACGTCAAAATTCGAGACACCACCCACAAAACCTACTAAGAGATTCTTTATGCCTGACAATGTCTCTACTGGATTCATAAACTCTTCTAAGCTAGTCAGAAAAGTTGGGGAGTCTTCTGAAAGTGCTAGCAATAGCTCTAAGGCGAATGTCAGCATCTCGTTAGATTCAGATCAAAGCGATCAAGAAGACGAGGATTTTGGCGAGGTGGCCAGAGTTACCAATAAGAATCAGGTTTCAAACACCTCAAATATAACCAATCAAACCGACACGTCTTCATCAAGGCCAACATCAACTACGAAGAAGTTTTATAGACCATCTGCGTCAGAAGCTTCATTTCAGGTCACAAAAAGTGAAGTTGCGTTAGATAATTTAGATGTTGGTAAACTTGCAGATATTGATTCTTCTCCATTGAAATCTGCAGTACCACAACCACCAATAACTAGTACAGTTTTGAAACTACCTGTTGAACCTGTTGAACCGATGATAACACCAATAACAGACTTTTCAACCTCATCCATTGAACGTGATTCAGAAATGTCTAAATTCGAGAAAGTTATGCCTAAGAAAAGTGTTGATGAAGCTGAGTTATTAATGGATCTGGAGATTGAAGTTTCAGATAGTGAGGCAGATGATGATGAGAGTAGCCGTTTGTATTATCAAAATTTAAGCAAGAGTACAGTGCATAATAACAACAGAAACATTGGTAAACCCTTTCATCGACAACTATTGGACTTCTCAGCTTTTGAAGAAGATGAGAATGAATTGAACACCTCTGTGATAGAATCACTCAAGCAAGCTCAAGAGGTTATGGACAAAGAATATGATAATGATCCAGAAGTCAGCTATTCTTCAGCTCAAAGCGATCATTCAAATAATGGTAGATTATCAAAGAGACAATCTGAAGTGGAACTGAGAGAGAGAGAAACAAAGATAAGGAAAGATATAACAACGATGTTGCAACAAAAAAGAGAAGTGGCTAAAAAGAAGAAATTAGAGAAAGCGGATATGACTAAAATCAATCCATCGGAGATCATAGATCTAGCATACACTCAAAGTCAAAAACCTCAATTTGCTGGTCGAAAGAAAATGATGAAAAAAGATAAAGTTTTCACAAATGATTTTGAAATAAACGATGGGTTTTTAAACGATGATGAACGTGATGAATTCTTTCGCTCATATTATGCCAATGTTGAGATAGCTCCAATAAATCTGAACCCATCAGTTTCTGCAAAAAGGGATGTTGTTGGAAGGATAAAGAATAGCTGCGTTTCTTATAGGTTCAAAAAATTTAGTTCATTAGGGAATAAAAATGGTGAGGAAAGATTAGAGAAAATGATCGAGAATTTTAAATCAAGGATCAATGTCAAGAAGGAAGTGTTGGATGAAGAAGAGGATTACAAGATTTCAGATGTTATAGTCGGTGAAAATGATATTGAATATTTACCAAAAGAATTAGAGATTGAGATTGGGACAGAAGGTAATCCAGATTTAGATTCAGACATGGAAATAACTAAAGAGGCCATAGTTGATGATAAAAATGAGAAGGATATTCCTTCAGATTTCACCAATATCAGTTTGTTGAGTGAAGATGACGAAGCGTTCATGAATTTATAAAGAAATTAAAGATTCAGTTATGTATATTTATTATCTATAACCGTGTAAATATCAGAATGATTAACCATATCTTACGCAAGACCATACTGAAAATTACACAGTCGCGAATTTTCAGAAATCTTATAAAAGAAAAAAAAAATCGAAAATTTGAGACTCTTTCTTGAATTCTTTTTTCTTTTCTTTATCCTTATGCAAGGGAAATACGCATATCAGTGAGGAATTCATTCCGAGATTGTGTTTTTGCTGGTTGAAAACTTTAACCTGACTGCTCCTTTTAATTTGTATGATGAGCTTTGTGCTTGTTTTGAATTTTAAGGGAATTTTTGGAATACTTCATTTATTATTGATATTGAACACAATAATCAATAACATTCACCTATTTTTTAAGATAAAGATATCATGAGGACATGATGTTTGTTTTAAAGATATATTTATGGCTAAATTGAAAATAAATAAAATCAGATAAAATTATAACTAGTAAAATAATAAAATAATAACTAATAAAATAATAACAAATTGAATATTGAATAATAATAATAATAATAATAATAATCCAGTACTTTGGCACAACTATGACCATTAACCCAGGAAAAAGTATAAAGTAAAAGCGATTTTCAAGTACCAGCTGAAACCGATTGATTGTTGCAATAAATAGGAGAATAATCTTACTCTTTTTCTGATAAATATACTAAATAACAACACCATGCATCAAACTTCAGTTGTATCACCAGCAACATTAACAGAACCGTAGTCATTTTTAACTACATTGATGCTGTTATTAGAGCCCCAATCAAACAGTACATTAACTTTCTCATCAATACGTGTTCCATTAACGTTGATTGTATCGTGATTATTATCATTTTCGTCATCATTCAATATATTGACGAGCTCATTTCCTGTCGGATGCGTTCCATCGACTGGTATATGGATAGAGTTCTGGCGCAGTGGATTAACGGTAGTGTGGTAATTGTTTAATGAATCACGATGATTGGATATTGAACCGAGGTGCGTTTGTTGTGAGATTGAGTCAATTGAAGAAGAACTTGAAACAATACTGTGATTTCTTTGTTTTTTAGAAGCTATTGAAGGTGTTACTGAATGGTGACTTATTGAGCCATTTGAAGATTGTGAATGATGATTGGATTGAAATAGTGATTGATATTGTGATTCTGGGTTCTTCATATCACTATCAAAGCTCAAATTAGTAGATGAAAGATTGTTGAAGCCACTGATTGAAGAAGGGGTCGAGACAATTGGTGCTGTTTTGTTAATTATGTACTGTAGTATATCTTTAAAAAGTATGAAATTTTCAGGGTATCTTAGCTTAATTGACTTGTAGACTGTTTCTTTGATTAATCTTGAAGTCTGTTGTTCCATTTGACCAGGTGAAGACAGCGATGCTTTTGATGAATCCAATAGATTAAACAAAGATATTATCAGAATTTTAACAAAGTTCAATGGGATAATATGGAATTCAAAGTTATTCAAACCAGTTTCTTTAGAGTCATTTAGATTTAACATTATTTCTAAAAATGTCTTTGAATTTTCAAAAACATCAACCTTCAACAAAACCTTAAAGATCAACCCAAACAATTTCAACTGTAGTTTTACTGTATCATCTTTTTGAAGATCTTCATCGAATTCCAAAGAGTTATGCCAGTTTTTAACAAAATCAATCAATTTCTCATCTTTTGAATCTAACAAATTCCAATCATAATCCAATAGTTCGACTAGTTTTAAAGGAAATTTCAAATCATTATTGAAGTTTACCAGGGTTGATAATTTGGGAATATGGAATGATTCGAAAAACAACGAATCTGGCAACCCATAAATGATTGAAGTTAAACGGCTTAGTATATGAAAACACCAATAAAGCTTCAATCTTTGAGAATAGTTCTTGAACTTTTCCTCTTTAGATTCTGTTTCAGTCATCACGGTTTGAGTTTCACCGTCAGCTGTGACAACATTGCTGTTTGATTTACCAGTACTGATCAGGTTATTATAGTTTAAATGAAGACCCAAATCCAAAACCATTGATTTCAATATATTTGATATCGAGATTACTGTTGATGAATAACAGTTCTTGTTATGAAATAACCATAAACTTAATAAAAGGTTTTCAAATTTGATCAACGAGACAGAAGAAATGATATTCATCTGTAACGTGATCAATCTGTGAATATCATGAATCGAAAATATCGAGCAGTTCAACTGTATGATTAGAACCAGTTGTATGATAAAATCGTGATTGATCAATGGGTTGTATTGGATTGTTCCATTTATATTCAAGTTTGAGGTTTGACTCTTGTAATTATCAAAAAAGGTGTTTTCATTGATGATTGGAATCAGCTTGTTGAGCTTTTGGAAATGTTGTTGAATGATCAGATCCAAATTATGCTTGGAAGGAAAGTTGTTGATGAAGTTATTCAAGATGAAATTTTCATTAATACAGCAGGATAGATCGTCATCTTTAGATTCTTTAATATCTGTGAATAAGTCATGTTTGAGAAGATATGAGTTGAAGATGACCTGTATTGAGTTCAGCCCAACGTACTGCTCGTTATTTATATAGTTGTTAAACTTGAAGAAGTTGACTGATAAATCAGCAGCAGCAATAGCATCGTTTTTTGAACTACCATTAGGATCAGGAACGTCACCAAGAATACTTTTACCATTATTTGACTTATATTTATTTAGTTGTTCATTCAACTTGACAATCTCGTTTTGTAAAGTGATCATATTTTTTTCTAGATTCTCAGTATAGCCTCTTGGAAAGGCTCTTCTTGTGAGCTTGTCGCTGATTTTGCAGTTGTAACCAATCTTGAGGCAGTTTGAGCAAGCAGGGAGGAGCCCGTCACACTTGATCTTTTTAACACGACACCTGTCACAGGCCTGCGAGGTTCTGGTAGTGGACGTCTTTATGAGCTTCATATTTATTTATTGCAATGTTCAATATTCAATATAACAGCTTTGGTTGTAAATGGAAAAGAAGATTACTATTGGTTTAAATCAGTCAAAGTCAGTTGGTCTAGCCATTAATCCGCCGGAGTTTCGCGGAATGTTTTTTTTTTGTTTTTTTTTTCCCCAGATTTTGCACCGCTTTTGGCTGACTAAGATATTTATTAGTCATCTATTATATAATATATTAGTCATAAATTATATAATATATAGATATTGATCACGTGATGATTTTTCTGCTAAGTGTTTTTTTGCTTTTCGCGTATCCTTTAGTTTATTTATATGTCTTTTGGCTTATGAACTATAACTTGTGGAATATTTAGATCGAAAACCATCTAGTCATGTCACAGCCCTTGACGAATTCAAAGTTCTGCTCCACAAGCATTCACTCAGATCTGAGAGCGGAAATTGCTAGTAAGATTAAGGTGATGGGTGGTCAACACGTTCGAAATCTGATGTCTGATGTTAAATATCTGATAGTTGGTGATAATAAACAAACGGAGAAGTATCAATACTCAGTGAGAAAACGAGCTGATATCAAGTTTATATCTCCTGAGTCTATTATCGAACTGCATGAATGCTGGATAAACAACAAACCTTTGTTCGATTTGGATTCACAAACCATCCCAATATTCAAAGATTATAACATTTGCATTTCAAGATTGATCCAAGATCAGCATATAACTGATCCAGGGTGCAAGGCACAGTTAATAAAATATATTAAGGAGAATGGTGGGCAAGCGACAGACTCTTTGACAAAGACAAATAACTGCTTGATTACTAACGATAAGAGTGGGAAAAGATTCACAGTCGCTAACGATTGGAAATTATTTATCATTCATCCACTTTGGATCTTGCACTCAATAAAAAGACAAGCCCCTTTAGAATTGCAGTTCTATGATCTGAATAGTGTTGAACTAGAAGATATTGGGAAAGGTTCCTGCGAAGTGTGGGATGAACTAATTAATAAGAGAAAAAAGAAGAAAATAGTCGCTGAAGATGAAGAAGAAAACGATAAAGATCAAGATGAAAGCAGGTACGATCAAGAAAATCTCAAAATTAAGAAAAAAGATCCGAGCATTTGGAAAACAATCATGGTTGAAAACAAATTATTGAAGAATAATCCAAAGAAATACGACAACCAATGGGACGACCAGATTACTGAAACATCAGAAACACCTTCCCCTCCACCATCATCGAGAATATTAGCTCCAAATGTTTCAAACTCAAACATCTTCAACCAAAGACCTGTTTCCACAATTTTCAAAGAGAAAACATTTAAAATATTGCATTTCAATTCTATACAAACAGAAACGTTGAACAAGGTTATTAAGTCTCATAATGGTATTATTCATAGTGACGACGACGAAATACAAAAAACAGACTTTATTATAATACCGTCCAGCTTCCAAATTGAAAAATTAACTCCATCATTGCAAAAGCTCATAAAACAGTCAAATTTCAGCAGTTCTCCACTAGTGATGACAGAATGGTTCATTGAAAGATCGTTACATTATAAAGACTTAACCTTGGATCAATGGGGATTACCATTCAGCAATAATGTTTCTTCTAAAACACTGCCTAAGTTGAAAATTTGTATATCTGGATTCAATGGGATTGAGTTATTACACTTGTCAAAGCTGATTGGGCTAACGCCAAATTTTGAATTGTATGATACACTGGATGCTAATAAAGATGTCTTAATAGTCAATATTGATTTATTTAACTCTAAAAAGACCCAAGGTTTCCTAAGTTTGAAATATCCGACTTTATTTAAAAGTGATATGAGCGAAAAAAGCGTTACAAGTTTGAAATCTACTAACAGCAAAATGATGTTTGCTAAAAAACACTCGATTCCTATCATTTCAATAACTTTCTTGTTTGAAATATTTTTAAACATTGATGATAAAACTATCAATATTAATAACAAACATTGGTGCCTACATTGCCCTAAACCTGAGAATTTGAATGAAAATTTGAAACTTTTACTGATTAGATCCGAAAGAGATGAGATTTTGGAAAGAGAACGATCAGAACAATCAAAACAGATACAGTTGGATAATAAAAGAAAGTTGGAGAGAAATGTTAAAGAACCTGAAAAGTTGAACAAAAAAATCAAACAGTCTTCACAGAAACGAGAATTAGTTGAGCCAGAATTACATTCTGAGCCATCTCCACAACTGCCTACAACCACTATTACAGATTCTGAATCTCTATCATCAATGTCAATTTCAGATTCGTTTCCAAAGATTCCATCTCCAATGAGAAACAAAAGGGTCAACTTAGGTCGTATCATTGGAAGGGCTTCTATTTCACAATTCAATCTCAACAAAGAAGTCAATTCTTCAAAGTATGATAACATGGTGGATGTTGATGAGGAAGGTAATGAAATAAGGATGACTCAAATTGGTTATGATGTTGATGATGGTGACAAGCTATTGAGATTACTCAAAGGAGATGGACACACAACTGACGAAGAACCGACAAAAAGGAAAAAGGATGAAACAATCGGAAGAAAGAGAACCACAAGATCTGGGTATAGGCAGATGATGGATATAGATATAGAAAATTGAATTAGACAAATATTCATTATGTATATAAATATTACGTAATAATCCGGGTAACACGATAAAGCGCGAAAGATTTGAACTCAACGAAAAGCTCATAAAACAATATCAAAACAAGTCTCAAGGCAAAAATACCTGGAAAGAATCTGCTACAAAAAGGAAATCATGTCAAGAAGCCAGGATTATATTGCTAAGATCAGGTACCAGAATGATCTGCCTCCCCCAGTACTACCACCAAAACTACTGAACTATTCTATCCCTGAACTTGAACAGATTGGATCTTCAAGTTTATTGTCTTCTTTATACCGTAAAGAAAATATTAATAATTTAATCGCAATTGATAACGATTTAGGTTCTCCAATTGACCTGATTTCTGTGCCCTATGTTTTTGAAATTGCGGCAGAAAACAAACAATATGAGGATAAGAAAGAAGTTAAATTGCATGAGAAGGATCGATTTTTATTAAGAGACCCAGGTATTGTTGATACCATTAAAGCAGAACCAAATGTTGCCTTCTTAAGAAGAACTGAATATATCGGATCTACCAAAATTAATTCGAGTAGCGGGCCAAGATCCACCACACCAGTTCCAAATAATAACAAAAACAATGATAGCAAGAGAGTTATTGATACACCTGGCTCACAGTTACGTTCAATTGAATCAGGATTCGAAAAGGCCACGAAAAGTTTGAAAGATTATAGTTCGATCAAACATCCTTTGAGAAAGAATTTGAAAGTTAAGAAAGTTTGGAGTTTGTTGCCTGATGTTTCCAGGATGGATCAAATTTTCAGCACGATTAGATTTGCCAGTAATAGAAATAAAACTCAATCTTTATTGAATACTGCAATATTTAGAGGTTTTAAATTAAATGACTCTACTAATTGGGGGACTTTCTACGTCAGTGAAGCTGAAAAATCATCCAAAGAGATTACAGAAAAATTACAAGACTTAAATGAAAGTTTACCAATCAAAGAAGATGAAGAGGTTGATAAAAGATTTAAATATGTCAAGGAAGGTGACTATAATTTCATATTGACAGACTTGGAGAAAAATGACGAAGAGACAGGAATTAGAGAAGTTGCTTTAAGGTTTGATGATTCAGATGGCATTGCTTATTATAATCCAATTTCAGCAAAAGGGGAATTAAAGAAAAGAAAATTACAAGATTCTTTACAGGAGATATATGATGATCTCGATCTTGATGAATTGGATGTTAAGTTCAAAGAACCAACCGTTGATGAATTAAACCAAAGAAATAACAAAAGACACAAATTTGATGATGTTACTTACGAATCCACTGAAATTGCAGATATTGAAGAGGTACAAGACGAAGATGAAGATGATTTGGAACAGATTAGAAAACAAAACTCAGACTTGTGACTTTTCTGCTTTACAATCTTGTATAAATAGAAATAAAAATGAAACTTTCACGTTATTTTTTTTTTTTATATTTTCCATTGTAAGCTAGAAAAAAAAAACTTACCGAAAGGTATTGAAAGATTTAAGATCAAATAAACTCTTGAAAACCAACTAGAAGGCTCAGGGTAATTTGAAATGCACGAAGTCTTAACACTATCACTTTCACAAAGTGCAAATCACCTCATCACACATTTCTACAACGCACAAGAAAGCTATTTGGATTACTCGAAACCTTCTTCAAAAACCGACAAAAATGACCCATCAGTTCATTTCAAACCAACAATCAAAAATAATGCAATAAATTACACTCCAAGAGCACTTATATGGGATCTCAATGGTGGGTTTGGTGCACTAGGGCAGTTTGAATACTCTAACAGTAAACAAGAGGAGGAAGATTCGACGTCTGCTACAACAATGATTACAAAAGAAAGAGTTGCAAAGGCTGAATACCAAAAAGCATTGGATAGAGGCGAACCACTCCCAAAACTATCACCTTCTACAACTCGTTACTGGACAGATTACTCAAGAATGATTTATGAACCTAAAAGTTTCAATGTTTTGTCGAATTGGGAGTTCGACCCTATAAAATATCCAAAGGGAAGATTAACAATGGGTAAAGAACGTGAATTTGTAGGTTATGATGTCGGGGTTGAGGAATGGAGAAACAACAGCATTGGTGTTGAATTTCTAGAGGAGAAGTACAGAATTGGTCTAGAAGAATGTGACTTATTGAATGGTGTTAATGTTGTGAGCGAAGTAGATTCATCGTGGAGTGGATTTGCCAGTGAGCTGTTGAATGAGTTGAGAGATGATTATAATCCCAAAAGTTATGTTTTTAGTTATGCATTATTCAATGGGAAAAAACTTGATGAATTGAGCAATAGAGAATCATGGGATAGGATTAAAGCTTTGTTAAATTTTCAGAAGAATTCTTCATTAGTTTTACCGATTGGTATACCTAGCAATGTTTCGACTGTTGATCAAGAAAGTAAGTGGTATGTTGCTGGAGTACAGAATGTTGCCTTTGAGTCATTACAAGTGCTAAATTCACAGAGAGATGAAAGAAAGAGCTTTCATGAAATAGAAAGCTCATTGACACTGGGAACGAATAGAAACATTGTTTCTAACATTTCATGGGAAGCAGGTAGTAAAAATGTTGATCTGAGCTCAAAATTCTTTGAAGTAAAATCCAAATCAAAGTCAGATCCTCATTCATTTGCAAATAGCGCCATCATTAGACCTTCAAATTCTATCGACACTGAAAGTTTTGTTAGAGAAAACACCATCGATTTATCAGTAAACAAGTCAAATGTACAATACCTCTCCAGAATCCCCTATCCAACACCTGATTCTTACCCTGATAATCTTATTGATTGTGATGCAAACGTCAACGTGAAACTAGGAATTGATACACGTGTTAGAAAGAATATATTACAGATGAAACAGTTTGTATCTAAATTCATTAAAGGCGACGAGAGGGCAGATGCGATTGAGCTACTTGGATCTTTGGCACAAGAATATGATTACGGTTGGAGTGATGATAACGATACTGATAGTGATGATGACTACTAATAATAGAGAGTACAACAAGAGCATACAATTTATTTTACAAGTACAAGTGTAGTTCTTATTCAGTCAAAAAAAAACTTCCAATATTGTCTTTTATAATTTGTAGTAGAAACTTTTTTTTTTTGACCTCTCAATGTAACTTAGTCTAGTACGTTCTTCATGTTGTTATTGGTTAGTTAGTTGCCAACTCGCTCCAAAACACTATAAACATTATAAACAAAGGATGGTTTTCCTCATGCACAACTACAAAGAGGTAATGTATTTATCATAAGCTATATGAAGGTTTGTATGCTGAAATAATAATTACAGTGTCGAAATATTTCGCCTTCTTTTGTTTTCAATATAATCTTATCACAATTGCAACCAGTTATTTTGTCCGCGTTTTGCAATTTGTACTAAGTGACATTGCCCTAAAACCAGCTAACAAAGTATCACTGAATATAGGATGTAACGTATTGACATATTTTAGATTGGGTCCTTCACCATCTTTATCTTCATTACCTGAAATGTATTCCAATTTTTTTTTTTTTTTGATCTGTTATTTTTTGTAGTACTTTGATTGTTCGGACATGATGAAAAAAAAATAGTTTTAAAAGTTCAGCATCACTAAGTACAAATTTCTCATGGAAAAAGCCCTGATTGGCGAGGTTTCATGCTCAAATTGTTCAGAAGACTGATTATGGGCCCCCCAAAGAATATTGTTGTGATTGTTGGAACAACAGGCGTTGGAAAATCGCAGCTCAGTATAGAATTAGCCAAACGGTTTAATGGTGAAATCATAAATGCAGATTCCATGCAAATGTACAAAGGTGCTAGTATAATCACCAATAAGCATCCAATGGATGAAAGGGAGGGCATAATGCATCATGTGATGGATCATGTTGAGTGGGATGAGGAGTATTTCATTCATAGATTTGCAGAAGAGGCTAATTCAGCCATTGATGATATCCACTCTAGAGGGAAACTACCGATAGTAGTAGGTGGGACCCATTACTATCTGAATTCATTACTCTTTAAGAATAAAACTATAAAAGAGGATGAAAGAAAGGAAATTGATAAGGATGAGAAATTGACTGAGGAACAGCTTCAAATACTTGGTCAGTCACCAGAAGAAGTTTTTGAAGTGTTAAAGCAGAAGGATGCTAAGATTGCCGAAAAGTTTCATCCAAACGATACACGTCGCGTACGAAGAGCTTTAGAAATTTATTTCCTGACTAACAAGAAGACAAGTGAGCATTATTCTGACCAAGTTAATTCGGTAGCCACTGAATCTTCCTTGAAATACAGAACATTGGCGTTTTGGGTATATGCTGAGAAACCAATATTAGACAAAAGATTGGATGAAAGAGTTGACAAAATGTTAATAAATGGAGGATTTGATGAAATAAACCAATTATATAACTTTTATACTCACATTCAGCCTCAACCTGATATTGAGCGAGGTATATGGCAAGTTATTGGGTTCAAAGAATTCTTACCCTGGTTGCATGATAATCAAGACGATGAAAAGCTTAAACAGTCAATAGTAGACATGAAAACTAGGACTAGACAGTATGCAAAGAGACAAGTCAAATGGATTAGAGACAAGCTTTCAGTGGATTTAGCAAAGGAAAAAAAGCACGATTTTATCAATGGTGGAAAACTATACGTGTTAAATGCTACTGATCTGAATCAATGGGACCCAAATGTTTCAAAAAGGGGCTTTCAAATAACAGAAGAGTTTCTTCATGAGAAGATTTCAACTGCCCAACAGGAACCGGAAGAGTTGAAAGGTTTATTACCAATGCAAGGTGTTGAACAAGAAGATAAATCGTCACAATGGAAACACTACACTTGCAACACGTGTTTCAATTCAGACAACACACCTTTGATTCTGATTGGATCTAAACAATATGATATTCATCTAAAGAGTAGAAGACATCGATCAAATCTTGACAGGGGTAAACGTAAGAGAGAATATGAGGAATGGATGGTGAAACAAAAAGGTTAGTCAAATTTAATACCGTCTTCTGGTTTCCAAACACCGATTTTGGACTTTGCTGGTTGTGCTTTTGGAGCAGCTAGTACTGGACTTGGTGTTCTTTCAGGGAGTCCTTTAATTTGGCTTGCTCTTTTGTTTTCATCATTGATGTTTAATTGATGAAATTTTGAGTTTAGTTCACTGGGGATGATTGGTTAGTAGATATACAAATAGAGCGACGAAAATAATGATTTTACATACAGTTCTAGATCCCTTGCTTGTGTTCTTCTTTCATAGACAAATTCATCGATGTCTTTGATCAGGTTCTGACAATTTGAATTAAAGTCATTGTAAAATTTCAAACCTTGCGACAAATTAGAAATCAATTCTTTGAATCCCACATAAACAGTATCCAATATCTTCAATGCTCTTTCTCTTTCATTATTAGATCCTTGTGATTTATTCAAATGCTTAAATTGTTTGTGCAAATCGTCAATTTTTTCTTCCAAACCACGCTGTTTAATCTTTTGGCTCTCCAACCATTCTAAGTCCGAAGAAAAGTTTTTGATGTGTTTGAGGAAGACTGGTTCGAATGCAGATGAATCAGTGGTGAGGTCTTTGAAGTTTGCTTGAATTGATTTGTATTCTGAAATTATCTTTGGTAATATATTGTATTGTGTTGATTTGATACTAACAGTCTCGATGAAAGTGGATCTTTCAATTTCTGATTTTCGAGCTTGAGTCAAAGAATCTTTCAATTGAGAAATGATTCTTTTCAAAGAAGGATCGATTTCTCTAGACCTTGAATTTGGTATATATGCTTGGATCTTTGAGATTGATGAGCCCAAAATCTCCAACGGCTCTTCAATGTCTAGGAATTGTTTCTTTACAACATCATCTCCATTTTTGGCTTGCTGTAGATAATCACTGAGCTGCTGAAGTCTTGAATGTAATGAGCTAGCAGCCTCGTCAGAAGTGGATCTTCTCCAATGATTGGATCCTTGTCTTTCTCTCAGTAACTCATCTTCATGCTTTTCAATCTCTAATCTTTCTCTAGCACCTTGGACTAGATGTTCTGCTTCAAGTGAAAGCTTCTGAACGTCGTACAATATTTGGGTTATTTTTTTAACACCACCATGTGCTTTGACTTCTTGATGATGTTCCAAAAGCCCAGCAGGCAATGATTGAGGTTTATCAACGCTATCCAATGATGCAGGTAGGTCTCTCTCAAAAAGGAATCTATTGAGCATAGTTGATAGCGCTTTGGTAGGTTGAATTATATGTTTATTGACATATTCATCTTGTCTGTCGCGGAAAGCCTCAGCAGTTTGAATGACATAAAATGGAAGAAGATCTTTGAATAGTAATTTCCCATAGTCTCCAGAGTCAATTGCGTCAAAAGGCCTTGTAATTTCATCAATACCCATATCCTTCGTGATTGGCGCTTTAATGATTGGAGGTAGTTCAGATGGAATATCTTGTAAATAGATTAGATCATTATCTTTTTCTGCTCTAGCAAGCGTTTCATTAACAATAGATTCTAACCCTTTCAAATCTTCTTTGACAGATACACTGACAAACTTCAGACTTGAACCAGCTTTACTAATTAACTTAGAAGACTGTTGTAATCTTCCAACTTCCTCGCCATATTTTGAAGCTGAAACGGATCCTAAGGAAGCTCTATACTCAGCTGCAGCTGCAAAATGGTATTTTTTGACAGTCAAATGATGGTTCCATTCTGTTCTGAACCCTTCACTTTTATTGATATAATACAGTGATTTATCGTAATAGTCAGAAACTTGAAGAGCAAGTCTCGCAATCAAAGAATCTTTAACCTTATCCAAAAACGCTTTCTGCCAGAAAACCTCTTGAGCTTGTGCCAATGAAATATATCTTAAAGTTTCAATGGTTCCTTTCTGTAAATCCAACGGAAGTGTCACAGTAGCATCTTTTTCTGAAAGTGTATTAATATATTGGAAGTATGTAGCTGCATATTGAAAGTAAAGGCAAGCTTTCTTTAAGCCATCATCAGTTTTTCTATCTTGATTAACTGCTAATTGGGTGTAAAGTGAGGCAATGTTATAAAGAATGTTTACACGCTCAAACAAGAATGACTTTAACTTAACTGGTCCTGTTGCATGATAGCCTAACGTACCAAACCATGGAAATTCGACAACATCTTTAGGAAATTTCGACTCAAGTGTAGTCAAGTGGATATAGTATCTTTTCAACAGTGCCAGATCTTGTATTGAAACCTGTAAATCAACAGTATCATTCCTCAATATATCAACTTCTTGCAAGTCTGATTCAAATGCAGAAGCAGTTTGATAGTATTCTTTTGAAATAATCTCACGTAGCTGTTTCCCAAACTCAATTGGTTGCGTCTTTCTGTATGGGATGAAAAGAATATTTGAGCTCATTACGTCAAGCACCAGGTCTTTTTGATAGTTATTGTATTTTTCAAATCAATTCATTGCTTTGGCACTGTTTTAAAATTTCCTCAAATGTAAACAAACAACTCAAAACGGTAAATTACGAGGGTGATATCACATGACTTCATTTATTTCGAGGGTAAATTTATTATAGTTATATAACAATGTGTTTAGTTCTCTCCTAAAAGACTTCTTTTTAGTTCTAAAAAATGCTCTTGTGCCTTATGTTCTGATTCTACCAGTCTATTGACCTGCTCTCTCAAAAAATCTGTCCTAGAATTGATGATAACACGTTCACCCTCATATAACATTGTAAAAGCAGATAAAGCTCTATCAACATCCTTTAATTCTTTGAGTAGGTCTAGTGATTCATCAATTAGGGTTTCGTTTCTTTCACTGTAGCCAGAAAATTTGATTTTTAGTTTTGTTTCAAGTTTGTTGCTCTTTTCAATTAAGTCAGTGAGAACGGTGACAAGCGTATTTTTATCTGTATTGTCAGCTGAACTGGCAATCGCTTCATGTGCTTTTATGAAGTGAGATTGGAAGTGAGAAAGATCATCAGCATTGATCTCTTTAGAAATTTCACTTTCAATGAGGCTTTTTGTTTCTTCATCCAAATCACCTAAAAGAGGAACTCCGCTTATTTTGTTCACCTTTGAATAATCAGACCTTATTAGATTAACTAGCTCTTTGTCAACAAGATTTGAAATTTGCGATTTATTAAATGAAGGAAGCTGGAATGAATTATCAATACTGGGTATATCCAGAGATTTCTGCAGCACTTTTGATCTTCTTAATAAAGCCTTCTGTCTTTCAGCTTCTTCCGCAATGCGACGAAGTCTCTCTTTTTCACCAAAATCCTCAGTAATCTGATTATTGATCTTTTGAATCTCTAAATTTTCATTTTGTTCTTCATCATCCTCTAAAATTTCAAAGTCATTTTTTGGTTTTGGTAGAGACAATAGTTTTGTCCTTATTAATGATTTAACGTCTTGTGTTTCTGGAGATATAATTTCTCGTGAGTCCTCCATATTTTTATGTCCTTCCAAGTCCTCAACATCTCCAGTTGTTAGTAATGCCGATCTTTCCACCTTTGATTCTTTCATTTTTTTTGCCATATAATTAATTCGATCATCAAATCTTTCATTGTTATCAATGACTCGTTCATTAACAGCTGCTTCAACCAAATGCTCATCTTCTTTTGATAATTTTAACAATTCATCATCATCAAAAACAGGGGCTGGTAACAGAAGCTTCTCTCTTTTTGTTGGGTCTTCGACTGATATTGCTTCTTTCTCAATTGTCTGAATTGGATCTTTTTTCTCATCTCTTTGTCTCTTCTTATCCTTTTTAGTATCATCTTTAACACCCGTTCGATCAACTTGACGTTCAAACTTTTGAAGGTTTCTATCATTTGAGATTGTTTCTTCTGTAGTATCGTAGAACCCAGATACCGGCATATGCTGAAATGGAATATCGGCATTGTAGTCTATCTGAGTACTGTACTTTTTCTTCACTGATCTCAATTTGGTTGTTATACCAGCTTGTTTTAAATCACGTCGTTTCTGCAACATTGCAATCCGTTTACTTTCCAGAAGCATTCTTTCTCTTGCCTTTCTAGTTGCTTTTTTACCTCGTGTATTAGCCAATCTTGCTCTTGCTTCTGATAACATTTCTCTTTCATCATCATCCAAATCGACCGCATCTGGTCTTGCTGCTTTTGTTTCAGCATTGACATTAATATCACCTATTTTTAAGTCTTTTGATGCCCCTACAGATTCAAGAGTTTCGACTCCTGGCCCACTTAACCCCATTTCATTTGAACCTTCATCATCCAGTAGTTTTTGATACCTCTCGATACATTGAGTAGCAGTTCTTCCTATCGTTGAAGCAATGGTTCTCCACTGATTAGGTAATAAGCGAGCTAATTCCAGCAGCCTGACATCCTCTTCTTGGGACCAGTCTGATTTTCTAATACGAGGATCTAGGTACTCATTCCACCTTGCCTTTGCCTGTTTGGATGTCTTTTTGGCCAATAAAGAAGCAACTCTACTCCATTGGTTCAACCCGTACTTTGAAACTGCTGCTTTCAAAATTTCATCTTCAATGTTCGACCATGAGCCACCCTTCACGTATACTGGCACCATTCTCTATACGTTTGTTACTTTTTGGGTTTGAAAAGAATGTATTCAAGAGTTTTCCTATAGGTTACTTACTTGTGAGAACTGAATTTTTTTTTTGGTTTATGAAAAAAAAAAAGTGGAAAATGCCACTAACAAAACTACAAGAAACCATAACAAACTGAAAAAGGTTAGGGTAAAGTTGCAGTTCTTGTCTAGCATTGCTTAAATACGCTACATCTATCACTCACTTAACTTATACCTTTGATTTTCATTTCGCCTACGCCATATTTACATGATTTCATTCCTTGTTTTGATAACATAAACAATGCCATTATTTCAACCAAAACACCAAAAATTGATCTTACAATGCTATCCTCCTGGAAGAGGATCGGACAAGATGCCAAATCCCTCTGAATTGAGCTATTTGCTGTACTATGCCTCTACCAGACGAGTGAAACTAGAGAAAGTAGGAAGATTTTTGGAAAGGAAGAACGATACTGATGTTAATCGTAACCGCACTGGTAATATTCAGGTGACTCTAGAAATAATTAATTCTTTGATCAAAAAATGCCCGGATGACTTGAACGTGTTTGCTCAAAATGTGACCACAATCTTACTCTCAATATTCAAGACAAAAGATTTGGCTCTTTCACAACATGCTGGTCCCGTTTTTCAGACATTTTGTGAGACTTTGGATGGTGACTTATTTAGTGGTGATTTGGAATTTGTTGAAAGCTTTACTCAGTTATCTGACAATTTCTTAAATCTGGGATCCGATGACAAACTATTGAATCTCACAGAGTGGAAAGCTTTAAGTTTGAAAGCTGCTGCCTCAATTGCTCATTGCAAAAATATATCTCAACGCAATGGTGACTACTTGGTTAAAAAAGCAATTCCGTTAGTATTATCTGAAATCCAAAAAGATATTTCGGAAGATAATCTTATCAAAAGAATAGGATCGCACGGATCTGAACAAGTTCATGAGCTTTCAAGATTCAACACTGCTAAGACCACACCAGTAGTGAAGCCACAAGACAACAATCTTCCATCACCACATGAAGTTGATCTAGATGAATTAGCAATTGATGCATTGAAATCATATTTCAAGACCAGCTCTACAACAAAACTGGCCTCTAGTACTCGTGAAGTTTCCGCTTATTTAGTGAAATGTAACGTGCAGTTAACGTGGGTTGCTGCTTTAATTGAGATGGTTACGACATGGGTTCCAGTTCAGTTAAGATTTATTGTCTTAAGTGTATTAACTAATAAGTTGGATAAGAATGGCAACACAAACGATCAACTAGTCTATATTCATGCTATCACCAGTCTACTTTCATCTTCTGTCAATTTAGTCGGCCTCTCTGTCGTTGATAATCTGAGAGATTTTATAACACTACAGAAACATCTAATTTTGAATTCCAATGATAAGCAACTTATCACAGCTTATTCCAGAGCAATTGGATCATTAGCAACCCATATATATTACCAAGATCAAATTCTTGATATTGTCTCTGAATTGGTTTTGAGAATAAGAGAAACCAATCATGCTGGATTAATTACAATTTTTTTGGATAATATCATTAAAATTTTAAGCATTGCCAATTCCAATACAACAGTTCAAAAAACACCTATTCCTCTTGAGGTACTCGGTGGTACTTTTAGCTTACTATCGAGTGAAGACCCACTTGTTCAAACCAAATATATTGACCTACTATCCACTGAGTTGAACCTTGAATACAAAAATAAACCTGAATTTTCTAGTCTTGACTATCATAATTTGATCTCAAGCTCGAAAGATAGTGTGTTGAATCAACTGTTTGAAAGCATTGAGTCGATTAATATTGTTGGGCAGTATTTGAGTCTTATTAAACTTTTAGAACTGATATTTGTGAAATTTGGAAATAACGCTGGTGTTAATTTTTTCCCCTTTTTCTTCCAATGGCAGATAAAAAATGTATCTGAAGTATCGGAACCACAAATTCTTCTTGATAATATATCATTTTCTACTGTTTATGTTGGGGCTAAAGTTTTAGGATATGATTACCTTGCTGATATTGCTTTATCTAGAATTGATTATCGTATGAAGAATAATCTATGGAGGTTCAAAGGATTTCCAGATGTCCAATCACATCAGGTTCCAGAATTATCATTGACTAAAGATTACGTTTCATCGATCATTAAAGAGAATAATTATGCTATCGGTGAATTTATGGAAACAATTGTATCTGGCCATTATAGATATAGTCCTAGTGTTGATGTTGATTCTGATGATATTGCCGATCAATCCTTGGTTTCTGGTACTAATTCACAAAACCTCTCCTTAACTATGTTGGTTCAGCCTCCATCATTCCAAGGAGAAAATCATAGTATAAAATCAGTTCCTTTGTCTGCAAGATCTTTGCTAATTGGTAAACTGAACGTTCCCAAAGTCCAAGAACTGCGTAAAGCTATATCTGGAAATTCATTGAATAAGAGAGTTTACAGCTCTTCCCAAAAGACTGATATCGTCACGCTACTTGATGATTTAATATTGGATTCCGAATTGGACGATAGAGGAACTTTAGCTTCTTAAAATAATAATTAATGACGAAGAGAAGATAGATTAATAAATAAAATTACTGTTGTATTTACAAAAATGTATTTGATTAAATTCTTGAATTTTAGGAGTAAAAGCTAAAAACCCCATGGACTATATGACAAAATATACCTTTTTTGAATAAAACTATGAAAAGTGGAACAAAAGAAAGAAATAAAACACAAAAATTAGTGATAAAAATGTTTGATCCCTTTTGTTAATTTTACCCTTTTAAACTGATATGACAAATAGTTTCTCTTCTATAATACTTTGCCAAGACAATATAAACAAGTTCACAGACAAATTCAGTAGAAAAGAAATAGTAACGATAAAACCAAAAATACCATCTCTTTTCATTCTCTATTAACGAATAAAAAAAAAGAAATGGTAACAATAATAAACAATAAACCAATCAAAAATAAAGTGGAAAGAATAGAATGAACCGACGTAAAAACCCAAATCTTAACAAATCATTATCGTTCCATTTTATTCATCATCTTCTTCGTTCTCACTATCATCATCTTCTTCAGAGTTTAAAGCTGCAAATGCATTGAATTTAGACTTTGGCTTCTCAGAAATAACATCTCTTGGATCAGCTGGACTAGCAGATGCAATCTTTTTACTGTTTACACGGATCTTATTGACTTGCTGATCTTTGATTTGTTCTCTAAAGATCTCTTTCTGTTGTTGACCATCTTCAGCACCAAATGATGCTTTTTTCTTATTCAATGTGACCCAACCATCGGCGTCTGGTTGTGGAGCTTCTTGTTTTGATCTTGGCTTTCTAGCAAATTGGAATTTTGGTCTATTACCGTTGACAGAGGATCTTCTTCTTGTTGAAAGAGAGGCATCTAATTCAGCCTGGACTTGTCTTTGTTCTTCGATGGCCTTAGTGAATTCTAAAAAGTCAACTCTTGATGGAATGACTGCTGTAGTACGCAATTCAATTAATTCGGATTCAGTATATTTAGCCATTGTATAAAGAGTGTGATTAAAGATGGATTGCACAATATTCAATTATCCTAAAAAGACGTTAAAATTGGACACTTCTTTCGAGCCTTTTTCTTCTCTCTTCTGACTGAGCTTTTTTTTTTTCAGCGTAGAAAATTTGAAAGAATTCGCGAGTATTTCAGGGTAAAGTTCACTTCCATATTAGGAAATAAATTATCACGTGACTTTATATCAAAATTTTTATGTCACAAATTTTTATTAGACTAGTTTGTCTTAGTGTTGATCTGGTTTGTTTGGTGGTTCATTTCCAGTTAATTAGAATTAGACATGCCTGTTGTTCACTCACTTTCAAAAGTCCAAAAGGTCATTAAGAAATCAAAAGGTGCTATGCACCCAAAAGGTCGTAAATTTAAACAACTAAATAGAGCTACTCTAAGGGAGAATAAGATTACTGAAAAGAAAGCCAAACACGTTGAGCGCAAAGAAATGCAATTTTTAAGAATCAGATTCTTTCAAGAAGTTATACAAAACAGACCAGAACAAAAGAGCTTTACGTTAGACGAGATAAAGCTATTTATTGAAGCTTTCCTTTCAAGAGATGATGAAGAAATTGAATCATTACAAGCTGAAAGACGTAAAGGTAGACCTGCATCCACTAGACAAGTGCTTTTAGAAAACAAGAAAAAATCAGAACAGAGTGAATACGAATCCGGATTTTTAGTGCCTGATATTAATGACTTTAAAACACAAGAATTTTTGAGACAGTGGAATGGTACAACTGGTGGTATCAATATGTTAAAGTTTGTACGTTTCGCTATAAATGATAATACATTACCTGACCCTACTGTCCCAGGTGAAAGAATGGAGATATAGTTGGTTTAATTGTGTGTTAGAGGTATATATTCATGAAGTTGCATTTTTTTTTTTTTTGATGGAAAATAGGTATCGAACTTTTGTCTTAGTGCTAAGTTCTGGCCATCGTGTTTAAAGTTGAAATCTGAAATCTAAAATAACACAGAGTGGTATCCCGGGTTTAAGTAATTTAATGAGCAGATGGCATATAAAACTTTACAACCGTTTTTCAGCATCATAAATTTTATATAAGCAAAAAGGTAATAATCATAAGCCAATGTTTCCAATATTATAGAATATTTGTTGTATACCTACACCGATCAAGCTAAAAATCCCCAATCCATATCCGTACCTGATATAATTGCTTTTTTCAAGTTTTTTCATGTCATCCTTTGTAATGTATCTCTCAAAGATCAGTACTTTATTATTTGAGTCATAACCTTCAACTCCAATCAAGTTCCAGTGATGCTTCTCATATTTTAAAATAATATCCCAATATTTATCCTGTGAGCTTGAATCAAGAGATCTCATCAATGTGAGAAGATCAGGTTTGTAATAATTTGCCCCTAATGGATTCTCTGTGGTGATTATTGGTGTTTTCTTTTTCAAAATCATGAATTCATGAATACGGTCATCAGAAGAAGGTATAACAGGAAACAACAAATCATCTTTGTTTTCCAGTACGGGAAAATTTCCTCTTCTCACCTGTCTTAGTAGTTGACCATCAATTGGAGTGAAAAAGTTATTTTGTGACAAAGTTCTTGTTGTAGCCAGTGATGATTCATAGGCACGAACTTCTCTAAAATGCTCTTCATCTTCTTGTTTTTTTGCTGTTTGGGCATTCTGTAAAAACGTTTCCAACTCTTTAACTTTGATTTGAATGTTTTGTTTTTCATGTTTAAGATTAGCTATTTCCTGGGCATCCTTCTTCTTGTCCTTTTCAATTTCTTTGACTCTAGCTTTTAAATCATTTATAAGATGGCTATCCGAAGATTTATCTTTTGATATTATCTGTAGAACATCCTCCAGTTGGTTAAAACCATTTGATATTGAAGTCTCAAGATTCGTGATTTCTGACTTTATGTCTTTTAAATAAGTAAGGGAAGGGGAGTTTACCGAGGGGCTGGATGTAGTGATGGGATCATTTAAATTAGATTTGGAGTTTTCTGTACATTTATTTATTGGAATTGGACGTGAAACATTGATAATATCTTCTGATTCTTTAGTTGTATTGTTTAGCCTCTTTGATGGATTATGACTGGCTTTTTTGAGTTTCTTCTTCTTAGTTAAACTGATCAGATCGATTTCATAGTCATCCTCTGGACGCACTGAATTTTGTAGAAATCTTCTTGTATTTAAGGGGCCTGAATAGCTGGTTCTAGTTCTTGTAAGTAGCTTCTTCATTAGATTACTCAATAGCCTGAATATGCTGTTACTGCTCTTTCGTATAGTGGGATTCTCTGTAATTGACACAATCTTTTCGTTATTGCTCAAGTGTTTTTTGGTTTTCAGGAATATTACCATATTTGAATATTTCCCGATTTAGGTATTTTTCTGATAGGATGCTCTAGATTCATCATTAACTACAAGTTCTAAACCTTCATTATTTTGAACGAATATCGTTAATGGTATTGATAAATACATTCTTAAGCCAGAATCCTTAAACGTCGTTTTTTTCTTGTTTGCTTGAGCTCGGCTGCTCTTTTTTTAAGTCACCAAGTAAGTTACTATCTTTCTGAGATTTGACACCACCTAAACCGAAAACACGTCTAAATCCTTTAAAAAGAGGCTCAACTATGTGTCCAGAAAACCATGGTGTCAAGAATATGGATCCAACAACCCTCAATGGGAAAATCGCTTTGATAATACCATACGCAGTTGCACCTTCGATGATGATTCTGGTACGTTCTTGTAATGACCAATCAGCTCCTGCTTCGCCAATCTAAAAAAATATGTTAGTGACCTTCCAAAATAATAACCAGAGAATGAATACTTACAATCTTCTCTATGAAGCCGCTTCCTTTCAAAATCATCCACGAAGGAATATCAGCGGGCAAAAATCCAAAATGATGAAAAGCATACCACAGTCCCAGGAAGGGAACAACTGCTGAGAACTCATGCAACGTTAAAAAGGAAACGATATGTTCGATTGGAGCATTGATCAATCTTTTTCCATATTTTTGGAATCTTTTTGGCAGTCTGTTTACTATTTTGGAATATCTCGAGACTTGTTTTGTTTGGGATACCACTGGTGGTTGAGTTGTAGTTAGTTTTGGTGAGTTTGTAAGTTGGTCAAAGTGCTTATTTAGCGAAAGTTTTGTTGTTGAAAGTGGACGTAATGGGTAAAAGATTTGTTTATTTTGCATATGAGAGACAATTGGAAATCTCTTGAAAGTGAGAATCATTTTCTAGATTGATATATTGATAGTTGTTCTTGTTTTGTTGATGTTGAGTATTTTCAATCTTGGATTGTTTTCGTTTTTTCGGGAATACGAAGGAAAAATATTGTTAAAACGCTTCTGTCATTACAGGCTTCTATATACAAATTTGTATCATTCTATGTTCAAGAATCATTAACAACATGATCACATCTCAGACATAAACTCTCCTCGGTTTCAGCAGTGTACTGCCAGCATCTTGGACACTTCTTGTGGCTTGAAGGAACAATTGTAATCTGGAGTTCTTCATCATTAACAGTGACAGAATCTGAGAAGTTAAAAGCGGATGATATTGGGACGTCTTTATTGATATGGACATGAGAAGTCAAGTATATATCTTTTAGCTCTTTCTGATACTTGGTTATTAGCTCCTTGACTTTTCCTTCCTCTTTGATTGTCAAATAAATTTCTGTCTCCAATGGAGTCTTAACAAGCTTTTCTCTTCGTCCTTCTTCACACAATGACTTAATTCTGTCATTGATACTCCATAAAATGTTAAAGTCATGCTCCAATGGAACGTTTCTCAAGCTATCCAACTCAACCTTTCCTTTTAACAATGGATGTGAATGTCCTTGTGTTATCCAATCAGGAGCAAAATCCCAAACTTCTTGGGTAATCAAAGGTAAAAGTGGCGACAATACTGATGCATACACTTTTAAAAACTCACTCAAAACTGTCTGCACAGAGCGACGTGATAAACCGGTGGCTGAATCAGTATATAGCCTATCTTTGACGATATCAAAATATATTGAAGATGCTTCAGTATTTAAATGATGGGTTAAGACTTTAAAGGCTCTGCTGAAATTGTATTCTTGGTATAATGCTAGAACCTCCTCATTCATCAAGGCTAGCTTTGATAAAGCGTACTGATCGATCTTTCTTAGATCTCCATAATTCACAATGTCATCCTGTTTGAAATCATTCAAATTACCTAACAAGAAGGTAAAAGTAACACGTAATTTCTTCAATGCATCACCAACGTGTTTCAAAATGTTTGGTCCAATTGACATATCTGAAGTATAATCAGCCTGTGCAACCCATAATCTTAACCCATCAATACCAATACCTGGTGTAGCCTTATTACCTTTGATAATCGATTCAGGGAGGATGGTATTGCCGATAGACTTGGACATTTTGAATCCTTTTTCATCCAAAGTGAAGCCGTGTGTGACTATTGATTTATATGGTGCAGTAGGATTGAATTCATCAGAAGTTCCGATTTTAGTCAATAATGAAGATTGAAACCAACCTCGATGTTGATCAGAACCTTCAAGGTAGATGTCCGAAAGGTAATTTCTTTCTAAATTGTTTTCTTTGACAAATTCAGATATTTCGTTCCAACTTGAACCAGAATCAAACCAGACATCCATGGTATCTTTTCCCTTTACAAAATTCAAACCTTTACCACGATATGATTCTGGTAGCCATCTTTCAACATTCTCTTCTTCCTCAAACCACGCATCGGTTCCAAGTTCATTAATCTTTGAAATTATGTGTTTCACTGACTCATCATCCATCAAAACAACGTTTTCGTCAATTTTGGAGTATAATGCAGGAATCGGAACACCCCAACTTCTTTGTCTTGAAATACACCATTCATTCCTATTCTTGATGAAAGATAGCAATCTATTCGTACCTTTTTCAGGAACGAATTTGACGTCATCCAATGCCTTGATGGCCTTTTCTTTGATTTCACTGACATCACAAAACCATTGTGGAGTAGCTCGAATAATAACTGGTTTCTTCGATCTCCAATCATATGGGTATGAATGAACATAAGATTTATCAACGTAATAAATGATACCAGCATCCGCCATTAGTTCTAAAATTCGTGGAGTTCCTTCTCCTAAAACAGGTAATCCAACCAATGATTTGAATCCACCTAATAACTCATCGGTATATTTCCCAAATTGATCAACTGGTGAATAAGCCTCAATATTATTCTTCAAACAGACAAAATAATCATCATTACCGTGTCCTGGAGCTGTATGGACCAGCCCTGTACCTGCTGAATTAGTTACATGATCACCGTGTATGATTGGCGATAATAGTTCAGGTGTGATTGGGTTTGAATAAGATGAGCCTACCAATTCAGATCCTTTAATGTTTATGTTAGTAATTTTGAAGTCTTCATTCAGTTTCAATATTGACTCAGCAAGGTCAGAAGCAACTAATAGCGATTCTTCCGAAGATTTAATGATGGTGTATGTAAAATCCTGGTTAATACTAATTGCTCTGTTTGATGGGATTGTCCATGGAGTTGACGTCCAAATCAACGCTTTTAGCTCAAAAATGCTGTTCTTATTGAGAATATTGTGAAGGTTGTTTGACGGTTTGACAATTGGATATTTAATATATGCAGCTATTGACCTATGTTTATCATTATATTCTAGCTCCGATTCCGCTAAAGCAGTATGTGTTTCACACCCCCAATAAACAGGTTTCTTTTGTCTCCGAATTAGGTTTTTAGATAATAGCTTTTGAAAAACTTGCAATTGTTTTATTTCGAAATCATGCGATAAAGTCTTGTAATTGTGTTCAAAATCTGTCATAATTGCCAATTCTCTAAAACTTGATAATTGTTTATCAATTGTTTTTAAAGCATGCTGCTTGGCCAGTTTTCGAATCTCTTTCACTGACAGTATGGTTGATGAATCCTTCTTCAATTTTAAGTTGATTTTCTCTAATGCTTTTAGCTCAATAGGTAGACCATGACAATCCCAGCCTGGTTTATAGTACACCTTTTTCCCTGATAGCAGCTGATACCTGTTAATCATATCTTTTAAAACCTTATTCAAAGCGTGTCCAAGATGGAGGTCGCCATTAGCATAAGGAGGGCCATCGTGTAAGATGAATACATTGTTGGTAGTAGGTTTTGTTTCAAATTGGTGTTTGTATAGTTGTTGTGAGGATCGAGGTATAAGATCTTTGACGGCTTTATCATAGCTCGACCTCTTAGGGAATTTAGTTTTTGGAAGCTGCAGTGTCTTTGAATAACTATGAGACAGGTCGGAGTAGCACCTCCTAAACGAAATCATTCTTACTAGCAGCGCGAATCCAAACACCAAAGGAAACACCAACTACTTATGACTTCATAATAAGAACAGAAGTTAAAAAATCACCAAAGCGCGAACAAACAAAAAAACATCCAAACACCACAATCAAAACTTTTTCACAAAACTTTTCTTCGACGAAAAGTGAAAAAAAAATTGACAAACTGCCCATCCACTAAATAAATACACGTATCTCTAGCCCAAAATGCCAATTGATCAAGAAAAATTAGCCAAATTACAAAAACAATCCAACAACAAAGTTGGTGGTATCAGAAGAAAAGCCAAAAAACCAGCTTCAAAACCAAGTGCTGATGATTCTAAATTACAAGCTACTTTACAAAAATTGAACGTTCAAACTCTTGATGGTGTTGAAGAAGCTAACTTCTTCAAAGATGACGGTAAAGTCTTGCACTTTAACAGAGTTGGTGTTCAATCTGCTCAAGGTTACAACACTCACGGTTTCTATGGTATTCCACAAGAAAAAGAAATTACTGAGTTGATTCCAAACATTATTCCTCAATTAGGTGCTGAAAACTTGGACATCTTATCAAAACTTGCTGCCCAATTACAAAGCCAAAAAGCTGCTGGTGGTGCCGCTACTGAAGGTGATGATGATATCCCAGATTTAGTTGAAGGTGAAACTTTCGAATCTCAAGTCGAATAATTTTAGACGCATTCTATGTATTTAAAAAGAGAGAAAGAATCTCCCTGAAATGTTATCATTAACTTTTGTAAATTCATGATTGTTTGTTGGAGATTGCAGAATGTAGAGGGAAATTAGTGTAATTAAAAATAGTAAGTAATAACTGCCAACCTGGAGTAATAACTCTACCAATTCCTAAAATGGGTTATTTCCTAATTCAATCTTTATTAGCCTTTTTCCGAATAGCCGAACAGGAGACCTTGCTCTTGGCTCTTGATAGTAAAGTAACAAAAAGGATAGGTTAAAATAGACGCAATCAGGTAACTTCGTTAAAAGACCAGATCCATTACCCTAATGAATATTGGATACTTCCACTCTCTTTAGTTGACCTTTTTAATGCACATTGTCGTTGTCAAAATATGAACAACCATGTGGACATAAATAGCAATGTTTGTTATTTATAAAAACTGGCAGATTTCTCTTTCAAGAAGAAAACCATTCAGCACTTACGACTATCAACAATGCTAACCCAAATCATCAATCCCGATGAACTGGAGGATACAATCTACTCCAGCTCCCATTACCATAACAATGCGGATGACGAATTTATTTCCCACAATAAATATCAGATCCCACAAAACGGGTTGTCTGAGAAATTGACCTACTCCTTATTACATGATGACTTGAGCTTGGACGGAAATCCAACTTTAAATTTAGCGTCGTTCGTCAATACCTTTTCCACTGAAAAGGCCAGATTGATTAGTGAAGAGAATGCTTCAAAGAATCTCGCTGATGCGGATGAATATCCGACGCTAATTGATATCACTAACCGTAATGTCTCCATTTTGGGAAAACTATGGCATGCTGACTCTGATGCTAAACCCATTGGTACTGCAACTACAGGATCGTCTGAAGCTATTATGCTTGGCGGGCTGGCATTGAAGAAGAGATGGCAGCAACGTCGTCAAAACGATGGTAAAGATTATTATAGACCAAATATTATTATGGGTGCTAATGCACAAGTTGCTTTAGAGAAATTTGCAAGGTACTTTGATGTCGAAGCTAGGCTGATTCCTGTCTCAAAAGAATCCAATTTTGTTTTGGATATCTCCAAAATTGAAGAAAATGTTGATGAGAATACTATTGGTATCTTTGTTATTTTAGGCTCAACGTATACTGGTTCTTTTGAAGACGTTGCCAGAGTTTCTGAAATTTTAGACGATATTCAAGAACGTAAAGGTTTTGACGTTCCTATCCATGTTGATGGCGCTTCTGGTGCATTTGTTGCCCCATTTGTTTATCCTGACTTAAAATGGGATTTTAAAATCGGGAGAGTTACCTCTATCAATACTTCTGGTCATAAGTTTGGTTTAACAACAGCTGGTCTGGGTTGGATCATTTGGAGAGACAAAGAATATTTACCTAAAGAATTGGTGTTTAAGCTAAGATATTTGGGTGGCGTTGAAGAAAGTTTCAACTTGAATTTTTCGAGACCTGGTTTCCAATCGATCCATCAATACTATAATTTCTTGAACTTGGGATTCAACGGATTCAAACACACACATGGAAGATCATTAAGAAATGCGAGAATATTATCAAACTTTTTGGAAAAGTCTCAATATTACGAAGTTGTGTCTGATATTCACCGTAAAGAAGGGCTTCATTCTTATGATCCTGAGAAAATTGACGATAACATCAAAAACCAAGAGAATAAACCTGGCTTTTTCAACAAAGGACTTCCAGTTGTTGCCTTCAAGTTCACTTCTGAGTTCAAAGCCACCTATCCAAATATCCCCCAATCAATTATCTCAACTTTGTTACGTAAAAAAGGATGGATCATTCCAAATTATCCACTTCCTCCTTCTGAAGAGAATAGTGAAATTTTGAGAATTGTTTGCAGAATTGAATTGGCAAATGACTTGTTGTATAGATTGATTAGTGATATCATTAAGGTCACTGAGTCTTTGATCCAGTCTCAGAGATACTACCGCGATGCCATATCAACCAATGATATTGCAGATAAACAAGATTTGGTTTATAAATTGTTGAATTCAATTGCAAGTGGTGGTGAAGATATAGGTGACTCTGAGGAACAGAAGAATGACCACAAGACCAATCACCATACTACTTTCAAAGGAACATGTTAAAGGAAGATATGTATGCTTTTTATAAAATATATTATCTAAGCGCACATCTGCTTATGATAGTTGAATGTAGTCACCGTCACTGTCCCGTTTACAATGCATTGAATTGAGACAGCAACGTTTATCCCGTTCTTCTCTTATTTTTAAAAAAAGCTAGACTGCACACCGCAAATTACAATCTGGAAGCTGAAAATAATTGTAAAGTAATTTCGTTGATGCTCACTCCAGTACAGCATAAAATTCAAACTTAGCAATATTAGACCAATTCCTGGTCGCGTAGTGTAGAGGTTATCACTGTGGATTCTGAAAAACAAAAGAATATTCCGCAAACTCCGGTTCGAATCCGGGCTCGACCTAATTTTTTTTTTTGTTTTTTTTGCTAGAAAATTCTTATTAAGATATTTTTAGTTTTGTTTAATAATAGTTGCTGCGGATAGAAAAGGTAGTACAATAAAATAGTTATGTCCATCATGATCACCATATCTATGTGAGTTATGCATATCTCCTAAATAAAACTAGTACAGATATATAACACCCAAAAAAAAGCAAAACACCATCGCAAAGAATCAATCACGATCCAATCTTCTTGCATTAAATAAAACCAAAATCTAATACTCCTCTTCTCTATTATCTATTCTATCAACTAGTCAGTTTCTTCTTTCTTCTATTGATGATTGTTGATGTATCCAACTTCAATTCAAAAGTGTTGTTATTAGTATTGGTGCTTTCATTTAGCACTCTTTGTTGTTCTGCTAATTTCTTATGACGAGTTTCTTGATCATTCAGTTCAACCTGTTTAATGTAACGTCCACTTTTCGTTTCTAAGTCACCGGTTTTTGGATGGGACGCTTCCTCAATACCTTCCTCTTCCTCCTCAAAAATCTGGTCATTTGTTAGGTTATTATAATTACGTTTGTTATATAGTTTCTCCTCCCCAATTCTATGGATTTCATTACTTATGTCAAATGCATCCCTCAAAGCTCTAGCAGCAGGTGAATAAACGTGTTCTGATCTTCTATAGTTGTCACTATATGCCAGTTTTTTTGGTCTTTTAAACTCGACTTTATTCAACCATGGGTCATTTAAGAATTGTTCGATTGTATATCTTTTTGTAGGATCAACAGTCAATAGGTTTTTAACGCAATTTTTTGCACCAACACTTATTTCATCCCACCAAGGTTGTAGGAATTGATATTCACCTTTAGCAACTTTTTCAGTTAAAACATCAATTTTCTCATCATAAAATGGAGGGAATCCACATAATAAAGTATACAAAACACATCCTAGAGCCCACATATCAACTTCCTTAGAATACTGTTGATCTCTAACAATTTCTGGTGCCGTATAACCCACAGTACCACATGGAGTCTTAGTATCATCGTACCAAATCTGCTTTGACAGACCAAAATCAGCTAATTTAACAATACCTATACCACCTCCGCCAATACCGTTTACGAATTCACCTTCATCCTGCTTGTTTGGATCGTCACTTCTGCGCAACTTTTTAGTTGTTGAAGGAACAAGCGGGATCGGTTGAAATAAAAGATTCTCTGGTTTTATATCACGATGAACAACCCCAACTTCTTCATGCAAATACCTGATTGCTTCTCCGACTTGTTTGATTACATGTCTTGATAAATCTTCAGAGAAATAAGTGAATTTAACAATCTCATTGAAAATCTCACCCCCCTCAACCAATTCCTGTACAATGTAATAGAAACTCTCGACCTCTTTGAACTCAATGAATTTAACAATATTTTCATTGTTCAACTGTCTCATGATGGTAGCTTCTTTCAAAACAGCTTTCTTTTGATTGCTGTCTAGTTGTTGCTTCTTTATCACTTTAATTGCAACCAGTTCGTTATTCAAAAGATTCAAAGCCTTATGCACTGTTGAAAAGGCACCTTCACCTAATTTATCAATAATTTTGTAAGTCTCCAATCCAGGATACTTTGAGCTTTGAAACTTGAGCTCTTCTTGCACTAGCTGGTTCGCTAATTCATTGTAATTGTAAACATTTTGCTTCTGAATCTGGTTGGCGTCAATCTCACGGTCTGTAACTGCGCTGTCGATAGTAATTTCAGGAACGATATCGTGAGCCTGTCTTCCCTGGCGAATAAAGTTTTTCAAGTTCTGAGCAGCAGGCATTTGTTAGTTGTTTCACCTTGCGAATGTAAAGAGTTTAACGTTGATTACTTACTTTAAACATTTTTAAGGATTTATCGAATTTAAAAGGTAAAAACAGAACGATCTAAACTCAAACCAGCCTAGTAGTGAACGGTTAGGCTTTTGATTGGTAAGCCGCGATTGGTTTCTGCTGTTGCTTGCTATTCTTTTTAGTCTGTTGCGTTTTTTTCAAAGTGTGAATTTCGGGGAATTTATTTTGCTCCTTCCAGGATTTCGCAATTTTTAGCCTGGAGCCCAAATCTTGGGCAGAGGTTTCTCTCCCTCAAGAAGGAGCTAAATTCTGAAATTCATGATATCATTATTCCCGCATTAGAGATGAATACTGAAGGAAATAAATACATATCGGGATTCTATATCAATGTTTGAAAACAACCATGTAATGGCCTCTGTGGTTGTATAATTAGTCTCAAGCAACTTGAGAACTTCATGAAATCATTATAACTCCCCTGGTCGGCTATAATCCCGGTCCTTCAATATTGCTACTCTTACTTCACAATGCATCTTCATAGAGATAAGGACTATCGCATCGTGTCTCACACTCGTACAATGTAACATATTTTATAAATATATCCCTTAAACACCCATGATAAATCCCTATCAATACGTTTACCATAATCTCCTCACTAAATTATGATTATATAATATCTAGAGTGTAGTGTGCGCGAAAAGAAAACATTAATAAATAAATAATAGCAGCACGGATAAAACCATCGCATCTAAACCATATGTTCTGTAAATGAGTTATATGGCTTCCATTAAGAAGACAATCAATGCAGAAATAACCAGCTTTGATAGCTATAATGTCAGGTTCCAACACAGTCTAGGACCTCCTAAGGTTTTAAAAAAGAGATCCTTTGAAGAAGGAGCCCCAATCCCTCAAATCTCAAATCCAACGTTTTTCACGATAGCTGATACAGTTATTGAGTCTGATGTTGTACTATCAGATCAAGTTGCTGCAGAAAAATTAACTGATGGTGAAATCTTCAATCAGGAAGTCCAATTCAAGCTGATGAAGGATCAAATACAAATATCGAGCAAGAAGAGGTACAAATACCCAGAATCAAAGTTACTATCATTAAAGCTCGGAGCTGGAACAGACTTAGAAACTGTGAGGAAAGAAATTAAAATGATGAAGTCTAACCAGGTTAAGAAAACAGGACTACTAAATTATGATAAGCTGCCTGGATTACTTATTAATTATAATATTAACACAAAAGAGATCAAAGTGCGATTTTCATATAAAATCAGCATTATTGAATCATTGTATTTGAGTTTTCCCAGTGAACTATATACAAACCTTACTGAGATTGTCTCCGATCTTCTTGACGAGCAAGGAACCCCGTCCGACTCAAGAGTAACTAATAAACTGTTTTATGAAACCATTACAAAAAAAACTACTAATTACCCTAAACCAGTTAAGCCACCATTAGTTTCAGAGCTAGATACCGACTTATTACCGTTTCAAGGTAAAACGGTAACTTGGATGCTATCGAGAGAACATTGCCTTTATAATGATCAAACACGTCTTGTTGAAGCTGAACCACCGTGGTCAAAAGATGATGAGGAAGATAATAATTTTATACAGGCCAGGTTAGATGATTTGTCATTTGGGTTCGAACTAGTAAGGATTCCCTGTATCAACCAAGAAATCTGGTATAATAAATATTCTGGAAATCTTTGTTCCAAAGGTAAAGCAATTGAATTTTTACAAAATCTAGATCCACAAGGCTCTGCTGGATTGCTATCTGAAGAAATGGGACTAGGCAAAACTGTTGAGGTTGTTTCACTAGTACTACTGAACACACGCCCTCTAAGAGATCTCAACACTACGTACTACGATGATTCCGGAAGACGAGTTAAAAAGGTCAAAACCACATTGATCATTTGTCCTGATTCTATTTTAAACCAATGGGTCGAAGAAATCAATATACATGCTCCAAGTCTTAAAGTTATGGTCTACCAAGGAATTTATGGTCATAAGATACCAATTAATGATGGCAGTGACAAAATTAGACATAGAATTCTGACATCTGCTGAACTAGCCGACGAGGTTTCTCGGAACGATATTCTGGTTGCTTCGTACTCTGTTATCTCTAAAGAAGTTCATAATGCGTCATATAATCCTGAAAGATTGAAAAGACTCAGGAAAACAACTGCACGTTCATTAGAAATTGGAGAAGAGGAAAAATATGACGAAGATGTATTACTCACTTTGAAAGAAATTGCAAAAGATATGGAAGATTTTAAAGCCTTAAATAACGAACGTCCAGATCATTCGTCACCCTTAGTTAGCTTGGAGTTCTGGAGACTAGTTTTGGATGAAGTTCAGATGGTTGGTAAATCAGCTTCAAACACCTGCCAGATTGCCACTTTAATTCCAAGATTCCACTCATGGGGTGTTTCTGGAACCCCTATAAAGAATGATGTTAATGATGTGCTTTCTATGTTGTTGTTCTTAAGGATTCATCCATTCAATAGTAGCAAGAAACCATGGAATAACTTGGTTAATTATAATCCGGATGATTTCATTAGATTATTCAATATGTTAGGCTTCAGGCATACCAAGGAGATGGTTAAGGATGAAATTAAACTTCCAAGTCAAAGAAGAGTTCTATTGAGTATTCCATTTGGAGATATTGAACAAAATAATTACGATGAAATATATAAAAATTTTTTGAAAGATGTTGGACTGGATGAAAATGGACATCCTATTGTTGAGCATTGGGAACCCTCGCTTTCCTATTTTGAATCGATGAGAAGCTGGTTGAAAACTTTAAGGAATATTTGTTGTCATGCTAATTTTGGTGATGATGAGGGGCGATTGTTAACTTCACGTCAATACAACACAATGGAGAATGTGCTTAGCCGTATAATTTCTACTGAAAGAGACAAGATTATTCAATTGGAAAGAGAAAAGACTGTATCAAGGTTAGAGATTGGTCAGATTTATGAATACCAACATAAGCCAAATTTGGCTTTGGAAGTTTGGGAATTGGAACTCAAGAGACTGGATGAAAGGATCAAGTATATGAGAACATTACTCAACAATGCTGACGATATAGGTGAAAAGTTGTCATTCATTACGTTCAGAAATACGTTAGAACTTTTGCACCGATTGCATTTTTTTATCGCATCTGCTCACTATCAATTATACAACCCTCATATAACAGTACTAGTACCCGGAATTGAAAAGGATTATGTTCCACTAAATGTTGATCCGGAATTGGCAGATACTAACCATGATTCTTTAAAAAAGATTGATTTCAGTGATGTGACAGTTTTTAGAGTTTTAACCAAGGATGAAGCCCATCACCAAGATCTTGAATCAAAACATTATGCAATTGCACAATCAATTCGTAAAGAACTCTTGAGTGAATCAATAAAAAATGTAAATATCTCAATTGGAAAACTAGACAATGATTTTCAAGTGTCCTTTATTGATTACTCTCCCCATAAATTTGCGTCACTGGAGCTTAATGCATTTTATATCAAAACAAAAGTTATTTTTTCCGAACTGAATTCACAAGCTAAAGTTCTCAACAAACTTTTTGACAAATTACTGAAAATACTATTGGTCCCATTATTAGACACGATCACAGATCCAAATGGTGAAGAATACGCACTTTCGCTAGATGATCAATCTTTTGCTTCGATTTACTTGGAGGTTATTCAAACAGGAATGAAAAATAGAGATAACATTGTCTTAGGAAAATCTAATGGTGGATTTTATGAACCTGTCATAACTTTAGCCCGTCCTTCTGTTGGACCGCAAGACAAAGAGTCAGAATTGGGAAATTTATTGGCTAGCGAATTACCACTAATCACATTAAAGTACTCACTGAAAAGTCTTCTAATTGATGCAAAATCGCTTCTTGCCCAGGAACATGAAAGCATCAATGATACAAAATTTCTATACAGCTTGGTTGACTCTCTAAAACGGGTATTTGAAGAGCAAAAATCAAATTCTGAGAGTTTTAAAAGAACATTTCGTACATTTAATGATACGTATAACTTGAAGATTGCATATTTTAGGCAATTACAGGAACTATCAGATAATGTCGTTGCTTTTGATGACGTAACCCATGTTAACTATAATACAAATAAAAATCTGAAAAAGTTGAAGGGTACTATTGATGATGCCGATGAGTCCATTTCTGTTATACAATCAAGAATACGTTATTTAGAATCATTGTCAACTGACTGCAATCCAGAAGAAAGCGAGAAGATTTGTGTTATTTGTCGGAATTCGATTACCATTGGCTCCTTCTTAAAATGTGGACATAAATACTGTAAAGATTGTTTGAATGAATGGTTAAGAAATAGACCGCAATGCCCTATTTGCAAAGAAAAGGTTAAGAACTCGGATATCTATAATTTCACGTTTAATAGAGATGATATTAGTATCACACTAAACGTTGAACATAAAGGTGATGAGATTGGAGAAATTTATGAGAAATACGAAAAAAATGACCTCCAGTCATTGAATGAAATAAAACTGAAGTATAATTATGGTTCTAAAATTAATACAATTGTGAGACAGGTATTATGGTTGAAGAGAAAAGATCCTTTTGTTCAGATAGTTGTCTATTCACAATGGTCCAAATTACTGAATGTTATTGGTAATGCTTTCAAACAAAATGGAATTTCATTTCTTGGCTCAAAGTTAGCATTGCCGCTCAGAGCTGCTCCAGGTGGAAGAAGTAATTTAAAAGCAGATATATCAACTTTCAAGCGGAACTCAAGAGTAACATGTTTTCTGTTGAATGCTAAAGCCGATGCCTCTGGCTTAAATTTAGTTAATGCTACCCACGTATTTTTATGCGAACCTTTAGTTAATACAGCACTGGAGCTTCAAGCTATTAGCCGTATTCATAGAATTGGTCAGACAAAACCCACAACTATTTGGATGTTTTCCATATCGGGCACTGTTGAAGAGAGTATCATTCTTCTGTCAAGTAGAAAAAGAATAAAAGAAAGAGAAAAATTAGAGACTGAAGAAATGTCCAAAAGTTCCAAAACTTTAGTTGAAACTAATGGTGAACATGTTGATTCTGACGACCTCTGGAACTCATTTTTTAGTTTAAAGATTGATCGTATAGTTTAAATACAAAACTGAAAAGAAATGGAATTTTGTAGGTGACAGAAAAAAAGTCTGGAATTCCAGGGCTCGTAATCCAATGTGGGCGCATTTTCTATGAAATTTCAAAACAACTCCTATACGTGAAATAAAGAATGTGAGATCTATCTTTTCCTTCTTCTTGATTTATCCATAGAACTATCTTCTAACTGACTGTCCTTGGTGCATTTTGTTCCCTCTTCGCTGTTCTGAATTAATTACCATACCAATTACCGCTTTCTTCTAATCTTGATTAGTCGTTTACTTAAAAAAAATCACAACTAAAGCCTAAACTTTAACTAGATTTAACACATAGCAATCGTGTCTCAATGACATTGAATACTATAGATCTTAATCAGTTTACTGGACACATGAGGAGAGATGAGACCTTGAAATCGCAAAACAATCAAGAGCAGCAACCGAATGATGATCAGAATGAAGATTCCACCCAAACAAGCACTGTTTTAAATAGCGTCAATGCTGAAGGTGAGATGTTCAAGCCTCATTCCATGAACAACGTAATCAATTTCAAACAAGACGTCCTCCATAAGCCTGGCTCAGATGGTGAAGTAAGAAGCGCCGACCCAAACACACATAAAAACTACACTACTCCACTATCATCACCCCGTCAAGAAGACTCAATCGCTCCAGATGAACAAGAGCCAACCTCACCAGAAAATCCACCGGTTCTTGGTCCAGTCCTACCTCGAAGTTTTTCTGATGAAAGGGACGATTTAGAAACTCCAACTTGGTTGAGAAGGTTTTCAGTTCTACAAGGTTTTCAATCAACCGATTCAAATAGATGGAAAGACTTTAAACATGCCTTCAAATTTGGAAAGCCTAAAAAAGATTCAGGTGACTTACCACAACAGCAACAACAGAAAAAGGCTTTACAAGATGATACAGAAGAACAAGCTAGAAAAAGGGCATCAAATATGATTACGAGTTTTATATCAGGATCTCCTGCTGCACTCTTTCCTGCGTCTGCTTTTGAAACTGATGAGCACGGAACACGGAGAGCTCCAATTTTATTAACCATGGTTGGTATTGAGCTCGAAGATATTAGCAAATCGCATAGCAAGAATAGAAAGTACAGGCTTAACTTAGAGTATGGGGTTGGCCCCAATAGATTGAAATGGTCTGTTGTCAAGGATTTCAGAGATTTCATCAGCTTACATTCCAGGTTAAAGGTCGCTTTGTTTCAAAATAAAAATTTTAGAGGCCAAAGAGCTTTTGATGTGCCGAAGTTCCCCAAATCAAGTCACGTTGGTGATAATGAGGATGCACCTGGTAATACATTAAATGACACGTACTTATCAGTTAAGTTGGATAATGGTGAACTACCAAATTATAACATCAGAAACCGTCAAAATTCAGATATAAATCCAAGTAGTGCCACTAGTTATGCTTCAGATAACTTTTCTATCAATTCACGTGGTGCAATAGGACGTCTTCACAGTATTGTTTCCAGATCCTCTACAACTGGCGAATCTGCAGAGGGAAAGGCCCGTATTGAGGCTTACACTAAAAATCTTGAGCTTTATCTAAAGAAAGTCATGCTGGCTTTAGCTTTGAGACCTCAAGCTAATAGACTATTTCAGTTTTTTGAGTTATCTCCAATAGGTGTTTTGTTAAGTTATGAAAATAGTTTTCAAGGTAAGCAGGGATATCTCATAGTTGGTTCCAGTGCTAAAAAGCAAGGCTGGAGAGTTGGTCATTTGAAAGTTAGTGATTTCAAACAGATGGTCCAGAGACACACAAACAAATGGTTTCTTGTTAGAAACTCATATCTTATGTATGTCTCGGATATCTATTCCACGACGCCTTTAGAAGTCTTTTTAGTTGATAGTAACTTCAAAATCAGCTACTCCGGCTACACTGAAAAAACTGATGATAATGATTCATTATATGACGATGGAATCTCACTTTTAGATAATCCACAAGGTGAAAAGAAATCCATCCATACACATTTTTCAATCAAGCTAGAGAATGGTGAAAGGCAGTTGAAAGTTCTAGCAAAATCAGAAAATCAAGCTAGACTATGGGTCAAATCAATAGAAACAATGGTCAAGGACACAATCTGGTCAAAGCCTCATAGATTTGAGAGTTTTGCACCGGTAAGAGAAAATTGTTTTGCACAATGGTTCGTTGATGGTAGAGATCATTTCTGGGCTGTCAGCTCTGCTATGGAAATGGCCAAAGATGTTATATTCATACATGACTGGTGGTTATCGCCCGAATTATATATGAGACGTCCTGCTAATGGTAACCAAGAGTTCCGTTTGGATAGAATTTTGAAAAGAAAAGCAGAGCAAGGAGTCAAAATCTTTGTGATCATTTATAGAAATGTTGGAGCCACTGTTGTGACTGATTCTTTATGGACTAAACATTCATTGATTGATTTGCATCCAAATGTTCATTGTATTCGTTCTCCAAATCAATGGCTGCAGAATACTTATTTTTGGGCTCATCATGAAAAGCTATGTATTATTGATCATACAGTTGCATTTGTTGGTGGTATCGATTTATGTTATGGTAGATTTGATACTCCTGATCATGTTTTAGTCGATGATTCGCCTCATGATTTTGCAACTAAAGCTGACTTGTCCACAAATGCTACTGAAGAATCTATCAAATATCAAAAATTTCCAGGTAAAGATTACTCAAACCCAAGAGTGAAAGATTTTAGTAACTTGGATAAACCATACGAATCCATGTACGATCGTGAGGTTACTCCACGTATGCCATGGCATGATGTGCATATGATGACTGCTGGTCAACCAGCTACCGATTTGGCTAGACATTTCGTTCAAAGATGGAACTATTTGCTAAGACAAAAAAGACCCTCTAGATCTACCCCGTTATTAACACCCCCACCAGACTTTGCTGAAGAAGATCTCAAAAGGTTTGATTTAAGTGGCACCTGTGAAGTTCAAATTTTGAGGTCTGCCGGTAATTGGTCTTTAGGTTTAAAAGAACATGAGCAGTCGATTCAAGATGCTTACTTAAAGTTAATTGAAACTTCAGAGCATTTCGCATATATTGAAAATCAGTTTTTTATTACCAGTTCTGCTTTTGATGGTACAGTTATCGAAAATAGAATTGGTGATGCGTTGGTTGATAGAATTATTCGTGCTCATAGTGAAAAGAAGGCCTGGAGGGCTGTTATTATAATCCCATTGATGCCCGGTTTTGAGAGTCAAGTGGATGAGGCTGAAGGTTCGGCTGTCAGAGTTATTATGCAATGTCAGTTCATGTCAATCTCAAGAGGTGAGACATCTATATTCGCTAAGCTAAAAAAAATGAAAATCAATCCTTATGAGTATATTCAGTTCTTTTCATTGAGAAAGTGGGGCAGAATTGGTCCAAGCCGTAAAATCGTCAGTGAACAACTTTATATACATTCCAAAATTCTATTAGTTGATGATCGTGTTGCACTAATCGGGTCTGCCAATATCAATGAGAGATCACAAAGAGGTAATAGAGACTCTGAAGTTGCAGCTGTTGTTAGAGATACTGAGACAATCAATACCACAATGGATGGACAACCATATAAAGCTGGTAAGTTCGCTCATACTTTAAGAATGAGATTGATGAGAGAACATTTAGGTATTGATGTTGATATTTTGGAGGCTATTGAAGCTAGATTCAACAAATTAGAAACTCTTGCTGCTAATTCAAATACTGTTGAAAATTCAAAAACTAATAATTTTTCAAATAAAGAATTTGCAATCACTTCCTCTAAAGTTGAACTTGCATCTAGAGATGTTTTAAACCTGCCAGATGGTACCAAAAAATGGAAATCATTTAAAGGATCCCACAAAAACCCCTCAGTTTCCAAAGCTAACTCGAACCCAATATTTGATGGGAACCACGGTTCTATTCCGCCAATTTATCACTCGTTCAATAATCGTGCTAGAGAAGAAAATGCTGGTATCAGGGACAAGAAGCAATACAGTAGTGATTCAAGGCTAACCAATAATGTCACACACAAAAACGACGTTGATGGTAAAGGAACAGATGGAATGGGAAGTAAAGAATATAAAAGATTCAAACTCAGTGCTTCTAGAACATTGAAGAAGTGGACTAAAGAGTCACTGGTGAATGAAACTACTGACATTTTTTTGCCAAATATTGAACAAGTTTTAGAATTTTTGGAGGATGATACTTTTATCGAAGATCCAGGGTCTTTGACTTCCCAAGAAGAATTAATATTGGCTGAAAGAAATCAAGAAAGATGGGAATTATTAAAGAGAATTGCATATCTACAAAGGGTTGCTGCTAAGCAAAGAATTGAAAATAATAAAGAAAATGAAAAACTTCAAAGCTTGAACGTACATACGAAATCTGGATTGAAAGAAAATATCGATGGGGAAACCAGTGATGTTACTTCTATGGGAGAAGACAGAAGCGGTTTTGAGTCTGCTGCATTTGATAGTCATAGGACCCCCGAAGTTGTTGAGATTCATGATCTACCTGGCGACAACATACCTATTGTTTCCTTGGACTCTGCTGGTATCAGAAATTTCGTTGACTATATCAACGATAATGGTACTCCTTCAAAATATCACAAATTTATAGATCCATACTCCTTCAATGACCCCCTAATTGATTCTTTTTACGAAGATGTTTGGTTTGACAATGCTGTTAGAAATACATTGATTTTTAGAGAGGTATTCCATTGTCAACCGGATGATAGCGTTACGACTTGGAAAGATTATAAAGATTTTTCAAAGCTAAGTAATGCATTTAGTCTAGCTGAGGATCTAGAAGCTGAAGAAAAGGTACAGAATAGAGAAGCCAATAACGACAAGTCGCCCTCTATAACTACTGGGGATGAAGATGAGCCTTCACATGGAAGAACTATGCTAAATAGAAGAGAAAGTATCCGGGTCCAGGATATAGAAGAGACTAGTAAGCTGGATGGTATTATAGGACAAATACCGTCTCCTTTACCAAGCAATGGCTCTCATAATGGTGATACTGGTGTAGCTAATTCGGGTGGTTCTAATAACCAACAAGCACGTCGTGGAAGACATGGATTTGGTATTAAAAAATCACCTATTGGAGCTGAAAGAGTCTTTGACAGAGCAACTGCGGATAGACTATTGAGTGAAATTCAAGGTCACTTAGTTCTTTTCCCTGTCGACTGGCTGTATAAAGAAATTGAATCTGGTAACTGGTTCCAAAATATGGATAGACTTCCACCTATCGAAATTTACGACTGAATTATAAATGTTTAATGAATTTAATTTTTAATAGTGATTTTTTTAGTCTTTTTTGACCTAACCGAAAAGAATTTTCCGTCATTTCTAATAAAGACCGATCTCCATTTTGATTTCCTAATACGGAAATCAGGGTCTTATCTTATCAACTACCTATCAAAGCCATAATTGATCGAAGTCAAATTGTTTACTCTTTGAGCCTGTTTCACTGCAGTTCCCCTTCACAGAATCCCAAATCTCAAACTTCAAAGTCCTATTTAAACGAACGCTGGGGCTAATACTGATCAGTTAACAATCTGTATGAAACTGGCCAATTTTTCAGTGACAATGTCGCCGCACCAAGTCACCAACACTGACGCTTATGTTAGCGCTCAGTCTCCAATGGGAAAAAATGAAAGCATTAATCCTTCAAATGACCTGGACGAGGATTCGAAAAACGATCTTATAGGTAGAGGAAGACGACTCAAGTCAGACCAATCAATTCTGGAATATAGAACATTTTCGAGACCACCAGATATTATTAAAAACATAACAAAGACCAATACAAATTATACTCATGGTGGATCTGAGCCTTTGAAAAATCAGAGATCAAGAGAAGCATCGCTGGCTAATCTAAGAGAGATTGATGGTTATCATAGCTCTAATAACACTTCCAGAAACAGTTCACTCAAATCAAATCAGAATTTGTCCAAGGAACCACAGCTGAGAACAAGCAGATTCAAGAGTGTGCTCTCTGCCTATAGTGATAATTCTGTGCTGGAAACAACGGTACCCAATCAAACGCAACGGCTCTATCAAAAGTATCAAAGCCAACAACTTTCAGTATCTAGAGATGTCTCATCCAAATCTAATTTGGTAAATACAATCCATGAACAGAAGAACAGAAAGACACGATTGTCCGTTCCAATGGATAATGAGCTCGTTCCAGCATTTAATGATCTAACTATGGACTTAGATATTGAGGATAATGCTCAAGATATTGACGACTTTGATAATAAGTTCATATCAACCAAGGCTCATGATGATAATCCCGCTGATGATATTACCGGAATTACTGAGCCACAAGATGAAGTGCCATTCACGCCTAGACAACACCTTGGAAGAATTCAACAAAAGTTATTTAATCTTCAGAGAGCAGTAACTCAGGAATCAGCAACCGCTCGTGGTATTTTTGAAAATGTTGAACAGAAGGTGCTATTTGAGTCACTGAATAATGAATTGAAAAGTTTAAATAGATTTAATCATAAGCCGTTGATCACGTCATTGAAGCGAGTCAAACAGATACGTCCAATTCCAGTAAGACAACTCAACAATAATAACTCAAATGTTCTTATTAAAACTCACGACCCATTACAGCAGCCAAAATCACATCATGAAAAGTCCACTGTATTAAATAACAAACCATTAGAGGTTGAGAAATTACAAACTTTATTCAAGGATGCCAATAAGGCACTCAAAGAACTCTGGGAAGATGAAACTACCTCAAGCTATGTTTCACAGCTCGCTAGAAAGTCCAGCCTGGGTTTCGAAAACGAAACATCTAGCTCATGGAATAGTGTATATACTGCAACAACAGCCATTGGAACTGAGGATCTTTCAAGACTTCCCGAAACCAGGTCTATCAAGGAGAAGTTTGAAGTATTCAGATTAGGTACCATTGGAGAAACCAAGCATGAAATAACAGACCCCAGTCCAAGGACTGTAGCTAAATAAAGAAACACATCTTGAATTAAATCCCAGCTAATTAAGTCATGGCTCGTAATCCTCTCCGCGAATATTTCCTTGTTTAGTGTAGAAAAATATATTGATCGTGAGAAATGAGTACTAAACAAAAACGAGTTGAGTATTCAACTTTGAACTAAGATATCAATACCAAAAGGTCATTCGCAATGGCAACCACCTCTAATTCTTCTGAAGTATCAACAGAAGATACGCAGGAGACACCTTCTCGCTCTTTCACCTACTCCAGTAGCTGTGAAGTGGAAGTGCATTGCTCACCCTTTGGAATAACTGGTCTATATATCAAAGTCATAGGCTCAAATTATGTTGGTATCGGGTCCACAATGGCTAGACTAAGTGGCTCTACAACTGGAAAGATGTACTACAATAACCCAGAAGACTTAAGTAACACTAAATACAAGCTATTTGGTTTGGTAGAAGATGATGATGTGCTCAGAATAGACTTTATCAAGATTTTTTTATCAAAAGATGCTGAAGAGTCGAAAGATAAAAATGAATCGCTACCTTTTTCAAAGAATGAAGAACAGAAACAATTACCTTTTGAAAATCCTGGCGATGAAGGCTACGAAGTTCCAGATATAGTTTTCAGAGGAAAAGTTCCTGCCGGTAGACCAGACGTTGTTGAACCATTTATTGGTATTTTTAACTTTGAAAAGCCACCGACCAATTCATGAGAAAAGTTCTTTTTTTCTTACTTGGAAGGAAATGTCACTGTTGATGTTTTTTGATGCACCATTGTGTTGTATTATATATGATTTTGATTAATGATTTCAGAAAATAAGTCCTACATGTAGTTTATTAATTGATTGTACGCAATGTTTTATGTACCGGTATAGCCTAATCACTGGAAGTATGAGTCCGTCATGGTTTTTGCAATGTTGAACCCGAATAAGCTGACAACGTACAGAATCCCAAATATACCAATAGGGAAAAGAATTAGTTGGGTGTGTTCCAAAAACGGCAAGGCATTGTAACCATAAAAAGTAATCACAAAGTAGTAAGATAAACTAGCAAAATACAATGTATTTCCCAGAAACAGTCCAAACCAATTATTCATGGTTAATAATGGTAGTAAAATGAATTGAACCATATAGAGAGCTACCCAAATAATCAAGAATGAGTTGCAATGAACATCAAAACAATAAGCCCATTCTAAATCACCTTCGGTAACTGCGCCTATTGAATCATTCGTTCTTTTCCTGAAGAATCTATTAGCTAAAAACCAGCCAATCGTAGCTATCACAATGCCTATCACAAAGAAATCAATAAATACCATATAAAGAATTAATTTCAATATGGATGTAAAACTTGGTGAGTAAGCAACACCCCAAGCAACTGCACTTGTCATCAAAAAGAATGAAAGTAATATCACAAATGATGGATCATCCCTGGCCCATCTGTTTTTGGTTTGTTTATGATAATATAATGACTTGTATACTCGCTTGGGTGAAACTATTAAATAGAAAATCTCCCACATTGCAGTCTCCAAATCTAGGGTCGGAGGTTTAAAAAATCTCTTGATGAATATAGGTATCTCAATGTTCTTTCTTGCTGAGTTGAGTTTATTACTTCTTGCTCCAAATATTCTTCCTCTACTAGCTGTTGTTGAAGTTGTCCTTCCCGATCTGAATGAAGAAAGATCATCTATCGATATATCTTGGTTCGTTGTAGGCAAAATTGGATCGGAAGAGCCGCTTAATCCCAAGCCATGAATAATTGGTGTATTTGAACGTTTGCTCATGATCTAATCTCTTAGAAGGTCCAATTGGTTAAGATTTAATTTGATGACGTTGTTCATGATTTTTGTTTTTGTTTTTGTTTTTGTTTTTGTTGGAATTTTTACAGGAATAAGTTTCGCGAAGAAGCGAAAGCAGAAAAAGACAGTTATTAAGCTAGAGAGCTCTACATAGCTATAGGAAGCAATGGTTTGATAAATTGTTTAAAACGCCTGTGTTTTCATATTTGACCAAAGCAAATCCTTTTATTTGTTACTGGATCCAAAATAATGTAATATATTAATTGTGTACAAAGACACTTTCGCATTAAAGACCGACTCGAGAAAGATACAGTTTATGGATACGCATTTTGTAGAAATCGAACCAGACAAGTATGGGCTATCATACAACATACCTAAAACTTTGATAGAAGGATTATTGATAAAGAATTGAACAACAGCTAAAAATCTCGACTTTTAGTACGACCAAACATACATTTATAACTGGTTTTTAAACTCAAAAATTAACTATTAATCATGTCGAGAACTCCCAGGTAGAGAATAATTCTAGTTCCTAAATCCCAATATTCTTACGAAAACTTTTTATCCTGTTTATGATTATAAAATTTTGATCTCACATAGTTGCCCCCACTGAACCAAGATAGGTATGTACATATTACATACTTTTTTAACAAACAAAGCTAAAAAATTATGGTAGATAATAGTTAGTCAATCGCTCTGTATTTCACTTTACTGTTTCAGATACTTAAAACGTCAAAAACTTTTTATTTTAATACATATGCAACTCTTTAATCCAAATATCTATCTAATGGTTCACCCAGAACGTTCTCGATGACTTTGATTAAGCCTGAACGAACATCACTTTCAACTTCTTCATCATCATCTTCCAACAATTCAGCAATAATAGGGACCAATTGAGGTAACAAAGTTAACCATTGATCACCGACCTTCTTATAAACAGCTGTTAATGATCTAACAGCCCACAATTTCTCTCTTGGTTTACATTCTGATTTCATGTGCGAAATAAACATAACGTTCAATGCTTTGTTATGATCATCTGATGATGCATTCTGTGCTAATGCAGCCAGTGATTTAACAAGGTATTTACCGATACTGTCATCAATGTTGACTAATTGTCCTAATAAAGCATCTGAAACTAAATCAAATCTAGCTTGTGATTGCCAATACTCATCTTGATCATACTTAAATGATGAAGTCAAAGAATGAATTACCAAACGACGTAAGTTAATATCTTCCAATCCACCGGAGATGAATCTTTTCAAGACATCAACGGTTTGTTCAATGAAGTATGTGTAGTAAGAGGTCACAATGGATTTTAAATTCTCTTGAAGCTTATTGAAAAATCTGAAAAATGATGATAGTCTTTCAATTTCTGTGATCTCATTGCTGACAACTCCTTCACCGTCAAAGGCCCAATGAACTAATAAAGCAAATAATGGTCTAAAGGTTTTATCGTTTAACTTCAGAACGTACTTATTGGCAATATTATGGAAAAATGCTTCAATACGATGGATAGCATTATTATCAAAATGACTTCCGGATCTGAATTCAAACATTCTGATCAATAATTTGAAATATCTTGGAGCTTGTGTAGTAGCAGTCTTCTTTTCAATAACATCAACTGTTGATTCCAAAGCATTCAAATACAAGCCAATTGAAACAGCATCTAATTCAGCAACAGAATCCCATAAATTAGCTAAGGCTTTTAGTATTGAGGTATGATCCATACTTTGAACAATCAATTGCACGATCGACGTTCTGATCTTTTCAGAAACTTCCTCAGCAGTGAAAAGAGCTCTCAAAATGTCTTGCAGGTTTGTAGAAACAAATGCAGGAATACGTTTGATAAATGCAGATAATAACAACAAAACTGTCAGTTGCAATTGACCCTTGGCTTTTTTATCTTCAAGTTTGTGTGCACCTTCAAATATTTCTAAAGCTGGTGGAACAATTTTTGGGAAAAAGGAAATGGTTTTGATACCTAAGACTGATACAATGTTTGTTATCAAACTCAATGAAGAGATAACTATTTCACCACTTGAATTTAAGATACCAAAATCACCAGTTGACAGTTTCAACCCTTTAATCAACAATTCAGTATCAAATTTTGCACCGAATTTGTTAATCAATGAAGAAATAGTATCCAAAGATGCTTGAGATAATGATTCTGAGGCTTTGGATGTAACATTCTGGTATAAAACTTCAATCAAGCTCTCAGCACCTCTCTGTGCTTCTTCAAATTCAGCAGATTCTAACTCAAACTTATCAGAAGTCAAAGTAGTCAAGTTTTGACGAACAGAGATATCCAATGAAGCATCAACTAGTAACTGAGATATAGAAACAACAAATTCTTTGGTTGGTAATATAGAAAGGATATCTTTCAGTAATGTGTTAAGTCCAAGATTCAAGTCAGATTGTTCTTTATAGTCTGACAACGTTAATAATGATTGGACTAATGAGCCAAAATAATCCAAAATCTTTTTCTTCTCTGGACCATTGCTGTCAATCAAAACAGAAGCAATTTTCAAGCTTAAAGAAGTACTGGTAGCTGTATCTCCTCCTGATAATGATTTATCAATATATTGGATTAAGTTAACTTTTAATGCTTGTAACTCAGATGAAGTTGAGGATAGAATTGTGGAGCTAAAGATTGGACGTGAGATGAATTTATCAGCATTTGGACCATCTCTTAAAATTTGTTCTTCAGGAATTTCACTCCATGTAGCAAGGAACAATCTGATGGCTTGAAGCTGTTCAGCTGCAGAAAATGTCTTTAGAAATGAAGTTGAGAATTCAACTAAAGCCTTAGATTCCAAAGAGCGATTTTTAGATACAGCAGTAGCATATTGAACACCAATTAAATATAAAATGGTATGGGCAGACAGTTCAGGGCCTAATGTTGATGACAAGGTAGTAAACAATCTCACTCTTCTGTGTCTTGGAATATGAGTGAAAGCTGAAGCAAAACTTGTCAATAAGAATTCAACTTCTTCGGATTTATTTTCCCTAGTTGAGTTGACTAATGCTGGTATAACTTTGACAACTGTCTGTTCCACAATATGAACAGAAAACTCATCATCTTGTCTGATAGTATGGGCTCCCATAAATGTAAAGATAGGCATTACTGAATGTAAAACAATCTCCGGTGATAGAGAAGCCAGTTCGGCAACGACCAATAACAATCTATTTTGAACTTGAGGAGAAGCGGAAGCTCTGATAGTGGCAACAATCAAGTCAGTTCTGATGGAGTTTGATTCTAATTGTACATTTTCTTCTTTCAACCTTCTAGTAATCTTCAACATAATAGTAGCTAGAGTCTCTTGACTATAGGAAACAGGTAATCCGGCATCAGCACCCAAAGTTTCTAAATCAGCTAATAGATTGAACAATGAAGCGAGTAATGATGAAGTTGGTTTGATAGAATTAAAGTTTTTATCTAGCGTTTCTAAAATAACAGTGACTTTTTGTAAATGATATTCTGCAATTTTAGCTAGTTCACCAGATCCCAAGGCTTGTCTTGTAGAAGCAGATGATCTTCTACGTCTCTTAGCAACACCAGGTTCGTCTTTAGGCTGATTAATCTGTGAATCTTTCAATAGCTCAACAATGATTTCACTAGATAATGGGATTGATTGTAAAGTTGAAACAGTATCATATGAAACTTCCCCTTCTCTTGCAAAAGAATCAACAATAGATTTGGCCAATTTCAATTGATATTCTCGTCTTAAAGTTGAAAAAATAGAAATGACCTGTTTGGATGCCAACTCAGCTAATCCTTCATATGGGGAGTTTAAAGCATTAACCAAAAACTGTATAGCAGCATTGTTCTTTTCTTTTTCAGAGACCAAGCTCACAATTTCAGCTTCAAAATCATTGAAAGTAGTTTGATTTTCCTCAGCATTCAATCTCCATGATTCTCTTTCTGCGACAAAGTTCTCTAATAAAGATTGAAAGATTTGTGATAATGAAGCACCTTTGATCTTTGGGACAACACCTTTAATGATTTTAAACAAAACAATTTTTGTAGATGGTAACGGAATGATGTTGACTTGATTAACCAAAAATGCAACAAACAATTCAGCGTTTTTCTTCGCGTTTGATAATAATCCAGAGACTTCGGAATTTTCAACAAAGAAATTAGATAAAACAGTTTCTAACAACATATCACCATCTTTAGGAGATATCAACTGCAAATCTTTAGATTGGGAGCCATATATAATTTCGGCCAAATAAAATGAAGATGTTGATTTTCTGCTTGAGATGATCTTGAGAACATCAGCAGTGAAACTTCTAATTGAACGACGGCTATTGCACAACCCGGTCAATAAAACAGGAACCAAAGTCAACAAGTTTAGCTTCTGATTAACTTTCTTTAAAGAATCTTTTAAAGTTGAAAGTGAGTGAATACGAACAAAGCTTGGAGCAGAAGGCGAAACAGCAACTCTCACAATAAAAGTAATAGCAGCATCAGAGTTGACAAAAACAGTACTGCAAAACTCCACATCTAGCTTATTTTGAACTGACTTGATATACAATGGTAACAGTTTATTAAAGTCCGCATTTACACCAGCGGATAAAAAGGATGCAATGGTTGATTTATTGGCATTAAACTCTTGCTTCATTTCCTCTGGTTTGTCTTTGCGAACAACAGAAACAGTTGTGACTTCAGGAGAAGATTCCTCAATCTCAACATCAAAATGTAGTGATTTCTGTAATTTAGCTTCAAGAATATCAATGTTGATATTCAAGTCTTTCAAAACAGCTAATAAAGTATCTTTATGAAATTCAATATAGTACTCAAATAATTCAATGATATCACTCTTATCTTTTTCGATAGAGTCAATAACATTGATGGAATCTTTAATAATGTAAGTCATCTCATAAATTGGCAATGAAATTTTTTTCAATGTAGCCAATGCCAAAGGAATACGAGTCTCAAATTCAAACGCTAATAATGTTTTAACCAAAACCGTGACAATTTTATGCGCTTTTGTAGTTTTAGAAGTCAGTAAATCATCAAAGCGAGCCAAATCCTGGGTGATAAGCTTAATCAACAATCTATAGATTCTAACAGGAATATTTTCATAATTTGAGCCATTCAATGATTGAAATAACTTCGCAATGCAAACCAATGCTGAGTTTTCAGCTTTTTTATGAACTCTGGCCAGGATAGTTTCAGTCGCAGCATAGATAATCTCTTGGGATAATGGAACAGCAGCAGACAGCACGACTAAAATAGTATGACTCGCAACGTGAGCATCAGGGTTGGAGCTAGCCAAAAACTTAGCACTGACTTCTAAAATCAATGGAATCAAAGTATTGATCTTTGATTCATCGCTGGATAAAATAGCAATGGAGTTGATGGCTGAACATGTGAAAAATAACAGTTGATTGGAGTATAAAATATTTTTAGAGGTGGAATCTTCCAAATATTTAACATATAGGTTAAAAAAATCAATATCTGTGAACAATTTAACTATAGCTGTACTTGTTGGATTTTTAGGAGAGTTTTTAAAAGCGCTGAGACCTTCAAATAATGGTGGAAGTTTGGAGATATCCAAGATTCTTTTAAACACCGGAGTTTGGTAATAGTTCACAGAACTCAATAGTAATACTTCCGAGTTATGGACATGGATTTGAAAACGACGAATCAACCATTCAGTTGCATGAGCAGCAGGAGCCAGACCCCATCTTGATGATATTAATGAAAGATATGCATTAATGGCATTATTTAGATCTTTGATTTGTTCATGGGTTTGGACATCTCTATCAAAACTAACAGATGTTTCACTAAACAAAGAGTTTTTGAAAAATGCGAACCTTTTGTCAACCAATATCAATTCCTCTAAAGCATCCAACCCGTTTGAGTAGATGATTTCATAGTCTTGACTTGCAGCAACTTTTGGAGGAAAAATCAGAGAGACTTGATGTAATTTTTGTCTCCTCTTACGATCAAAAGCAACTGTAGAGCTTTCAGCTGCGATACTGCTTAACTGTGATGCTAAGGAAGACATTGCTGAGACTATAAGTTGGCTTTACTGTTAGAGCTCTTCTCTGCTTTAAATTATTATACTTTTTCTTCTGAAAAAAAAAAATTTTGATAAAATAATTTTTTTTTCGCGAATTCCTTTTTTCGGATATTGACGAAAATTTTGACACAGAAATTGCGAAACTCAATGAAAAAGTGAAAACGAAATTTTACGCAAAAATCTTTTTTTCTATTTATATTTCTATTTTATAACCACTCTTCTATCCTATAAAGTAAACACACTTGTTGATTTTTTCCCAAATGGATACACGGCAATAGTCGAAGCAAATAACCCAACAGAAATACCGATTGCAACTTGAATCATATTGATACCAAAACTCAATCCCGATGAATAAGCACTGCCTGAAGAGGAAGTTGCATTTGAAGTCAGCTTATTAGCGCTTTCAATACCAGACAATAAACTCCCTTGTGAAGCAATACCGGAAGGAACTTGAACGAAGATTGCAGGCAACATTGCAGAAACAGCTAAACCTTTCCAAACTCTAGAATATAAATTCCCCAAGACACCAATGACGAAAGCGCCCATAGCAGCTGTAAATTCAGTCGAATCATAGAAATGCTTAGAGGCGAAATAACTCACAACATAGCCTGCGCATGAAATCACCAGCATAATAGGCAATTGGAACCATTTGGCCTGATTAATCAATCCTAGTCCCGTAGTAAACAGTGGAACGAATAAAACTCTCCACCATGGATTAATTGAGTCTGAACAAGTTGTGGCAGAAGTCGCATCTTTATCGATCCAACCATATATAGCTGCACCAAGTGTGATACCAAAACCTAACAATAATGAGTAAATCATTGCATAAAACATTCTGACTGAACCAGCAACCAGGTTTTTTGATTGCAATTCCAATGATCCACACAGTATAATATAACCAGGCAAGATTAAAGCTAGTGATCCTTGAGTAACAGATGAGAAACAGATCTTGGAACCTTTTATTGATCCTAATGCCCTAGCAATAAATGAAACAACAATAGAAGCAGTGACTTCAAACACATTAGAGTATAGGTTTGATCTTGGAGAAACATAGAACTGTAGAATACCAACAAACAGACCGATTACAGCAGAGACTGGTAAGTTGATCCAGCCACCTCCAAAAGCCCAAGGTGTAACCATAGCTGATGAAAATGCATAAATTATAACACACCAAAATGGTGACATTATTGGTTTCTGTGCCAATAGCTCATCCAATGAAACACTTGCTTCCTCAACACCAACAAAATCATGAATGACTTGTTTATAAATCCGATGAACTCTATGTAATTTATAAAGATTCAATCCTTGATCACATCTAACCAATTGAACTTCTGAAGTTCTAGTAGTTGCGTCACCGAACGAAACAATCATGACACCAGGTAAATATATAAATTGTGCATCAATTTCCAATACTCTTGCTGTCATCGTTAAATATTCTTCAAGACGATGCGTTGGTGCACCGTAAAGCATCAAAGCCTTACACATTCTCAAAATAAACCGCTGTCTCTGTAGAATATCAGCAATATGAACGGTAATTTTGGCCTTTGCTTGTTCTCTCTTTGTCTTTATCAATCCGCTTGTTCCTTTTTTCATCTTTGGTCTGCTTTTAGAAAATGATGGAAGGTTTGTTGAAGAGCTTGCTTTCTTCTTTGAGCTGAAATCCGGAGTAAGAAACTGATCTTTAATCTGCTCTTTAAATTGAGAAGCATCCGTAAAACTTTTATGCTTTCTATGGTTTGAAATTCTGCTTTGCTGAGCTACCAAATTGTTATCATCAATAGTAACTTTCTTCTTTCCAAAGTTTTTTAGCCGACCAGTCAAGCTTGGTTTTCCAGCAAAATATTCTTCCCGTTCTTCATTTGGGGTTGTTAAAGCTGAATTGATTGGCGAATTCCCTTCAGAATTACTCAATGATAATCGTGATCTTGAAGCTTCATTTGGATTCTGATAAAGTTTCAATAAAGAAGACAACACACCGCCACGAACTCTTTCTGGTGGTGCAATGTATAAATCACCTTTAGAACCGTTATCGGTGTTCAGTTCATAGATATCGTCTTCACCACGAAGATAGAGATCCGGATTTGGTGCTAGAAAACTCTCATGTCCAGAGTTCATCGAGTCCTTTAACGTTGCTTCATCAGAATGGTTTGCTGTTGATTTTGATTTTGAGTGTGCTTGAATTATATCTTTAGCTTCTTTGGCGAACAATTTTGGATCTAGGTTCTGAAGTTGAATACCATCTTCTGTTCCATGCTGTGCTTCTTCATCTGTCACTTTCTTTCTTTCAACCGTGGCTGCTCCTGGAATCATTCCACCACCACTGAAATTAACAAATTTTGTGAAGAATCCATCTTCGTTATTTTCATCAGCTTCTTCAAATCTATTCTTCAGCCTTTCTGGAAGATCTTCGTGTCCTTCACTCAAAGTCATTCTTCTAAAAAAGCCTCTGATACCTTTGTGTTTCTCCGCTTCTGCATCTTCATAATCTCCATGTTCTTTTTCATCACTTATTTCAGTGGATGTAGAGCCCAATGAATTATTTCCTTGATTAATAGTTTTATCATCTTTATCTTTTCCATGTTGTGATTTGGTAGTGTCATCTTCTGAATTTATATTGATATCGCTTTCAGTATCGCTATTAAAAAAATCGGCTCTTTTGTTTTTTATTATATCCATTTTTTGTTCGTATTTACTTTTGAGGATCTCATCGTTATCATCCTCATCTAAATCTTCTGCAATCATATCGGTAATATCTTCATCGTCAAGCTCGTCTTCCGCTTGTTTCATAATTCTCCTTCTTTCAAAAATTTTTGATGATCCCAGTGATTTTGATAAATCTGTAGTACTATCTGGTATTTGATCTTTAGTAAATGAGTCCATTTTTTGAAATGTTGGCAATCTTGGTCCAGGTGAGATCACACGATTATTACTTTTAACGTTAAGTAGTTGATCACTTGAAGGTGACACGTTTGAAGAGCCAGATCTTGCAGCAAAATAATCGGATAATGAGCTAGAAGAAAGAACCCTCTTATGTAGTTTTTTAGTAGGTGTTGGTTTTGATGGAACAGTTTTGTTAGTTGATGTCAACGTGCCTGATTGTTGCTGTTGCTGGTAGAGCTTTGACATCGTGAGGATGCTCGAAGTAGAGCAATGTAAATTTGCAGGTGATGGTGGCCTAATCGATGGTCTCTGAACTGAAGAAATGGGGCTGTTTATCGTCGAAGCTGGATCGACATTGATGGCTATTGGGTTTCTAGGTGATGACGACTCAATGCTCATAGGAGAGTTCACTCCGCTGGAGGCGCTAGAGCTAAGGTCATCCTTTTGTTTGCTACTAGACATCTCTGTGTTATGCAAACAAAATAAAGGAAAAGGGACAATTGCTTGATGTACACTTTTAATTTATATATTTGCTTATTGATTTATTTTATTTGTTTCATAGAGAATTTTTAAAGTCTATCGCAAAGTCCATCGTTTTGACCTTTCTATTTTAAGACCTGGTTTTATTTAGAAGTCAGCCTCGTTCTGTGTGTGACTACCAAGAATCCGCCTAGACCCCTCGCTGAGAAATCCGGTCCTGAAGCCCGGGTTTAGACCTTTAGGGGCTCTTTCGGTATCAGACGTCACTGTGCTTTTGACACAGCAAAGGAACTCACCATGAAGCCGCTAATCTTATGTGTGCCTACATCAATTCTTTAATGGAACTTGTAAACAAAAACTGTTCACTAGTAAAAGCTACAACTGGTTAAATACTCTCAGTTATCCAATTGCTGTTCAATCATTGAAGACTTTACTGCTATTGGAGACTATACGCTTCATGCAGGGTGCATATTTCAGCCTATCGGGAGCCTATTTCTCGGTTTACCCGAATAAGCGCTCTAGTTTGATGGCACTCATAATGAGAGCGATATTAGATTATTCTTTTCGCAAAATACAACATTGAACGTGTGTTTTTTGTATAGACTAAATATTTCTCTCGATTAAACAAAATTATCCTTAATAGTATCAAACTTCAATGGTGACAATCTTACTAGAGGAGGAAACAACAACATTACCTAAAGAATCATTTGAGACATCACCGTCCGCTTTTTTAACATCTTTAACTCCCAAAATTCTAACGGCAAATTTCTTAAAAGTAGACCCAGTGTTTTCAACATTGATTAAAGACTTGTTCTTTGTAACTTTTACTTCGCCTGAATATTCACCTAAAGCTTCAAAATCTGGGATTTGGACAGTTTGTTCACCATCTTCCAACGCCCAAATATTAACCAAAACATTTTCAGTGTAATCATAATCTGGCTTATCGTTTGGTGCATCCAACCCGGCAGTGATAAATGCTGAGTTTGGTCTAACTAGTAATGGCAAGGACTTGAAATCGTGTTTTTCAGTGAAATACTCACCATACGATGATCTGGTCTTACCGTCTAAATAACCATACCATTCACCTTTTGGAACGTAATAGGTGATCTCGCCATCTTTATCAGTAATAGGCGCAACCAGTAGCTTACCACCAAGTAAGAATTCGTTATCTTGTTGAACAGCGGTAATGTCATTGTAGAATTCTAGCAATAAAGGTCTCAAAACTGGAATAGCTTTAGTATGAGCTTCAATTGCAGCGTTATAAATATAAGGCATTAATGAAATCTTTAATTTAGTAAACAATCTCAAGACATCACTGGACTCATCATCAAATAACCATGGAACTCTATAAGTTTGTGAGCCATGCAATCTAGAGTGTGAGCTCAACAATCCAAAAGCAACCCATCTTTTATATAATGCTGGATCAGGTTGGTCACGACCTTCGAACCCAGAAATATCATGAGACCAGAATCCAAACCCGGTTAAGGCCAATGATAATCCACCTCTTATTTCTTCAGCAAACGCCTCAAAAGTAGATTCAGAATCACCACCCCAATGGACAGGGAATTGTTGACCACCAACTGTAGCAGATCTAGCGAACAATGTAGCTTGATGTTTGCCCAGCTTCTTTTCTAAAACTTCAAAAACTGTCTTGTTATACAACAACGTATAATAATTATGCATTGCGATTGGATCAGATCCGTCATGATACTTAACACCATGAATTGGGATTCTTTCACCAAAATCTGTCTTGAATGAATCAACACCTAAATCAACCAATTTTTCCAAGTGAAATTGAAACCATTTGACAGCCTCTGGATTGGTGAAATCCACAATTCCCATTCCTGCTTGCCATAAATCACTTTGATAAGATGACCCATCGACGTTCTGGATTAAGTAACCCTTAGAATCTGCTTCTTTGAATAATGATGATTCTTGTCCAATATATGAATTGATCCAAACACAAACCTTAATCCCATATTCTTTTTTCAACTCAGCCAGTAATTTCTTTGGATCAGGAAAATATTCAGAATCAAATTCAAAATCACACCATTGGAAACCTTTCATCCAAAAACAATCGAAATGGAAAGTTCTCAAAGGAATATCACGATCCTTCATACCTTGAATGAAAGATGTGACAGTCTTGATGTCATAATTGGTGGTAAAGGATGTAGTCAACCATAATCCAAAAGTCCATGGTGGTGGCAAAGCAGGGAATCCAGTCAATTTAGCATATCTTTCAAGAATTGTTTTTGGATCCGGACCATTAATAATGTAGTATCTAACCCCTTCGCCTGGAACAGTGATGTTGACTCTTGTAGTTCTTTCAGACTGGATTTCAAAAATGACATCAGAGGACGAGTCAACAAAGACACCATATCCACGATTGGAAATGTAAAATGGAATGTTCTTATAAGTATATTCTGAGGAAGTACCACCGTCTTCATTCCAGATCTGGACTCTTTGACCATTTTTCACAAACGGACCAAATCTTTCACCTAAACCAAAGAATTTCTCGCCATTGGAGACATGAAGTTGAATTGTTGTGTATACTGAGCTGGCGCCGTTCTTTACCTGCTTGTATCTTGAGTCCTGGACCCACCCAACAGATCTGAACCCTAGCTTTGTCAATAATTTACCATTATCAGAGTTTCTGAAATCAATTCCAAAGTTGTTTTTCTGGATGGTAGCTTCAACAGAGCCATCAGCTGATAAAGTGGCCAAATCATCGGTAGAAGATGTTTTGAAATGTTTTGCGTCAACAGAAACGTTCAATGGGAATCTAGGCTCATGTGAATTGATGTACTTGGAATAGTGATGATAATGCTCTACACCGATGATTCCTTCGGCCGGAGAAGACAGCTTTGTAGATATTGTAGGATTGTTCAATTGAGCACCACGACTGACAAGTGGTGATGTCGCAGCGAGGTTATAAACAAGTCCATCTTCCTGGACCTCTGTCTTGAAGGAGGATTGTGCCCATCTAATTGAAACACCATTTTTCAACTCCCACATACCCCTGCTAAATCTAGTATCTGAGTCCAGATGACGGTCAATTGATGAGTGTTCCATTTTCGTATTATCTTTTCGATTGAGAATCACCTTTCAAGGATAAAGGAATTGTTTTTGGAGGCGTGTCTAGTCATTTATATAGCAGTGCAATCTCGTTTATAACGGTGGTGAAAGAAGCATTTCAGTCCAAAAAAAAAGGTGAGATTATCGCTGGACAAACCCAGCATGTTCTGTTAGTCTTTACTGTATAACGTGTAAAGACAAATCGCTCTAACTCTCGCGTTTAAATGTCCTTCGCTACGATGCCCGGGACAATAAGAACTTCCCCGGATTCTTGCATATTTGTTAATCACTGTTGGTGTCAACCATCATTACTCCAGGAAAATATAAATCTTACTATCATTTGGCTCCGGAATAATTATCGTTAAATTTATACTATTTGATCTATTATCCATAGTCACCACCTTTTAATAACCTAGACCTTTGTCTTATTAGATCTTTTGAGGTTTCCTAAATATTTCTCCACACTAATCTGTGGTGTTTTAATACAGTTATGGTCTATAAGGCAGCCAACATTAGACCGAGAAAGGACTAGTAGTACTAACTATGGAGTGCAATGAATTAAATAAATCATCGCACTAATCCCAAAGACCGCTGACAGTTACTTTAATACGTCATTTCTAGTTACTTAAAATTGAACAGCGAAGTGTGTGTAATTTGAGGTGCTGAGCAATCTAGGATAAACAACCTATAAAAACACACTACATCGCTCACTAAACCAGCCCATTATACTTCTGACCAACCAAATCATCTAATGATGTCAAGCGAAATCAAACAAGAAGTTGAACACGTGGAGAACTATCAGTCTTCCCAAGACATCTCTATTGGAGATAATATATCTTCAATTTCTGCTCCAGCAGCCGTTATCAATATCAACTCTACAACCTTTGATGATGCAAATAAGGCTACCTCAGATGAGCACAACATCACCTTGCGTGAATCCATTAGACTCTACAAGAAGTCCATCTTCTGGGCTGTGGTTTTGAGCTCCACTATTATCATGGAAGGGTATGATAACATCCTAATGAGCAGTTTCTTCGCATACCCAACATTCAAGCAAAAATATGGCAATGAATACAAGCCTGGTGAGTTTCAATTAAGTGCAAGCTGGCAGGTTGCTTTAAGTTGTGGTGCCTCAGCTGGAACCACCATTGGTACTATTTCAAACGGTTATTTGATTGAAAGATTTGGACATAGAAAGGTAACAATGGCTGCGTTATTTGTCATGGCCTGTTTCATCTTCATCCCATTCTTTGCTCAAAATGTTAAGCATTTGTTGGCTGGTCAGGTCATGTGTGGTTTAACCTGGGGTATTTTTGCGTATGTCTTTTGGCTTTCTTAACCCTGATTTTTTTTTTCCATTACTAACAACAAATAATTACCAGTGTTTGTGGTCCTGCTTATTCTTCTGAAATCTTGAACTTGAACTTGAGAGGGTACCTTTCTGCTTATATTAATTTATGTTGGGCTACTGGCCAATTTATTGCAGCCGGTGTCTTAAGAGGTTTGGTCAATAATAAGACCGAATGGTCCTACAGAATCCCATTCGCGATACAATGGGCCTGGGTTCCGCCTTTGTTCATATTAACATATCTTGCACCTGAGTCCCCACAATGGCTAATTAGAAAGGGTAGAACTGAAGATGCAATTAAGGCATCGACGCGTATTACAGATAAGTCTATCCACCACAAAGTCCATGAAAGAATCGCAATGATGGTCCGTACCAATGAGCTCGAACATCAACAAGAATTGGAAAAAGGTGATGATATACGTGGCTTCAGAGCATACCTACAATGTTATAAAGGTACTAATAGAAGAAGAACTGAGATCGCATGTATCGCATTTTGTGGTCAAGTCTTGTCCGGATCTACCTTCGCTTATAGTCCTTCATACTTCTTTTCCCAAGCTGGTTTAAACTCCAATGACACTTATAAACTGAATCTTGGTGTAACTGCTATTGCCTGGACTGGAACGGTTACAAGTTGGTTTTTGTTGAATAAGTTTGGGAGACGTACTATTTATGTCACTGGCTATTGTATTCTGACTGCTGTTTTACTAATTATTGGTGCACTTGGCTCTCCTTCTAATCAAACTTCAGGATTGAAATGGGCCCAGTGTGGTATAGTTTTGGTTTGGGTTGCAACTTACGCAATGAGTATTGGTCCGTTGGCATTTGTTGTTGTTGGTGAAATGAGTGCAACTAGATTACGCTCACCAACAATTGGTCTTGCTCGTGGTAGTTATTGTATTGCTTCTTTGGTTTCCAATGTTGTTGAGCCATACATGATTAATCCAACTGCTGGTAACTTGAAAGGTAAAACTGCTTATATTTGGTTAGCTACTGCATGTTTTGTTCTTGTTTGGAGTTATTTTAGGTTACCAGAAACTAGGGGTAGAACCTATGAAGAGTTGGATATTCTATTTGAGAAAAAAGTTCCTGCAAGGAAATTTGCTTCTTATGATTTGAATCTGGCTAGGGAATTGATAGATAATCCAAATGAGGCCCCTTCCGACGAAGTCAATATTTCTCGTGATGAAAAGGTTTGAAGTTTGAAGCGTGTCGTGTGTTATATGATTCTAATCTTTGTTATAACTTGCCAGCAAGGTACTTATTTGGCTTGCGTTAAGAATTGTATTGTTTTTCACTTTTAAAAAGCGATTATCATTTCTGAAGTTAATTTGAAAGTTTAGCTTCAGGCTAATTATCATGTTCGAGTAAAACAGAATCATATGTAAAACTCCCTCAATACTAGCGCGCGAACTGCCCTGTCATTTTATTTTGTGTCATCTTGTTATTAGCTTGGCATCGCCCAGGGATTTCACCAGAGGCTTATTATAACATTGTACTACAATAAGCTGATTCAAAGTTGTTGAGGTTCAATCTAAAATTATTGTATGTCATTTTTCATTGTAATCGAATAAAGTCTCGATAATTGTAAATCAAACAGCACTATCTAAATACTACATTTCGATATCGCCTCTTGATGCTGAATTTTGCTATAAATTTGACTATAATGAAGGTAAACTTATGAATTGATTAAATAATACAATCATCATATGGATAATTTATGCAAAATCTGATCCTTTGATATGATATTCAAGACATTCAATTAGTATAATGATACTGTTTAATAATTTAATTTTTTTTAATATTTTTGCAGTTAATTTTTCAATATTTAATTTAAACACTATAAATTTTGATATATCAGCTCATTTACATCATATTTAAATTGTATATATAATGAACCAGTATTTTCAAAACTTTCATACTGACACATCTGATAGGGAAAAGCTTACTTAACGTTTGAATCCAAGATCCTCTACTTGATAGCATAATCCATAATTACTTTAACGAAGATCTGAGGTCCAATGAGACCCATGAATCCCGATGAGACCTATAAATCCTGAATTAGAACTTTTATGCCAGAGAAGTAGATGGGTCACCGGTTAGTAAATTTTTCACCAGCACTGTGTGTTATAAACCGTTTAAACATCTGTATCTGTTGGTACTTGATGACGTATGATGGCTAAAATTATAGATTTATCTTGATATGTTTTTAGTGGGGTAGTGCCTAGTCTCGTTCAGTCTCCAAGAATCTAGTTGTATAGACGATAATGAACAATAACCTAATACTCTCGACGGAATTATCGTGAAATCTAAGTTCAACAATTCGAGATTTATTGAAGACAAAATCTATTTTTTAAGGTTAACCCGGTCATTCTTTTTTGTTGGTGTATTTCAGTGTCATATCATCACGATTATCGCTAAAACTTGTTATCTGGGTACGAATCTCAAGAAAGCACATACCCACCCATGAGAAAATAAGGTATACTATTCAAAAACTTGCCACTTATAAAGAAATAAGCTAAAGACTCAGATATAGATGGACGAAGATTAGACAGTGGAAGCTTAAATGCTCAAATTTGTGACAATGCTCTGAGGCACTGAGAGCAGCTCTATTAAAACACGATGTATTTACGATTGCTATTGGTTGTATAAACTTTTAAATTGTCATAATTCTATAGCATAGTTTTCAAAAAGAGCGATAACAATACGTTTCAGGGTCCAGGACAAATCGGACAAACAGCGTTATCAGAACCTATAATAAGTGTTTTTTTTGTGAGATACCTACTATGAGGGGGAAAGACACAACTGTAAAATGCATAGGATAAGTTGGAGTCTGGGGTATACACATTTATGATTCATGTTTGACTCGCTGTATCTTCGGGTTCTGAGAATTTTTAACTTTTAGTGAAAGAACCACACTCAAAATAATACAACTACGCCAGAAGCCAAAATGGATCGTTAAACCCCAAATATTTCAGATCTTAGGAACAATGGGTGTATAAATAGGACCCCATTGCGTCTTTTCAAATCAATTTCAATTTACTGAATTTATAATATCAAAACATCAACCATGTCTATCGAGCACAAACAAGACATCGTACACATTGAGAATCACTTGTCACCCCAGAACGCTTCTGCTGAGGAGAAGAGTTTCTCAGGTTCTGTCAATGAGCCAACTGTTGTTGTTAATCTTGATCCAACAGTATTTGATGATGCCACTAAAGCTACGGATGATGAACATAACATCACCTTGCGTGAGTCAATCAGACTCTACAAGGGCTCTATCTTATGGGCTGTCATTTTAAGTTCCACTATTATCATGGAAGGTTATGATAATAGTTTGATGGGTAATTTCTTCGCATTTCCAACTTTTAGACAGAAGTATGGATATGAGTACAAGCCTGGTGAGTTCCAATTGACTGCAAGCTGGCAGGTTGCTTTAAGTTGTGGAGCTTCAGCTGGTACAATTATTGGTACTATCTCAAATGGTTATTTGATTGAGAGATTTGGACATAGAAGACTAGTTATGGCTGCGTTATGTGTCATGGCCTGTTTCATCTTCATCCCATTCTTTGCTCAAAATGTTAAGCATTTGTTGGTTGGTCAAATCTTTTGTGGTATGACTTGGGGTATTTTTTCGTAAGTATTTATCATTCTTTCGTGATGCGTTTACTAACAACAAATAATTACTAGTGTTTGTGGTCCTGCTTATTCTTCTGAAATCTTGAACTTGAACTTGAGAGGGTACCTTTCTGCTTATATTAATTTATGTTGGGCTACTGGCCAATTTATTTCAGCGGGTGTTATCAGAGGCTTGATCCATAACAAGACCGAATGGTCCTACAGAATCCCATTTGCGGTGCAATGGGTCTGGGTTATTCCCCTATTCACACTTACTTTTTTGGCTCCTGATTCTCCACAATGGCTAATTAGAAAGGGTAGAACTGAAGATGCAGTTAAGGCATTAACACGTATTACACATAAGTCTATCCACCACAAAGTCCATGAAAGAATCGCAATGATGGTCCGTACCAATGAGCTCGAACATCAACAAGAATTGGAAAAAGGTGATGATATACGTGGCTTCAGAGCATACCTACAATGTTATAAAGGTACTAATAGAAGAAGAACTGAGATCGCATGTATCGCATTTTGTGGCCAGATCTTGTCCGGATCTACCTTCGCTTATAGTCCTTCATACTTCTTTTCCCAAGCTGGTTTAAACTCCAATGACACTTATAAACTGAATCTTGGTGTAACTGCTATTGCCTGGACTGGAACGGTTACAAGTTGGTTCTTTTTGAATAAGTTTGGGAGACGTACTATTTATGTCACTGGCTATTGTATTCTGACTGTTGTTTTACTAATTATTGGTGCACTTGGCTCTCCTTCTAATCAAACTTCAGGATTGAAATGGGCCCAGTGTGGTATAGTTTTGGTTTGGGTTGCAACTTACGCAATGAGTATTGGTCCGTTGGCATTTGTTATCGTTGGTGAAATGAGTGCAACCAGATTACGCTCACCAACAATTGGTCTTGCTCGTGGTAGTTATTGTATTACTTCTTTGGTTTCCAATGTTGTTGAGCCATACATGATTAATCCAACTGCTGGTAACTTGAAAGGTAAAACTGCTTATATTTGGTTAGCTACTGCATGTTTTGTTCTTGTTTGGAGTTATTTTAGGTTACCAGAAACTAGGGGTAGAACCTATGAAGAGTTGGATATTCTATTTGAGAGAAAAGTTCCTGCAAGGAAATTTGCTTCTTATGATTTGAATCTGGCTAGGGAATTGATAGATAATCCAAATGAGGTTGAGAAAGTCGATAGCTTTCAAAAAGCAGAAGCTTGATCTTGATCTTTCAGTTATTGATCAACTGACAGTGTATTGAAAAGTTTTAATTAGTTGTATTTGAGATTTGATATAGTTTGGCTAGCAAGCAATCTACTATTTAATAAGCTATGTAGTATGGTGTGCTGAAAATGACGTGACTAATCTGTCAGAATACGGCTTTGATGTTCGATTTGAACATAAACTTATAATCCGAAATATTCCCATTGTAACACTTGAATAACAATAAGTTACGCTAGTAAGACAAACAGTACTAATATCCCTCAGCTCCTTGAATCAGATCTCCTTCCTTTTTGGGAAATTGTAATTGTAATTTCGCATCAATAAGGGAAGAACTTCGACAATCATTAAAGCTTCGGTAATGTATAATCTCAAACAGCATAGCATGTGTACATAAGTTTTTAGGTGCATGTAAACAAGTGGATTACCATAATCGCTTTTGCTGACAAGTGAGTCATACTACTAGATATTATGTGATTTATAGCGTGATCCCTTTGCCAGAATGACGACAATAGCGGTTCTTTAAAAGACAATCAGACCTCTGTTCAGCAATTGCAATATTTCCTCTCATAAATATCGGCTGTCATTTCAATAATAATTGAAACAAAAGAGCCCTGGTGTATTTTGATAGATGGATAGGTTCGAGTGATCTTTTTAACAAGGATAGTACTGGATTTTGCTACATTACAACTAGTTGTATTTTCGCCAAAAATGCTACCAGATTTAATAATAGCTAGGATACCAGGTGGAAGTGGATGAAAATTGATTTCCTATCTCAGTTGTTTGAGAGTATCAGCAAGTTTTACTTCAAAAGAGGGAGCGTCAAGCAAATGTAGAACATCATCAATAAGCCATCGATCAATAAGCTACGTACAATGATGACATAATCAATCAGAAGAACTCGAAATACGAGCGAGTCTTACAATAAAGCACTCTGAGTTTTCCCTTCAGCAAGCTGTGCTTTTTAGGTTGCAATCTAGTGTTTTAAAATCTTATCACTATATGATGAGATGTGCGTATCTATATATCTATTTATGTTTTCCGGCTGGCTGGTTTTAATAGACGGCGGTTAATCCAATCCATCTGTGTGGAGTTTTCTCAATTTCAACACAAAACACGACACAAAACCATCGAAAAAGAAAAATTGGATATGAGAAAGGATTCCTTCTGTTTATAAAAACGGATAAAAAGAACAACATTCTGAGCTTGGTTGTTAACTTTAGCATCAGTCTCTTGTTTCGTGGTTATCTTATCGCCTGGTTGGCTTCAAAATGTATCTACCAATACCTGCTTATTTGTTACTATCATCCCATCACAATTACTAATTAGGTACAGCGCTTAACACAATTCATCAGACCTTGTGGCTGTCTTAAAGTTGTTATATGCTAATCACCAATTTGGTCGTGAACTGCGTGTGTTGGGCTCTTTTCCATATATTTTACCTTAAATCATACTACTTCCAATCCAGATAGTGTTACTAGTATGGTTCACCTTCACCAAGTCCATTACCACTCCCATAAAAATAATGAATTACAATCAGCATCACCAAAGAAACCAAGAACCCCAAAAGATATTCATAATCCACCTTTTTACTTGCCGTTGCGGTCATTTAGTGAGAGATATCGTGTTATAAGTGATTTAGGTAATGGAAGTTTTGGCAGCGTCAGTTTGGCTAAGATAAACGTGGATTTGAATGATGAGTCTAAGTTCAAGCTATTCAGAAAAACATTATTAGAGAGAAATAGCGATTTTAGACATGAAAATTTCAATAACAAGAAAACTGGTGTCGTTGCAATCAAAACTATGACCAAAAGATTATCAACACTTAATGACTATACAAGAGTAAAAGAAATCAGATTTATTTTTTCAATCCCTTATCACAAGAATTTAGTCCAGGTTTATGAAATGTTCATTGACGATCTAGATTTCAGATTACATATCGTTATGGAGTGCTTGGACCAGAACCTTTATCAGTTAATTAAGGCAAGAAAGAACAACCATTTCTCACAAGCTACTATTAAATCCATCTTGTCTCAAATACTGAACGGGTTACGCCATATTCATAGAAATGACTATTTCCACCGTGATGTTAAACCTGAAAACATTTTGGTTTCTCCAACAAGCATGTTTTATGATCAAAACCACCTTAATTCTGATCTTTTCAAATATCGTGATTCTTTTATTGTCAAGATTGCTGATTACGGATTAGCCAGACATGTTGACAATAGAAGACCATATACGTCTTACGTATCTACAAGATGGTATAGAGCTCCTGAGATATTGTTACGAAAGAATTGGTATTCAAGACCTGTTGATATATGGGCTTTTGGATCTGTCGCTACTGAAGTCGTTACTTTTAGACCACTATTTCCAGGATCTAATGAGTTAGAACAAACCTGCAAAGTTGTTGAGGTTTTAGGAACTCCAGATTCTAGAAACGAGATTGAAAATTATTTCCCATCTTATGGATACTGGGATGAGGCCCTACTTTTATCAAACCAACTCGGCTTAACATTTCCCCAAATAAGATGTGTGGATATCGAGCAAATCATTCCTAATCCAGAGTTGAGTAGTTTGTGTGATGTTATTAGAGCTTGCTTGACGTGGAATCCGGGCTGTAGAGCAGATGTTGAAAGCATTTGTTCTATGGATTACTTCAAGAATACATGTGTTGATGAGCAAAGTTCTTCACCAATCAGTATAAAGCCAAAGGCTAGATTCAACTCTTCACAATTGCAAAGATCAGAAAGATTGGCTGGTATTCCTCCTTCTAAGAAACAGGCTTATCAAAGCGAAATAACTGGAGGTTCTGTCCCTCATGTTCTTGATGTTAATCTATCATTTTTAGACGATGCAGACTCGCCATCTGCTTCTCCTTACTATAGATCAGCGGAGAGGGCTTACACGTATCAAAAGTTTGCTAATGACCAACTGCCTCCAGAATTGACCCAAGAAAGTATCAGAACTAATGACGAGAACTACAATATCACCTCAAACTCATTTGTTCGTCAATTTCCCATCAACTCAAAGAGTTTAAGACCAAGTCTATCACAACTACCTAACGCTAATGTTGCATCCATCCAGTCGTTTGTCGACTATAATAATTCAGGTTTCCATAGCAGCAGCACTCCTAAGTCACTATATGAAAAAAATTTTCAAAATGGCATGAAATATGAATCGGTAGTGAAAGATAATATAAGTCTGAGAAATATTGAGAGCTCTGAATTTATTGACTGGAGCAAGTTCGAAGCTGAAGGTAACGGTAATCTGGACTATAATAGTTCAACCCAAATATTTTTGAATGAAATGGATTTCAATGAAAAACTAAACTTTAATGGAGTTACAGAACATAGCTTACTTGGGATTTATGAGCAGGAGCTTTCTGAAAATGATGGTAACTTGCAAGATGGGTTTAACGTTTCGGATGATCAGGCTAATGATAATAACTTTTCTGGTGAACTGTATTCAAGGTTTAACCTGCGTGCTAAAGATGAATCAACTAGTAACCCTTATGTAGCGGAGTGTGGAGATTCTTTTGATAAAAATTATTAGATATATTTCATTACACTGCCTGGCTATACAAACCTATGATGTAATAGCATTAAAATATAAAGGCCCAAAATTCTAAAAAGAGCGTTAAAAGTAGACAGTATGGACAATAAGTCAGGTAGGCTTCTTTTTCTTTTTATAGTCAGCAAAACTCAATTTTTTGACAGGTTTGAGAGTTGTTCCTGAGGCACCAATAATGGATGGTTTTGCTGTTTCTGGTAATAATTGGACAGGAATTGGTAAATAATCGGATTTTGGCTCTTCAACAGAATCAATTTTTCTTTTTCTAGTAACATAATTATAAATGAAAGGCTTAATGGTGATTTCGGCCTCTGTGAATCTATCATCTGAACCAGCAGTTAATAAAGGTACGATTTTAGCCTGGCTAACTTCCTTTAAGTCCGCAAACTCTTGTTTGAGCAATCTTTCTTGGATGGAAGAATATTTTGATTCCTTTTGTAGCAATTTCAAGCCAGATGAGCTATTACCTTTTCTTGTAGATCTATATATATGCGCACTGGCCTTTTTAACTTTTGATAAACAGCAATCAGTGTTTGAAGTACAAGCACATTCCACAAATGTTAAGATGGATTCAACTGACAGGACCAGACTTGGTTTATCGGCATCATTGGTTTGATCAAAAGAGTTTCCGGCAATGATTCCAGTAATTGGATGATGTGAATCCCAATTCCAACCAACTGTCAATTCAGTATTTGGTTTGATGAATTTTTTAGCAACAATAACGAACTTTATGGAATCTTCATCTATTCTCAAGGCTGACAATTCACAGTTCGGGTTGCAGCTTCTCCTTATAAATCTTGAAATGTTTCCTGAAGATCTAGCATCGATTACTAATGGCGTGTTTGGAATAAATGAAACGTATGGTTTTTCAATTCCCCATATTCTGTAATGATTTCTTGAATCTGCCATATATCTTAGCTTAAAGTTAATCTCACCCAAAAATTCTGCAATGATTGTTTCTTGAGTAATCGGAGATTCTGTAAAAAGTCCCAATTTGCTTATCCCATTGAATTTCTTGTTTGAGATTTCTGAATATGGTTTCACTTTAAGTTTTGGAAAATCCAAATCTTCAAATTCATTTTTTGTTAATTGAATAAAATTTGGATTTGGCCTCTTTTGTAGATCTTGGATGAAGTTGTAAACTTGGTTATCTTGATAATCATACGTATCTAGCGGGTAAAATGAAGTCAGATAAGAATCTTTTGGTTCGGGAACTAAAATATCACTTTCTTCTAAATTTTTGCCATAAGAATTAGATGGCTGTTTTGGTTTTGGCTTCTGAATATTAGGTTGATTCCTACTATTTGAGCGTTCTTCTTTAGGGGGTTCATTGGGTTTGTTGTTACTTAATGGCAAATCAGTACCTGAGCTTGAATTAGCTGAGCTTCTACTTCTTTTTCTTCTCAATATATCCAATCTTTGTGACTGTAAAGTCTTAGCTTTCTTGACATCAATCTTTCTTGGTGCACAAATATTACATAAATAATCATCAGGAACATTCTCCATGGAATCAATTCCCATACAAACAGCATGTTGCCATCTGTTACAATTATCGCATTGAATGGTAAACCCATCATCTTCTTCATAGGTACAAACACATGAAATTATACCTGAATCAACATCAACAATGTAATCGTTGGGAACAATGTAATCTTGCTTTCTTTTTGGTTTGCGCGGTTTGACTTGTTCTCTTGGCTCATGAGAAGTTTCAGCAAGTTCATCTTGTGTTTCAACATCTGTGGCTTGATCTTTGTCCTGAACATCTGTCTCATTTTCTGCTCCACTTTCCTCTTGATTTTGCTCTTCCTTTTCATCATAATTTGATATGATGTCATTTATCTTGTTATCACTCTGTGACATTTTGCTCCCGGCAGACTCTTTGCTTGGCTTCTCTTCTAAGATTTTCTGCTCACTTCTATTTGTGTATGGAATTGGTTGGTCTTGGGCAGCTGCTAAAGCTGCAGCTGCTACTACAGCTTTCTTTTTTTGATTATTTTCACCCTCATCATCTGAGTTGACCAGGGCAGCAATTCCAGGACCAGGAGAGGCTATGTTTTTGGGTAGTTGAACAGCAGATAAAGTTGGTGTGTGCTTTCTAGAAGATGAATTTGAAGTTGAGCAGACTTCTTCCTTCTTGATAGGTTGAATAGGCAAATATGAAGGTGATTTTAACAGTAGTGATTCATTTTGTTGTTCTTTTTCTGTTTCTTGAACTGTTGATGTAATGACAGCATTATGGAACATCAATAAAGTAGAGGCATCTTCTAAGATTGAATCAGTCCTATCTTTAGCAGGAATAGCGGACTCAGCAGACACAACAGAAGCGGGTTGTTTTTGATCTGACATCACAGTACCAAGGTCTATGATTCTAGATAGTCACTGATGAGTTTTATAGCTTCTGGGTAAACAAACAAGGCAATGGTGGAAAATGAGTTGTTATTTAAGTTTATTGCGAGTTGGAATCTGTGGAGCGATAAGAGCAGGAAAGACAAGTTTATATAGCCACAGCAGCTAGCTGATAAATACGAATTTCTCTGTAGCCGAACTCTGAAGAGAATAATATGATTCTCTTATACAAACAGTGATATGATACCTTTTTTCAGCGGACACAATGTGAAGTTTTGACGTATTGATGTTTTTTGTTTAAACGAATCTAAATAAAAAATTATGCTCGTTTACAGTTTCGGTAAAATTAAACGAGAGTCACATGACTTACACGTGACTCTCGTATAAAAATCAATAACATCGTGGTACTGTATTTGTGACCATCAATGTTAATCGTTCTGATACTATCAGCCTAGTCTGTAAGATAGGCATGGTCTTTTATTGTCTTGATGTGAATTTAAATGCTCTATAAGCTTCTCTCATACTTAACAAGCGGTTACCCTCCCCTTTGAACCCGCGAACTGGGAAATTCATAGAAATTCATGAAAATTCATGCTCAAACAAAAAAATGTCTGTACAATCATCACTCAGTTTACCTCTAAGTAACCGTTTGTTGTTCATTAAATCAAGAAATGGTAAGTTGAATATTGAGCTGCTTTATTTATGGTACTCGCCCAACACTATGATTTTTCTGAATATGCCATAGTGGAGCGCCAATTAGATTATAATAAAATATAACTAACAAGTGACTTAGGCTCATAGATTATTAGTTCAGGTTGTTTTCACAGGTGCTAAAGTATTTGGTAGAGCATTCACTGAAGCTTATCGCCAAGCTGCTACTCAAACATCGAAACAGTCAGCTTCATCAGCCAACAGAGCTCGTGAAACTGGTATCACATTAGATGAATCTGCAAAAATTCTAGATTTGGACTTGAAGAACGTTACACTAGACAAGGTTGATGATAGATATAACTACTTATTCGATGTAAATTCTGCTGAAAAAGCTGGATCATTTTATCTGCAGTCTAAAGTCTACTGGGCAGCTGAACGTCTGAAGTCTGAGTTGAAAGCGAGGGAAGCAGAAAGGGCAGAGAAAGAAGGTAAAAGTAAAGAATCAAAAACTGAGGAGACGAATCCGTGAAGGTTGTGCTATAGTTGTTTGTTAAGTAGTAGTGAATGGTTGGTGCATTATGGTATATAATATCTGTATATAAAGAAAGCAAAATATCTTTTAAAGTTAAAATTTTTTGTTCTGTAAATACAAAGCTTTACACGTTGAATTTCAAACATGACATCAAATACTAGTGCAAAATATACAAAGAGAAGGATTATACGATATCATCTTGGTGTGTTGAATCTTCATTCATTCCTATACAAATAATTTAAACACTTAAATAATCGATGATCTGTAGCATCATAAAAATAGGACAATTTGCCATCATCATTTACCTTAAGTAAAGACTACTCAATTGCCGTCTACCTATTTCATAAAGCCGATTCATTCTAAGAAACCGAAACGAAATTTTAACTGTGACAAACCTGTTAAGAAAGTCAGTTAAAATTTAGCTGATGCGTATTAACTCCAGAGCATCTAATAATGAGGACTGAAAGTTATACTAGGTTTCTAGGGAGAAGCAGAAGCCTCTCCCGAGTGTATATGTTATAAAATCTGTATTGAGATAGAATAACCACTACTGATGATGGCCTTTTGAAAACTTTTTTGGAGCTTCTTTTTCAGAGCGAGGCTCGCGCTTTATATACTTTTTTGAAAAAAAAAAAAATTTCACCTTTGAGGTTACCCGGGTGATTAGGGCATTTGCTTATATAATATTAATACTACATAACTATCATTTTAGTCGTATATAAAAAGTTAAAAGTGGATAAAATCTGCAGTGACTTCCAATTGCTCAAATCCGGCGTTGTTATTGATGAAGTCACTGTCAAAGTCAATATTGTCGTCTTCATCGTCACTGAACTCGTAATCTAAGCCATTTTCTTCAATATCGTTCTTATGGATTCTTGGATCTGACGAAATATTATCTAATGTTGTTAAATCAGGTAGTTGGTAATATTCAGGATTTAAAGTAGCAAATGTTAATCTTGCATCTAGATTATCCTTGTCGGAGTGAATCAATTTACAACTTTTCCCTCTTGGGCATTCTCTTGTTAATTGATTATCTGGACATTCAAAAGAGTGAACAAATTTGCAGTTCTTTCCTCTGAAACAATAGTTTCCAATAGAAAATGGTCGACAAATTAGTTCTAGTTCAGGATTGACATGTAAAAACTGACATTTTGGGTTTCTGCAAGAACCTTTAGCAAAAAAATGACAAATTGGGGTATTGAATTCATTGAGCTCATGAGACAGTTTGCAATTGTCATCTAAACATTGTCCTTTAATATATTTTCTGCAGATGGCAACCTTTGATTTATTGTGAGTATATTTACATTTATCACTCCTTTTACATTCACCTGTTTTTTGAAAATAACGGCATTGTTCTTTCAAGAACACTTTTTCTCCTTCCAATTTCAAGTTTCCATTCTTTCCTCTTGTATAATCATAGCCGTTCCAATGAATCGACTTCTCAATGCCTGGTTTTGGAATGTCAAGCAAAACCAATCTTGCGCCATAACGGGATATTGCATACAAATTACCATTAATCAAACAACGATCACAAAGATCTAAACGTACTTTATTTTTGGATATCCTTAGTTCTAATTTCTTTTGTAATATCTTGGATTTGGCTGCTATCAAAGCGGCAGACTTCTGCTCTTTAGTTAAAGCTTGTGACTTCAATTCTTTTTCATAGATTTCCTTGTTTATCAGTTTATATCCATTTGATGAGACTGTTGATATATAATCGGAGTCTTTTGCTTGGTCGTTGTTAACAACTAGAGTTCTATTTTTGACAGGACCTACCCAAGATCCACGGCCTCTAAATGCGTAACTTCCCCTTCCCCTTCCCCTATAGCCGCCTCTACTTCTGGCTGGATTTGCATTGTATGGTTCGTTTGACGTTATCTGCTTTGGCTCAGTCTTATACTTGTTTATTGAACCTTTGTAAATTTCATAATTGTGAGTATATTACACTATCTGGAAAGATGAAAAGTTTGTTACTTACCTCTGAGTTTGGCTATTTGATCCAACAAATCAGAGCCCATTTTTTTTGCTAAATAAGTTGGATTTTTATATTATCTCTATTTTGTGTGTTTGAGCTTTGAAAGGTTTGATTAGTTAGGTTGGTTTGGTTTCTCTTTTCTTTTCATGAGGGCGAAAAAAAAAAAGCAGACTTTTCTGTAAAACAATAGGAAAAGAGCCACTACTATTGAGAATGGACAAGAGATTGATCGTGAAGGAGTTGGGCCAACTATTGCCGTTGGATGATGAATCACTACTTCAAATGGTGGATAATTCTTTGAAGCTGCCTACCCATACTGCAATCACTGATTATTGGCTGGGGCTATTAGGTGAATCGCCAGATGCTCTGCACTTCATAACCCAATTTACCACCAAATTAACTAAAAAACAAGAGCCAAAAAGAGCAGCTTCCTCCTCATTTTCGAATCCCAATAAGAATACCAAAAACGCTTGGAATCAGCCTGTTGTAGAAAAGCCAAAGCTGAATAATAAACCAAGATTGAGCAAAAACATTAGTACCACAACTTCCCAATTACTAGACAAACCGAAAGAGCCTGTTTCAAGGCAATCAGAGAAAAGAAAGAAACAGAATAGAGTTGACAACTTGAAGGATCTTGAAGCAATTTTAAGAAGATTAGAGGTCGAAGTGAAAGATGAAAATGCTGTTTGTAATTGTATGGCCAGAATCCATCCATTGTTTGAGGTTGCTCCAAATTGCTTGAACTGTGGGAAGATCATTTGTTCCAAAGAAGGCTTGAGACCTTGTAGCTCTTGTGGTCAAGAGATCATAAGCCCCGAAGAGAGACAAAGCATCATTGCATTACTGGAAGCTGAAAAACAACAATTGGAAGAGAATGTGACTATTAAGCCTAAAAGTACCAAAGAAAGGCATACATCCAAAAAGATTACGATTTCATTGGGAACGGGAACAAATCTTTGGAAACAACAAGATTCTTTATTTGAAAAATTGGAGAAACAAAAGACAGCACAGGTTAATCAAGAAAAACGGAAACAAAAAGAAGTAAAAGAGCTAGAGGAACAGAATAAAGAAATCCAATTTTATGAAGCACAAAAAGTGATTGATCCAGATCTTCTCAAAGCTAAGCAAAATTTGGACAACTTGTTGAATTTTCAATCCAATGGAGCAGAGAGAACTAAGATTATTGATCAAGCATCTGATTTTGAACTACCTACAGGAGCTGGCTTGAACATATGGTCCAATGGGGTTGAAAAAGCTTTGCAACTGAAGAAACAACAAAAACAACTGAGAAAGCAGGAGAAAAAAGAAAGAGAGTTGGTTGGAAAAGGAAAACGTGTTTTGGATATTACACTCGGTAAAGATGGTAAAGCAGTTTTGCGTGAAGTTCAAGTGGATGAATTGGAAGAAAGCGAAGATGAAAATGATGAAGAAATTAATGAACTTGAACAAAATATCAAGATATCCAAAGAATCTAGAGCCGATGATGACTTCAAGGCTGTTTGGGATTATGAAAAAGATTCTAACAAATGGACTAAACCAGTATATAATGGGAAAGGCTCAAGCGATATGAAAACTGAAGTTTCTGACATTGATATGTGGAATAGAATACAGACGATAGGAGACACGAATGAGTTAGAAGAGTTAGTCACAACTATTTAATTTTAGTGTACAACTAGTTACATTATCGTATTTCAGTACTTTAATCACGTGATACCCTCGTAACTTATACCCCATATTTTCGCAAAAGGATTTGTACGCTACGCTAAAAAACTCAGACAATCAAAATAAAGAAAAAAAAAAAAAAAACATTTAACGACAAACACCAAACGATTTCTTCGTTTTTGGCGGATTTGACTTGTCTGTTCTTACCAAAAATCAATACAACGCCATACATTAGTTATAAGAGGTTTTGCATTCGCCTTTATATCCCTACATCCCACCATTTCTGTTTTCAATTGATACTGCTTTTAACACTCTTCAGCCCCAAAGTCAAAAATACCCTCCACACAACGCTTAACGTTTGAAGTTAATTGATGGTTTGAAAACAAAATGACAAGAAAATTAGCACCACAAGATAAAGTGAGTAGAAAGCCAATCACAAGGGCTTGTAGGTTTTGTCATCAAAAACATCTTCAATGTGATCACGGCCGTCCTTGCAAGAATTGTATAAAGAGAGGGATTCAAGATTCATGTCAGGATGTCGAAAGAAAAAGAGCGAAATACTTAACAGATAATCCAAAAGATTCAAATGAATCGAGTATATCTGACTCAGACCAAAGGTCCAGAACTCATTCAAAAGGATCCATTTCATATGCTCCAATACTGCCAAACCATAAACAAACACCAGCTTCAAAGCCAACACTTGACGACCCAACCAGTTTGCATGTTGCCTCTTTTACACTACCCCAGAACGATTTTACAACCCCCGTTCAATTTCAAAACTCAACACAACATCAACCACGCCCACATCCATCTTCCCAACTTCACAGTCACACTAAAAGCACAAATGATTCACCGGATGTATTTTCATCTTTATTTGCAAATCAAGAATATGCACAACTAGCTGATTTATTAGACAATAATTCTGCTAACTCTCCAAGCCAAAGCTCCGTTCAAAACTATAACTATGAGTTTCAAACTTCTTTTCAAACTGAAAACAATACTCGTCCTTATATCGCACTGTCTGATGAATCTCATTCGGCTGCTCATTCTTTCCCCAATGCTGACCTTGGTGCACAGTCTGGTGATTATACATCTCCTTTAATTCTTCGTCACTTGATCAAAGTTCCTGAAGATGTTTATACAACTGCATTGAGACCTTATAATTACCCTAAAGCATACCATGCTTTATTAAACCATTTGAAGGCTAGATTCAAAAAGGATCAATTGATTCAAATTGCAGAAACAATGGCCGAATATAGACCAAGTTTCATTGCTGCAACAAGATCATTGGTAGAAATGGACTTATTGTTTGCGGAGCGCTCATTTCAGAGGTCCTTGTTAGAATATGAATCTATGTCTTCGTTATCTTCAAGTCCAACAATCATGTGGAGACGTACTGGGGAAATAGTTGCCGTTAGTACAGAATTCTCATCCTTAACTGCTCATACTAAAACTGCACTACTATCCAAAAGAACATTCATTATTGAGCTGATGAGCGACAACAGTGCATTAGATTACTTTAGACTGTTTAGCTCTGTTGCATTTGGTGATTTGAATGGTGTTATTATCACCGAATGTACTCTTTTGAGTCCGCTCGGAGAACAGATCAGATGTGCTTCTACATGGACTGTGAAAAGAGATGTTTTTGACATTCCAATGTTGATTGTTGGTCAGTTCTTACCAATCTTGCAAGTAAGATGAAAGATGCTTGTCTGCTTATTTATAATAACTCCAAAAAAACTTGTAAATCTATCATTAGCTTAAAGAAAAGTTTTGTGTCTAGCTAACAAATTGTTTACGTAAAAATAAATTTCTTTTTTAGGCAGCGAAAATTTTATGAAGAAAAAATAAAAAAAAAAAAAAAATTTGAAAAAAGCTCATCTCTACTACTCTTAGAGTAACAACTCCGTCAATCGTTAATAGATCTTGAACGTAGATCGTTGCCAAATTAATATTGAATCCTATTTCACTCTCAGTTTATAATGTCAGCCCAAGAATCAGCCACCGATAAAGCAAAATTGGCTTTTTCAGAACAACATTATTTCAGTTCTTATGATCATTTCGGTATTCATGAAGAGATGTTGAAAGATCAAGTTAGAACTTTATCTTATCGTCAAGCAATTTTACGTAACAAAGATCTGTTCAAAGACAAGATTGTTCTTGATGTCGGTTGTGGTACTGGTATTTTATCTCTTTTCGCTGCGCAAGCTGGTGCCAAACATGTTATTGCAGTTGATATGTCGAATATTATTGAAATGGCCCAGAAAATTGTTGATTTGAATGGATTCAGTGATAAAATCACTTTGGTCAGAGGTAAATTAGAAGATGTTAAATTACCATATCCAGAAGTTGATATAATCATAAGTGAATGGATGGGTTATTTCCTACTTTATGAATCTATGCTGGATACTGTTTTATATGCTAGAGATCGTTATTTAAAGAAAGGTGGGTTGATCTTCCCAGATAGAGCTACTATTCACATTGCTGGTATTGAGGATGGATCTTATAAAGATGAAAAAATACATTATTGGGAAAATGTTTATGGTTTTGATTATACTCCATTTATTGATATTGCCATGTCTGAACCATTAGTTGATACTGTTGAAAATTCATCTGTTGTTACCAGTAAGGCTACATTAACTGATATTGATATCAACACCGTTACATTAGAAGATTTAGCATTTTTTTCCAAATTTCAATTAAAAGCACACAGAGACGATTACATTCACGGTTTAGTTGCTTGGTTCGATATTTGGTTCCCATTTAATGGTGATAAGAAAAACGAAGTGTATTTTTCCACAGGTCCACAGGCCAACTACACACACTGGAAACAAACTGTTTTTTATCTTGATGATGTTTTGGATGTTAAAAAAGGCGAAGTTATCGAATTGAGTTTAGCCAACCGTCCAAATGAAAAAAACCCAAGAGAACTAGACGTTGAAATTGAATGGGATTTTGAAGGTGATGATTATAGAAAAGCCAAAGGTAAATACAATTTCTTCATGCGTTAGGTCTCATATTTTTTTACCCACCACTGCCTATTGGTTATTGTTGTTTGTTTTAAATTGTTCACGTTGCCATGTTTTTCTTAAGTTAACTTTTGCATATTTGTATATTATATAAACTTGACTACAGCTTAATAATTGTGTTAAATTAACTGGTGTAAGTTTCTTGTGATTATATAAAAACCCTTTATATGCCAGATTCGTTACGTCAATAAAAACAAATACAACACCAAGCCCAATTCGCGGAAATGTTGGGAATCAACAAGCCGGGTAATGTTTATTTATGCTACGGGCAGCACGCTCATACTTAATTCCAATTCCAATTAAAGCTTCAAATTCAATTTTAAATATGTTCAGCTTTCTCGACCTTTCTGATTTATCTTTATTCAAAAGAACCGGATTGGAATTCTTTTTTTTTTCAAAATTAACGGATTGTTTGCTTCTAACTGATAATTGTTCTCCTATTTCTCTCGAATAAACCCACCCACTACTATTTGAAGAGCATCGGTACAGTTTTCTATCAAATTCAATTCGTTAATATTTCGACTTAGAGCAAGATATAGAGAGATCAGGTTCCACATCCTTACTTTTTCACTTATACATAATTATAGGATTATTTTCCCAGCTAGAGAAACAAGTAAGTATTGCATTATTTCGTTACTAGTTGGTTGATTTGATGATATATGCTGTGAAACGAAATGAAATGAGATACTAGTTTTGTTGATCGGTGCTTCTGAAAAGCTGAGAATTCACAGATTTTTCCAGAAGCTCTGAATGAAAGGTTGTAGAGTATACCTCACAATCAATTACACACGGTTTTCTTACTACAGAACCACTTACCTTGACCATTCATTCAAATTTTTTTTGTTAATGTTTTAGTGGCCTTTCCCAAAAAACATTTTTTTTTTATTGTTGGGAAATTTGGTGATGAGCTCATGAAGCTCGCGTTAAAACAACAAAACAAACACAATTCATTTTACTTCACTTCACTTCATCACATTCAATAAAGCTGTCAATTGTTGTGGCAGTTTGCTCTCACTAACAAAACAAAAAGACTAACACTACACCAGCATTTCTAGACTACTACTCCCTTTCTCTTTCCAAAGACTCATCAAAAGCAACTCCTTAAAAGGACCCCATTCATTATTATCATTATTTTTCACTCACAACCATCACACACATAACAAGGGAAGAATGAGTGAAGACAATTTGAGTGAAGTTGCTGTTGCAACTGAAAAAATTAACCTTCCAGACTTCTCCAAAATTCACGAGACCCTTCCTCCACATTTCATAGGGTTAAATACGTTGGATATTGCCGAAGAGTCCCCGTTAAAAAGTTTTGTCAGAGAACACGGTGGTCATACTGTTATTCAAAAAGTTTTGATTGCCAATAATGGTATTGCAGCTGTCAAAGAAATCAGATCCATCAGAAAATGGTCATATGAAACTTTTGGGAATGAAAGAACTATACAGTTTGTCTCAATGGCTACTCCAGAAGATATAGAGTCCAATGCTGAATACATTAGAATGGCAGACCAATATGTTGAAGTCCCAGGTGGTACCAACAACAATAACTATGCCAATGTTGAGCTAATTGTTGACATTGCTGAAAGAACTGAAGTTGATGCTGTTTGGGCAGGTTGGGGTCATGCTTCTGAAAACCCATTGCTTCCTGAACAGTTAGCTGCTTCTAAAAGAAAAATTTTATTTATTGGGCCTCCAGGCTCTGCCATGAGATCTCTTGGTGATAAAATTTCATCTACTATTGTTGCTCAACATGCCAAAGTTCCATGTATCCCATGGTCTGGTACCGGTGTTGATAAAGTTATAGTTGATAAAAAGACAAATTTAGTCTCTGTTGATGATGAAACTTATGCCAAAGGTTTGGTTAACTCTCCAGAAGAAGGTTTAGAAGCTGCTCGTAAGATTGGGTTCCCAGTTATGATTAAAGCCTCAGAAGGTGGTGGTGGTAAAGGTATTAGAAAAGTTGATGACGAGAAAGATTTTACCTCATTATATCATCAAGCTGCCAATGAAATTCCAGGTTCTCCAATATTCATTATGAAATTGGCTGGTAATGCTAGACATTTGGAAGTTCAATTATTGGCTGATCAATACGGTAAGAACATTTCATTATTTGGTCGTGACTGTTCTGTTCAAAGACGTCACCAAAAAATTATTGAAGAAGCTCCAGTTACAATTGCTAAAAATGACACTTTCAGTCAAATGGAAAAAGCCGCTGTTAGATTGGGTAAACTGGTTGGTTACGTTTCTGCCGGTACTGTTGAATATCTATATTCTCACTCTGATGATAAATTCTATTTCTTGGAATTGAACCCAAGATTACAAGTTGAACATCCAACCACTGAAATGGTTAGTGGTGTCAATTTACCAGCTGCTCAATTACAAATTGCTATGGGTATTCCGTTATACCGCATCAAAGATATCAGATTATTTTACGGTGTTGATCCACATACATCAACTGAAATTGATTTCGAGTTTGAAAACGAAGATTCATTAACTTCACAAAGAAAACCGGTCCCAAAAGGCCATTGTACTGCTTGTCGTATCACTTCTGAAGATCCAAGTGAAGGTTTCAAACCATCCGGTGGTTCTTTGCATGAATTGAATTTTAGATCATCTTCTAATGTTTGGGGTTATTTCTCAGTTAAAAACCAATCTGGTATTCATTCATTCAGTGATTCTCAATTTGGTCATATTTTTGCTTTTGGTGAAAACAGACAAGCTTCGAGAAAACACATGGTTGTTGCCTTAAAAGAATTATCCATCAGAGGTGACTTTAAAACCACTGTTGAGTATTTGATTAAACTTTTGGAAACCACCGATTTTGAAGATAACACAATTACTACTGGTTGGTTAGATGAATTGATTTCTAAGAAATTAACTGCTGAAAGACCGGATACCACGATTGCCACTATCTGTGGTGCTGTCACTAAGGCCCATATTGCATCTACTGAAGCTCGTCAATCTTATATTTCCTCATTAGAAAAAGGTCAAGTCCCTTCTAAGGATTTATTAAAAACCATTTATCCAATTGATTTCATCTATGAAGGTTATAGATACAAATTTACAGCTGCTCAATCAGCCAATGAAAAATATACTTTATTCATCAATGGATCAAAGGTTGAAGTTGGGGTCAAAGCTTTATCTGATGGGGGTTTATTAATTGCCCTTGATGGTAGATCACATACAGTTTATTGGAAAGAACAAGTTGGTGCAACCAGATTATCAGTTGACTCCAAAACCTGTTCATTGGAAGTCGAAAACGATCCTACTCAATTACGTACTCCATCTCCAGGTAAATTGGTTAAATATTTAGTCGAAAACGGTGAGCACGTTATTTCTGGTCAACCATACGCCGAAGTTGAAGTTATGAAAATGCAGATGCCTTTAATTGCTCAAGAAAACGGTATTGTTCAGCAGGTGAAACAACCAGGCTCAACAGTTTCTGCTGGTGATATTTTGGCTATATTGGCTTTGGATGATCCATCTAAAGTTAAGCATGCTTTACCATTCGAAGGTATCTTACCACAATATGGATCTGCAAATATTCAAGGTACAAAGCCGGCTCATAAGTTCCATGCGTTGTCATCAACTCTCGCAAACACTTTGGATGGATTCGATAATCAAGTCGTTATGAATTCTACTTTGCAAAGCTTGATCGAAGTTTTAAGAGATCCATCATTACCATATTCTGAATGGACATTACAAATTTCTGCTTTACATTCAAGATTACCAGTAAAGTTGGATAGCGATTTACGTGCTTTGATTCAACGCTCTCAATCACGTAATGCTCCATTTCCTTCTAGACAATTAACTAAATTAATTGACAAGGCTGTTGCTGCTGAATCTGACGCTTTATTTGCTCAAGTTGTTGCGCCATTATTGGATATTACTCATCGTTATTCAGAAGGATTAGAAGCTCATGAACATTCTGTTTTCGCTAATCTTCTACATGAATACTATGATGTTGAAAAATTGTTTACTGGTCCAAACAACAGAGAAGAAGACGTTATCTTGAAATTGCGTGATGAGAACAAATCTGATTTACCTAAAGTTGTTTCAACTGTTCTATCACATTCAAGAGTGTCTTCTAAAAACAATTTGGTTTTAGCCATTTTAAAACATTATCAGCCATTATGTCAGCAAAATTCCGTAGTTGCTGATGTTTTACGTGCCCCATTGAAACAAATTGTTGAACTAGAATCTAGAGCTACTGCTAAAGTTTCGTTGAAAGCTAGAGAAATTTTGATCCAATGTGCCCTACCATCAATCAAAGAAAGATCAGACCAATTAGAACACATCTTAAAATCATCAGTTGTTCAAACTCAATATGGTGAAATCGGTTCGACTCATCGTGAACCACAATTGGAAGCTTTGAAAGACGTTATTGATTCCAAATATGTTGTTTTTGATGTATTGACTCAATTTTTGGTCCATCAAGACCCATATGTTGCTGCTGCTGCTGCTGAAGTTTATGTACGTCGTGCTTATCGAGCTTATAATGTCATCGGTTCTTTAGCTTACCACAACACTGCTGATTCACCAATTGTTGAATGGAAATTCCAATTGCCTCATTTCTCCAGTGCCGCTTTTAACGCGGTTCCTCAAGCTAAAGGTACTACAGGTAAGCACCAAGTTGGAAGAGCCGTTTCAGTTTCTGATTTGACTTTCATCTCAACTGATGACACACAACCTTTGAGAAGTGGTTTGCTAATTCCAGCTACTCATTTGGATGATGTTGATGATTTATTGATCAGAGGGTTGGAAAAACTTCCCCATAAATCTTCAAGTACTAATAGTGACGCTTCTCGTGGTCCTGTTCCAGATAGATCTTCTGGTCATAACGCTGTTCTATTCAACGTTGCTAACGTTGTTATTTCAAACGCTGATGGTTTTGAAACTGAAGCTGAAATTTTGACCAAATTGAATGAAATCTTGGCTGATGCTAAAGACGAATTGATTGCTACTTCTATTCGTCGTATCACTTTTGTTTTTGGTGCTACTGATGGTTCTTATCCTAAATACTACACATTCAGGGGTCCTGATTACCAAGAAGATAAAACTATTCGTCATATTGAACCAGCTTTAGCATATCAATTGGAACTAGGAAGATTATCAAACTTCAATATTAAGCCTGTTTTCACTGATAACAGAAACTTGCATGTTTACGAAGCTATTGGTAAAAATTCATCAGTTGATAAGAGATTTTTCACCAGAGGTATCATTAGAACTGGCCGTATTCGTGATGATATCACTATTCAAGAGTATTTGACTTCAGAAGCCAATAGATTGATGTCTGATATTCTAGATGCTTTAGAGGTTATTGACACTTCAAACTCTGATTTGAATCATATTTTCATCAACTTTTCTGCTGTTTTCAATGTTTTGCCAGAAGATGTTGAAGCTGCTTTCGGTGGTTTCTTGGAAAGATTTGGTAGAAGATTGTGGAGATTACGTGTCGGAGCCGCTGAAATTAGAATTATGTGTAATGATCCAAAGACAGGTGTTCCATTCCCATTGAGAGCTATGATCAACAACGTGTCTGGGTATGTTATCAAATCCGAATTATACGTCGAGGTGAAGAACAGTCATGGCGATTGGGTTTTCAAATCCATTGGTACACCAGGTTCTATGCACTTGAGACCAATCTCGACCCCATATCCAGCCAAGGAATCATTGCAACCTAAACGTTACAAAGCTCATTTGATGGGAACTACTTACGTTTATGATTTCCCAGAATTATTCCGTCAAGCTACTTTAACTCAATGGAAAAAATTTGCTCCAGATGCTAAAGTTCCAGATGATTTTTTCCAAACTACTGAATTAATCTTGGATGACTCTGACGAAATTACTGAAGTTGCTAGAGAACCGGGTGCAAACTCACATGGTATGGTTGGTTTTAAAGTTCATGTTAAAACTCCAGAATACCCAAGAGGTCGTCAATTCGTCATTGTTGCCAATGATATCACCTATAAAATAGGTTCATTTGGTCCTCAAGAAGATCATTTCTTCAACAAAGTTACTGAACTTGCTAGAAAATTGGGTATTCCAAGAATTTACCTATCTGCTAACTCTGGTGCTAGAATTGGTGTTGCTGAGGAGTTGATTCCATTATACCAAGTTGCTTGGAATGAAGAAGGTAACCCAGAAAAAGGCTTCCAATACTTATATTTGAGTGATGATGGCTTAGATCAATTAAACAAACGTGATCAATCCAAAAGTGTCATTACTGAAAGAATCGTTGAAGCTGGTGAAGTTAGACATGTTATCAAAACCATCATTGGTGCAGAAGATGGTTTAGGTGTTGAATGTTTGAGAGGTTCTGGGTTGATTGCCGGTGCTACCTCAAAAGCCTACAAAGACATTTTTACCATCACTCTAGTCACATGTAGATCTGTTGGTATTGGTGCTTATTTGGTTAGATTGGGTCAAAGAGCTATTCAAATTGAAGGTCAACCAATCATTTTAACTGGTGCTCCTGCGATCAACAAATTATTAGGCCGTGAAGTTTATTCATCTAACTTGCAATTAGGTGGTACTCAAATAATGTATAAAAATGGTGTTTCTCACTTGACTGCCTCGGACGATTTGGCTGGTGTTGAGCAAATTATGAACTGGCTATCATATATTCCAGCTAAACGTAACATGCCAGTTCCAATTTTAGAATCTCCAGAAGATCCATGGGATAGAGAAATTGAATACGCTCCAACTCGTGATGAACCTTACGATGTCAGATGGTTGATTGCTGGTCGTGACCTGGAAGATGGCTCCTTTGAATCTGGTTTATTTGATAAGAACTCTTTCCAAGAAACTTTAAGTGGCTGGGCCAAAGGTGTTGTTGTTGGTAGAGCAAGATTGGGTGGTATTCCATTTGGTGTTATTGGTGTTGAAACTGCTACTATTGAAAATCTAATCCCAGCTGATCCAGCTAATCCAGATTCTACAGAACAATTAGTTCAAGAAGCCGGTCAAGTTTGGTATCCAAACTCAGCTTTCAAAACAGCTCAAGCTATTAATGATTTCAACAATGGTGAACAATTACCTTTGATGATCTTAGCTAACTGGAGAGGTTTCTCTGGTGGTCAACGTGATATGTACAACGAAGTTTTGAAATACGGTTCTTTTATCGTTGATGCTTTAGTTGATTTCAAACAACCAATTATTACATACATTCCTCCAACAGGTGAATTAAGAGGTGGTTCTTGGGTTGTTGTTGACCCAACTATCAATGCTGATATGATGGAAATGTATGCTGATGTTGAATCCAGAGCTGGTGTTTTGGAACCAGAAGGTATGGTTGGTATCAAATACAGACGTGAAAAATTAATCTCTACTATGAGTAGATTAGATAAAACATATAGTGATTTGAAAACTAAACTAACAAACTCATCACTCTCACCAGAAGAACATCAAGAAGTTGCTACTAAACTGGCAGCACGTGAAAGAGCTTTACTTCCAATTTACCAACAAATATCTGTTCAATTTGCTGATTTACATGATAGATCTGGCCGTATGGTTGCTAAAGGAACAATTAGAAAAGAACTAGAGTGGTCAGATGCTCGTCGTTTCTTTTTCTGGAGAATTCGCCGTCGTCTAAATGAAGAATATTTGATTAAACGTATTGGAGAAGTTTTGCAACATGCTACAAGAATAGAAAAAGTTGCTAGATTAAGATCATGGTATCCATCAACCATTGATTACGAAGATGATAAAATAATTGCCAATTGGATTGAAGAAAATCATGAACAATTAGATGCATCAGTCAAACAATTAAAAGATGAAGCATTTGCTCAAAATATTGCTCATCTAATAAGAAGTAACCATGATTCTGCTATAAGTGGGTTAGCTGAAGTTATTGGTTTACTATCAAGTGAAGATAAGGAAAAAATATTAAATGGTTTGAAATAAAATTGATGTCGTTAAAAGATTCCCTGTATATTTTAGAAAATTGACTTCTATTTAATTTGTTTGTTTTGAAATGAGCTTTAAATACATGACTAATATTTGTTTATAATTTTGGTTGTATATCCGTTACATTTAAATTGAAGTAAACGACAGATATGGGTGTATGTTTGGGTCTAGTAATCTCCATATTCTGGTACTACGTACATTGTGTAGAGAAATACATCTATAAAGTGCTAGTTGATAATTGATGATTTCTGGTTTATTAATAAATCATATTTTAGAGACTTAATGCATGCTTGATAAGCCTCTTATATCCATCTACCGCTTCAATCAAGTTGTCTATATCAACGTACTCTTCTGGTCCATGTGCAACATGTATACTTCCAGGGCCGTAAAGAAATTTATGCGGAATCTTATTTTTCTTCAGTTTTGAAGCATCTGTTCCATAGCCTAATACAATGCTTTCAAACCCCTCAACTTTGAAATCAAAGAACAATGGTCCATTGCTTCCTATATAAATCAATTGTATATGTTCTCCGCCCTGTGTTTCATTAATTGCCTCTTTGATTATTTCTGGAAAAGCAGATAGATCAGAAGTGACTCTAAATCCAAGAACAGCTGTTGCAAAGGGAGAAATAACATTAGTTGCAACCCCACCATTGATGAGACCGATATTCAAAGATGATGGACCTAGAAGTTCATCAAATGGTAATTTTTTAGAGTTCAAATGGTACAGAAATTCAATAAGTATGTTATTGGCATTTATTCCCAAGTCTGGATACCCCGAGTGAGATGCTTTCCCTGTTACGTTAACAAGACAATGAAATCCTCCCTTATGACCAACGCCTAGTTTAACCTCTGTTGGTTCACCAACAATTAGAGAATCCCAATGATAGTCAATATTATCTTCAACATATACAATACCTGTAGCATCATTTTCTTCACCTACATCGAAAAGAAGCGACACATCCCCTTCTTCAAAACTGTCTAGCAGTTCCAAGAACGCAATGATTTCAGATGCTACCGCTCCTTTAGCATCAGTCGAGCCGCGTCCATAGATCTTTGTCCCGTCGTCACTAATTGAGTAAGAAAAAAAAGGTGGAACAGTGTCTATATGGGAATTGACTAAAACCTTGGTTTCATTCTTAGTGCCTTTATAGGCGAAAACATTATATCTCGTTTTTGAAATCTCCTGTAATTCAACCGTCAAGTTTTTAGATTTCAAATAGCTGGCCAATTTTCTTCCTATTTCCAGTTCATGATGGCTGACAGAAGGAGTTGAGACTAAGAGTTTGTGAAGTTTAAATAATTCAGTCAAAGTAGAGTTTGATAAACCGTAATCTTTTGTAAATTTATAGTCACTAAGATTTATTTCTTGTAGAGTCGAATCGGTCGAGAAGCTAGATAATAACGACTGAATAGCAGGAACACACTCAGCAATCGAGGCAGCAGCTAACAGTGTACAGAAAACAGAGTATAATCTCATGTTTGATAGAGTATAACCAATGCTAATTTGAAAAGGAGCAGTGGAGCTAGTTCATAAAGCAACATTTATTTACCAAATATTCGTTATCAGATATCATTATTATAAGTGACATAAATTTCCTAAAACGTAAAATTATCCGAACTATTATATATATATAAAAATTAAAATTTATTAATGCAATGAGATTACAACATAATACCAAATCTTTTAAAATCCATCATTTTACGTAGTGTAAAGACATATTACTGAAGCCGTAATTAGGATTTACTATTTTATTTAATACATTGCCATGTTTAGCGTTATCTTTGTTAACATAGTTGCTGAGTTACAGGAGTTACGTAGCAGACTAGTTATAGCATTAACTACAATCTATCTATCGAATTTCCTGATCAATACTATGACCATTAACTACCTGATAGGAATTGATACGAATGTTACATCTTCTTGGTGGCATGGTACTCAACACCTTTGGAATTCAAATTGCTATTAAGTAAGAGATGTGCATGTTTTACAGGGTAATTGCACGGTGTTGATAGATTTGTTAATAAAAAAAATTGAGGATTATTTAAATAGTTTTATCAACAGTTGCAACAGTCATATGGCGGTCATGGGCTGTTTATAGTTATGATTGACCCACTTATAATATTTGGTGTACTAACAAAATACCTGCTATTATATCCAATGTGATTAGTGCTGCGTTATTTGCACAATTATATAGTTATTTTATTAATCTATAATGACTGATATAAAGAAAAAACTTTTATATCTAACTATAACCAATAGTGAATTCATTAATGCGATGCAGTTTTTTTGGGGAAACTTTGTATTATGTGCGTCCATTTATAAATCTTTACAATTGGAATGGTATGGATAATAATATATTGAAATAAACACTATTAATTGTCACGACAGCAATTAAAACCCAATCCTTTTAACGTTTTCATATAATAGTCTAACTTTTTTTTGAAAGAAATCAAACTATTAAATTTAATCGTGTTTTAAAAGTTCAGCAAATTGACCTTTTGATGGTTTAGCAGATTTTTGTTCAACTTTTCTAGAACCTAATTTTTCAGCAGAAAAGGCTTTAGCGTATGGGTTCAATCTCAATAAGATTTGTTTGTTTTTCAATGGGTTTTTCTTCAAAACGTGAGTACGTTTTTGAGTTGGTTGACCAGCTGGTCTAACAACGGCTTGAATTTCAGAAGAGTTGATTAATCTGGTAACATCAGCGTTAGAGATGATGTTTGATGGTAATGAGTAACCAGATTTTGATGAAGCAACAGCATCAGAACCCCAGACAGAGTCTAATTTAGCAAAAGCAGATTCAGTCCAGATAACAAATCTACCTAAGTGGGCACCTGGAGCTAATTGCAATAAACCTAAAGCAGAGACAGAAGCAGTTTCAACACCTGGAATGTTTCTGAAAGCTTTAACCAAACCGTTGTCTTCACCGTAGACAACTAATGGACCACGACGTTGAGTGTAACGACGACCTCTTAATTTACCTTTACCGGCACGCAATTTCTTGGATTTTAAAACTTTGACAACATCTCTGTGAGCACCAACGGCTTTCAAGACAGCAACAGCTTCTTTGGTTTTTTTGATTGATTCAACTTCAGAAGAAACAACTAATGGGACTTCTGGAATTTGTTCAACACGGTGACCTCTGGCTAAGACTAATGAAGCAACACCTGAGGCAGCGATGGCAGAAGCGGTAGCATAACGTTTTTCGTTATGGTTGACCTTAACGTGCCATTTTCTCCAGGTTTTAGTTGGAGCGAACATACGACCACCACGACACATATTACCGAAAGCAGCTTGACCAGAACGGTGAGTACCACCACCACCAACACGAGGAATACGGGCAACAGCACGACCAGTACCCCATGATTCAGCAGAGGTTTGATGACCAGCGTTTTCAGCGACAGCGTAAGCTTGACGTTTGTTTTTGTTAACAGCAGTGAAAACTGAGTGAACAATGTCTGGTCTGATTGGAGCAGAGAAGACAGCTGGTAATGGTAGGGAGGTTGAAGTAACTTCACCGGTAGTTGAGTAAACTGAGACTTGAGGACGAGCAACAGACATTTCTATATTTATGTTAGTAGATGATGATTTTCTTCTCTGATTGTACTGAAGTGAAAAGTTTTTTTTTTAATTTTTCACTGGTTTGGAATGAAAAATTTCAAGCAATTACCCGGACAAAACAGGGTAAGCTTTCATATTTGATTTCACGTGATATGTGGTTTTTATATCACGTGACGTGAAATTAGGGCTACATGAGATGATTGGATAGTCTAGTATATTAATTGTTTTATAGAATTATACCTTCTTTTCAATATACAGAAATGACCTCTTAATGATTGACTGTTCATCTGAAACCAGCTGGGCTGCTAACCTAGTTCTTGGATCTGAAGACTTCAATAGTTTACTCAAGTTTTGCTCAGTATATTCTTTACCTCTTAATCCAATAATTTCTTTGAAGATCTTTAATGCAATTGGACTGTTTGTAGTCAAAACTTCCAAATTGATCTTTTCAGGATTTTTCAAAAACTTGTTCAGTTCTAACTTATTCAACGATAGCAGCTTCAGTAAGGCATATGTGATAGGGGTTGGTTCACCTGAATACCCTATAGCAACGTCCATGGTCCATTCTGGGATATCCTCATGATCATCCTCACCATCACAGCACCCGTCATCACAACCATCATGATCATGGTCATCATGGCTGTGATTCTTCTTTTGATTTATGTAATCTGCCATTAACAGATGTCCTTCTTTTTCCCACCAGTCAAATTGTCTAGAGTATAGTTTTTTATTATTCTTCTTCAATCTCAAAAATTGTAATCCTAACCCAACAGTATCGTTGGTATTGTCTGGAATGACAAAGCCGTATTTTGAAAGTAAGATTGAATTAGAAAAATCACCATAAGTATTAAAAAGCTCGTCGCCTTTGTTAACTTTTTTCATAAGCACAATATCACAACAGTCATCTGGAAGAACTGGTTCACCTTCATCTTCTATAAAAATTTCATCTTCTAACTCAAGATCAGAATCTTCCTCTTCGTCGCTTTGTTTTGCTTCTTCTTCCCTTTCTCTAACAATTGCTTCTTCAATGATTTCTATGAATTCTTCAATTGGGCCATCGAATTCCTCCTCCTCTTCCTCCTCATCCTCCTCTTCGGAATTATCATCACTATGGTCATGCTCATCTTCTCTATGTTCAGAATTGCTGGAATCATCGTCGCTATCATCACCAGAAATTTCGCCATATTCATCCTCCTCATCATCTGATTGAACTATATGCCCACAACCATCAAAATTTCCACATGCAGCACAGACATCAAATACGGACTCAAATCTCACGGTTGGTTTATTGCTATGATTGAACAAACATGCACCAGGAACCAAAGCTACTTGATGATACTCATCAATTTCAAAATCTCTTGAAGCAATTGCATGTGAGATAGCGATAAACGTCTTATATTTTTCAAAAGCCTTCTCAGTTTCAATTCCCTCAATATCGAATTCCCATGGGATTGGGATCAGTCCATTTGAAAGTTCATTTTGATTCAGAGCAAATGTGCAGGCTCTTTCATAAGCATCTTGGTTCTCTCCATCATCCAAAGCACCCATTATATCTAATTCTGTACCTTTCAAAATCTCCTTTTGTTTTTTAGACCATAAACTTGGAGGAAGAATCAAGTTCCCGTTTTCATCATTATATTGGATGGTTTTGATGAATGGATACCATGGTGATGTTTCCCCAGCATTCTTCTCATAAATAAATGCAATGATCAAAGCTAAAGCCCCATCAATTCCCTCTTCAGTGATAAGATTTGCCACAATTGATTTTTGGAAAGATAACAGGGACTGCTTATGGATTCGTAGAAGCACCGTTGGCTTAAGCACTGGGTCTATATCTTTCTTTGCAAAAACACCAACTCCACCGAATTTTGAAGGTTTGATCTCTAACAAGTCAGAATTCCAAAACCCACTGTTGTTCTTGATCCATTCCACCACGTCTTGTGCATCCTGGAGCTGTGTACTGGACATATTTCCGTTTTTCTATTAGGAGATGAGCTCTGGAAAATTTTCTTCATTAGGTGATTTTTGCACGAATCAAATCGGCGTCTTTCGGAGATTATAAATTTGACGTAATTCATAAAAAGGTGTCTCGGGGATTTTTGGATGATAATCTGTCTTAATTTATTTCAATTCATTTCAATTTATTTCATTTAATTTCATTTAACCTTTTTTTTTTTTGACATTAAACAACCTGTTATTGGATTAATTTTTGGTTTTTTATAAAAAGTCAAATTTTGTCCAGCTTGATTGTTTTTAGAAACTACGAAGACACACAGATATAATGGTTACAAGGGTTGCGGTTATCGGTGCTAACGGTAAGGTCGCTACCTACCTGTTGAAAAGGCTAGCACAGCTGAAATCTGAGTTTGAAGCAGTGGCATTCATTAGAAACGAGTCTCAATCTCAAAAGTTCACAGACTTGGGGATCAAGTATTCAACTGAAATTGATATCACTAACACAAAGCTTCCAGTAATTACTAATACATTGAAAAATTTTGATGCTGTTGTTTTTTGTGCTGGCGCCGGAGGAAAAGGTTTGGATCAAACATTCAGCGTTGACTTGGATGGTGCAGTAAAAGTATCTGAAGCTGTTAAGATCAATAATTCAGGCCAAAGATTTGTTCTTATCAGTGCTATCAAGTCACTTGAAAGGGAATTTTGGTGGAATTCGGCCATAAGATCCTACTACATTGCAAAAAAATACGCCGACGAAGTCATCAGCAAAATTGATATCAACTGGACAATTTTACAGCCTGGTTATTTGAAAGATGAAGATGCAGCTGGTACAGTTTTCAACCCGCTTGAAGTTAATGACTACGCTGAACAGTATAAAGATAAATCAACAGAACTTTACATATCAAGGGATGATGTTGCTTTAGCTATTATCGAGTCTTTAAGAAACGACCAAACCATCAAAAAATTCATTCCTTTGATCAGAGGTGATATTCCGATTTCTGATGCATTAAAATTACTATAGTAAACGAATTGGCATTATGTATCTAGTTATTAATAATGTTGGTACGAGATTCATTGTAAAAACAGTTCATAGTTCACCCAGATGATCAAACCAGCGTATCATTCATTATAGCCCTAAATAAAATAGGCTAATCATAACCTCAAAAAAAATGCCTGTAGTTTAGATATTTAAGTCTACAATATATAAGAATCTCCGCGAATTTATTGTTTAGTCAAAGTATTTTCTTGAGAACCAATTCAAGAAAAATGAGCATATTCGAGCATATTTTTGCGTATTAGGTGAACTAGATCTATGTTCCGTATGCCTTAGTTCATCTTATTGATTCTGTTTAGTTATTGTCTGGACACAGTATAGCTACATTGTCAGTTCATATAACATCTCCGATAGGAAAGAGGTCTTGAACTATGAATATGTACAACTTATAACTAACTAATTAATATCATGATCCTCTAATTGCCCTAAATCGCCCAAAATGACAAAAAATATATAAAGATGTTGATTATATTGCTGATATAGGAACAACACAGTATGTGGCATACAAAAGAATATCACAGGCTGAGGTTCCTTTTGGGTGTTAAGTTAATCATGCAAAGTATATCATATATTTTGGAGTTGGATTATTATTCATCATGATCTTTAAGATGTTGATGTACATACATATTGATTTCAGCTCAAGATACCACAAAAAAGAATCAAAGAGGATCGAGATCTTATTCATTAACAAGTTCAGTGCTGTGTCAAGATATTCTGCTTATGAAAGGATTGTCATTGATGCTTTCAAGAATTACCGGTCTCACCCATCATTTGAGACGTTGTTTATTTTGTTTGCGTCTACTCTATTTATTTTGTGCTATGGACTCATTCCAAAGTTTTGGTCTGGACCATGTAGAGAGTTTGGATCCTCACTGTTGGCAGTTAGAACAGGTATGATGGTAGTGGCTTTGCCTCCATTTTTATACATCATTTTTGGCAAGACAAAACTTTTATTAGCGATGTTACTGGAATCAGTTACGAAAAGTTGAATGTTTTCCGTCAAGGTTTAGGACAGGGTTTATTATTTCTTTCGTTTGTTCATGCTATACCACTTTTGGTTCAAAGCGTCAAGGACTGTGGAGCTGCAAGATTCCGTCATCAATGCGATAACAAGTTGATTTATAGGAACGGGGGTCCTCCTCTTGTGTTGTTATTCTTCTCACGTTTCGCTGGCTAGCAATTCATAAGATAATATACATATGAGATCTTCTGGCATTTACATTGAATGATGTGATTATCATATTTCGGTACTCTGGCACTGAACATTCATGGTGATACGAGTTATGAATATTTATGGAATACTTTAGGGGTTTAGGGAGCTCAAATATTATATAAAATTATTATAAAATCTCCATTGGCGGCCCTGACCAACATATCTTTATTACATTTATGAAAGAAATTCATGCTTTGGACAACCATCCATTTCCTATATTGACCATACTAAAATATAAAGTCAAGGGTAATTTGAAACTTGTTGCTAGACCGCAAATTGGGTTGACTAGGAAAATATACGATAACATATTAACTGAAAAAATCTTGAGAAAAAATACAAGGCTTACATTGATGGTGCATATGGTGGTAAGAATTGTGACTCTTTGACTTTTGATAAATTGATATTGGTTTCTTCACGGACTAGTGTTGCTGTTACTTTACCGTTTGTGTCACATATTTCACAAAGCTTAACAGATCCTTCTAATCGTGTAAAGTCCACTGGATTTATTTGGGTAGTTAATAGTACTGACTCACTAGTGTGGATTGAGTATCAGCTAATTGGTTTCTTGAATACTATTATTAATATTAATCAGAAGTTTCTAGAGATATTTAACCTCAGCATCTTTGTTACAAACTCTAAAGATGGACAAACTACAGTATTGATCAAAGATAGAAAGAAGTTGAAACCGTCATCATTTGGAAAGTTATGCGGTATAATCCACGTGAATGATAACGATATCGGTGAAGAAAGTTGGTTTAAAGAAAGCATTTCTTTCAATACTATCGATAAAACAAGTTATAGAAGCCATTTGAGCATATATCTGGATCAAAAACCAGATCTGCATAGATATATTAATAGCACAAGTTCGCTAGATAGAAACGCAATTACCGCTTTTGGGATTGGCACCTTACGTGCTGTTGTTGGTAATGCTGCATTTGATTTACAAAAAAATATCTTTAAAAGTGATATTTCTGTTGAAAAGGTTTATTTTCATACTGAGAATTTTGGTTGGTGATTCCATGCCAAATGTTGACGATCAAAACGAACAATGAACAGCTAATCGATAATCCACAATCATAAAATTTCACGCTTTATCTGATACTTATAACTATCCTCATGAGCTGGTGTGTTTTTTTAAATAACAGTATCAATTCTTGATTTGATCATAACAAAAAGCCCGCGAAAACGTCTTGAGGCATACATCTGAATAACAAAAAAAAATGAGCAAATTAACTGCATTTGAACCACATCTGTAAATTTTAGACCTTCATTTCCGAAATGCACACAGTCTGTTTTTAAAAGTGGATTGCAATTGGCTCATTTCCAGCTGGGCTATACAAATTTGTGAGAAAAGAGAGCAAATAAGAGCAAAATCAATTCAAATCAGTTTGTCAGAACTAGTGATATATTGCTTATTCAACTATGACTGTAAATATTGTGGTTACAGGTCTTATGTTTCACATATATAAATATAATAACTTCCCCATTGAACTGTTATTATTGCTGTGATCTCTGTTATAAAACTTTATACCATTGAAGAATAATGACGAGGTCGTACAAGGGACTGGATTGCATTATCGACCAAGACAAAGATGAGTACGCTGCATTGGCAGATATCTCACAATCTGGAGTTCACGCTTGGGGATATCAGATGAACTATGCCTATTATGCTGTTTATTTTGGTGCTTTTCTGTTGTTCATATTGATTATCAAAAAGCTGATATACCAATATAGCGACTACTCCTATAGGAATGCTGGACTAAGAAGTGATAATAAATCATCCAGGTTCGTGTTTAAAGACAAATTAGGCGCTATTTCAAGATTTCTGGCTTATAAAAGGCTGCCGTTGATGCTCTCTAGAATCACTGGACTGCCTGCATCGTTTGGTACTTTATTTCTTTTATTTGCAACTGGTTTGTTCATTTTATGTTATACTTTTATTCCAAAGTTTTGGTATAGAGAATGTGCTGGGTTTGGATCACCTCCTTTGGCTATCAGATCTGGTCTTATGGTTTTTGGATTGACGCCGTTTTTATACATTATGTCAGGGAAGACAAATTTTATTAGTGGTATCACTGGTATTAGCTATGAAAAATTGAATGTTTTCCATCAAGCCCTAGGGTGGGCTTCATTGTTTTTGTCCTTGGTTCATGCTCTACCGTTTTACATTCAAGATTACCAAGAAGGTGGCTCATCTAGACTTCAAGCACAATGGGAATCCAAAGTACTTTATAGAAATGGTGTTCCTCCCCTAGTGATCTTATTCTTGTTATGTTTTGCTGGTTCGAGATTCATCAGAAAGTATATTTATGAAGTTTTTTGGCATAGTCATTGGATCCTGGGTGTTTCTTATTATGTGACTATTACTTATCATGCTTTCCCAATCATGAACTCTCAAAGATGGTTATGGGGTACATTGGGTTTCTGGGGTGCGCAGATATTATACAGAATTATCCTGAAATCTCCTTTGAAACCAAATGATATTGTATTCAGACATAAACAGGCCAAAGTTAAGGCATTGCCAAACAATCTTTTTGAAATAAACGTTTCGATTGAATCACACTATGAATTTTTCTGGAAACCTGGTCAACATTTGTTCATTAGGTTCATGCATGGCATTCGCACACTAGATAATCACCCATTTTCAATACTAACTGTTCCAAGGCTGAGGGGTAAAACTGAGCTGAAACTGATCGTTAGACCTCAAAAAGGGTTGACCAAGAAGCTTTATGATGAAGTTTTAAACGAAAAAAATTTTGAAAAAAACTATAAAGTACTGATTGATGGTGCGTATGGTGGAATGAATCGTGACTCGCTGGCATTTGACAAATTAATTCTTGTTTCTTCGGGAACAGGTGTTTCCGTTACACTACCATTCATGTTAAATGTTGTTCAAAATCTTGGAAATCCAACTTGCCGTGTCCAGGCTACCGAATTTATATGGATCATTCCTACTTTGGAATCTCTTGAATGGATTAAGAACCAATTGATTGATCTTTTGAATGCTATTGTTATTGTTGACTATAATATGATGTCGATGTTCGATATCAATATCTTTGTTACGAACTCCGCGGATAACAAAATGGCCCAAATAATATCATCTAGAAGTCAATTACCGCTTATAAATGGCTTCAGCAGTAAGAAAGAAAGTAAAAAGGTTCATGTTGACAAGATTGATGAATTTAATTATGAGGAGTACCTGAACATTTATAATGGTCAGAAACCGAATTTGAAAACGTACGTTTCTGCGACCCAATTGTTGTCTAAGAATGCGGTCATTGTTTCAGGCACAACTTCCCTTCAATGTGATGTTGGTAATGCAGTTTCAGAATTACAAAAAAAAATCTTGGAAAAAGAGAATGATGTTCAAGAGGTTTATTTACATACTGAGAATTTTGGCTGGTAATTTAGATTGTCAATTGAGGATCATATATTCAACGTTATTAGGACATTCTCTAACTATAAAACGGATCTGTTTAGAGTCAGTTTTATTTCTGACTACTCACCTTTATTCAAAGTCGGTGCTGAGCTATACCCAGATATTGTTTTACACAACTGTTGTTGTTATATAATCTTCATACTCCTGTGGAACTACGAAATTATACCAATTTTACAACAGAATTGAGAACTGTTCAACAGAAATTTTTACTATTTTGATTTAAAATAATTATCTGAAATGTTTAAATCTTTAAGAATGGGCAAGCTTGAAGTTTTGAGTGTTTCAGATATAATAATAGTAACACAACGGCGTCAGAAAATTGAAACAATTGTGCTAGGTTAGGAGAGCTGAACCAAGGTATTAATGATTGATATATTGTTAAGATGTTATTGTCTTATGTTACAAATTGTTTATACTACCAATGAACGCAAATCTAAAAAGCAATGCTAAGCTTTTCGAATGACTTAACCAAAAGATAGTACAGAGATTCTAAAGGAAATATCCAATTAAGTAAATTGAAAATTTATTCAAAAAAGACATTATTTTGGTTCCTTTACTTCCAGACTATTGCAAATTTAGGTTCCTGTCTCTCGCATCGTACTATTAGAGCATACCTAAATGATTAAGCGGCTTGTTTAAAACCACGTCTAGTGGCATCTATATATGAAACTCCTGACCCATGCTTTGAAAAGTCATCGTTCAAAAATTCTTTATCTTCCAAAGCTTCGGCGTACGTAGGATATGTTGTATAGCCTTCAGCATCTGGACCATAAAAATTTCGGCGATCATAATCATTTAAAGGTAAGCCTTTTTCCAACCTATCAGGCAAATCAGGATTAGAAATGAAGAGTCTCCCATAAGCGATCATAGTTTGGCCCTTAGTTAAATCTTCTTTAGTTTCCTTTGGATGTGAACCGAAGTCTCCAGCTCTAATTAACACACCATTCCAGACCGAATAAATAAAATCATTTGAAGCATAAAAGCTAGAAGCTTCAACATCTGCATTAAGGTTGGCAACCCTTGGTTCCATGACATGAATGTATGCCAATCTATGTCCCGAGTTTGCTCTATTTTCCAATTCACCAATCAGATGTGCATATTGTGAAACAATCAATGGGTTTCCAGGACACATACCACCAAATTCACCAAAAGGAGACAGCCTAATGCCCACTCTATCAGAACCAATAGCTGTAATTAAAGCATCGACAATCTCCAAAGTGAATCTCGATCTGTTTTCAATCGAGCCACCATATTCATCTGTTCTTCTATTGACTTCCGGATCTATGAATTGATTTGGCAGATAGCCATTGGCAGCATGTATTTCCACGCCATCAGCACCAGCTTTTATTGAACATTTAGCAGCATGGACAAAATCCTTGACGTATTGTTTGATTTCGTTTTTAGTCAGTCCAACTTGAGGGTTACCAGAATCTAGTGCCATTTTTTTATAAGAATCATCGATATAAACATCATCAGAAGCAGAGACATATTTCAAACCTTCAGACTTCATAATATCGGGCCATGATTGTCTTCCTAGGGCCCACAGCTGCTGAAATACGAAGGACTTGTTCTCGTGAATTTCTTTAATGATAATTGTCCATTCAGCGATTTGCTCATCGGTATAAATGCCAGGAGCAGAGGTATATCCACCAGCAGCAGAAGAAATGAAAGTTCCTTCAGTGATAAGCAAGGTTCCTTCCCTAGAAGAACGCTGCGAATAATATTTCTTCACTAGTTCACTAGTTGGGAGATTTCCAGGACTTCTTAATCTGGTCAATGGTGCAAGAACAACTCTGTGTTTAATATCAAGCTTTCCAACTTTGATCGGCTTGAAAAGGTTTGTGTCTGCGTATGATTCAGCTTTCAAAGTCTTTTTGAATGGCATTTTGTGATGGTATACTCATTTTGGGAGAAAAAGAGCCTGATGGAATTTGGCTTACTTTTATATACTATTGGTAAAAAGACAGCAACCTAACCCATTGGAGAAGGTGAGCGGATATTTAGGTTCGGTTTGAAGATCGCACTAATAACAATATTAATAGCGATAGAAATATAACTGTAGCTGTAAATGGGTATCATAACTGTAGCTGTAAATGGGTATCTCTAACAACTACAAAGTGGAATTTGGCAAATTCAACCTGTGTTTGATTTCCTCAAAGTAAATAGGGGTATAAAGAAGACTGTTATTGTGTTAAATTTATTAAAAGTCTGGCTCAAAACTACTGGAAATTTTTCTCTGAGAAATTACGTGAATATAGCTAAACGTACACTAAGCAGGCTATAACTTGGTAACTGTAGCTTTGATAGCATCGATCACTTTGGAATGATATTGATTGCTTCCTGCAATAACACCTGAACTGTATAGGAATCTACCCTTGCTAAAGTCTAGTTCATTACCATCTATATCAGTCACAGTACCACCACTTTCAGTGATCAAGACGTTACCAGCAGCATGATCCCATACCTTCTCTTGGTAGCTTGCACTAACAGGCAGTCTCAAATACAATTCAGCTAGCCCCTTAGATAATGAACAGTATTTGACTTGAGAATCTAGATTCAAAGTTTGACCCACAGGTATTCCTAGATATTGCTTGATTTTAAATTGTTCATCATGGGAAGAGTGCCCCTTCTCAACACCTTCACAGACTCTTATATCAGAGGTTGAGTGCAAATCATTCCTCATATGTATTCTTTCTGATGCTGTAAAATCTTTTTCGACGACTGAATCATATAATTTTGAATAATATGAACCCTGTGTTTTAATTGCACTAAATAGGCCACCTTTGTAATTTGGAGATTCAAAGTTATCTGGTAAGTTTGGGCAACCAATGACCCCTAATTGGACAACACCATCGACAATCAATGCTAAACATACAGCATATTGATCACCTCTTAAAAACCCCTTTGTACCGTCAATTGGATCCAAAGCCCAAAATCTTCCGATTTTGCCACCTTCGGAAGAACCTTGGTCTATAATTTTGGCAACTTGTTCGATGGTTTCAAATTTAGGGCCTAATAGCTCCATGTTATCAGGATAATGCTGGTTATAAATATCATCATTCTTTTGCAGTTCACTCAAAATTTTAGAACTCAATTCTTTATTCCCCTCTAAATCTTTAGAGTCCTCCTCACCAATGATCTCATCTCCTGGAAAATTGTGCTTAATAGCATTGATGATTATTGCTTGAGCTGAGAAATCACCAATTGTGACTGGAGATTTATCATCTTTTGTAATAGTATTCGAAGCTCTGTTTGCCAGGATTTGTTGGGAAACAGCTCTTGTCAGTATTGATGCTTTCTGGACTGCCAGTCTAGCGATGTACGCCTCTCTTTCATAAACCATTGCTGTATAGGTATGCACAATTTCTAGAGCGACACAGGCAAAGATTCTTTCTTATTGATAAAAAAATTCACTAGCCACGAAAGTGTGGCCAAAATACAAATAAAGCCTACCCGGATTTGGCTAATTCAAATCACGTGATAAAATTACATAATGATTACATAATAAATAATTAGATAATCTTTCTGAACAATCCCCTGAAAATTTCAACGAAACTGGAAATTTATCTCTCAGTTTTGAAGGAATCAAATCAGTTTCTGCGTTATTGAAGTCATTGGAGAAGAACAAAAACTTAACTGGACTGGTATAAATTGATCTTCTCAAATTAACGCATCTTCAAGCTGAATTATTTTGACCCTTTACTTCTGAATTCTTAGTGTGTTTTTTTTTTGCTTTGTGTGTCACCTATTTTTTTGAGCCCACATATAATAAATTCTTACAATTTTGACACATATTTTTTCGAAATCAGAGAAAGAAGCGTTTTGATACTTTCAACCTCCCACACTTCCATTCGAATCTGTCTGTGTTCTCTTGAAGAAGAGTATGACCTCCGGTTCTGATACTGTTTTGGCTGTTCCTCAGAGTTTTGGTCCTGATTCCGTTATTAAAGGTTTCAAAGCCGATTTAACATCACTTCCACTCTCACCAACATCTACAGATAATAACACACCTGACAACATAGTTTGGAAAGATTTAGGCCAATATTTAGAAACATTAACTGAAGTTAGGTTTGAAGATTCGAAGTTTAAGAATAATCTAGATATAAGCCAACCTTTGAACACAGTTATCTCTTATAGAATTTGCAACATCTGCAATAGACCAATTTTAACTCATCATCTATCAAAACATATCAACATCTGTCTCGCAATGAAACAACAACGAGAAAAACAAGCTACAGAATCTACAATAGCGATAGATGATAAACCAATAAACAATAAGAAGAGAGTGAGAGATCAAACTCCATTAGAATCGGAAAATAATACACCGACGCCTAAAATATCAAAGCTTAAGAAGAACAAGAAAGATTCAAGTACGATACCATCGACAATTTCAAAGAATAATAAAAAGAGAACAACTTCCAAAAACAAAGGTCCCGTTGACGTTGAAAAACAATGTGGGGTTGTACTTGCTAGTGGTGGATTCTGTGCTAGATCATTAACATGCAAGACACATTCCATGGGTGCCAAAAGAGCTGTCCCTGGTCGTTCCGCTCCTTATGATGTCCTGCTTGCTGCATATCAACACAAGAATCAAGTTAAAATTGCCGGCCAAGCTGCAAAGGCACAAGCCGATAAGGATGAGTTGATCCATGGGGGGTCTGCAACATTGGACTCAGATGAAGAAACTCAACAAGTGCTATCTGGTGTTTCAAGATCTTTCCCATTACCGCTAGAGAGAAAGAACTTAGTCCCTACCAAAATTCGTACTAATTTCCTGAGAATGAGAGAGATGTTTGCCGGAGCAATATTACCAAGGATCACAAACTCAAATGGTGTTGGTGGTATGAATGGTCGTACTGCACTATTAGATATTGACAAGTCAAACGAGCATCTATTCCTAGTTAGAGCTCCGCAAAGGATAATGCTGAATAAGAATAATATTCAACAGCCATCTCCTTCCACTAATGGACAGCAACTTAATGGCACTACAAATAATAGAAATACAGTACCGGGATCACAGTCTCAGAATATCCAACAACAAGCTGCGTTGTTGTCTCAACAGCAGAGAAGTGCCATTTTAGCACAACAACAAGCGAGACAGCGAGCTGCTCAAGCTGCACAGGCTCAGTCCGTTCAACATGGTTAATGATGTCTTGCTTAGTCTGTTTTTTTTTTGCTTTGTTTATGTGCATTTTGGGTGGATCGGTGATCAATTGTTTGACTATTAATTGTTTTGAAGTCTGATGTTTGCTTTCTCTATTTTTTGAGTTTTTAAGTTTTTCTACGTTGTTTGTTTTTTTAAGTTTGTCTAGGTTGTTTATAAGTTTATGTTTTGTCATTATACATGTAGTTCAATTGTGACCGAAGAACTTGATAGAAACTTCAAAGCTATAATATATATCACCACCATTTTATAAACCAGGAAGAGTCAATGTAATATAACAAACTAATTCCTAGGAATCCTAAAAGTTGAAAGATTGAGGGTGGGAAGAATAAGATAATGATAACTGCATATGAGTATAATGTTTCGTAGTTTTGATGCAGGTACAAGAAAACTGGTACTTTCCATAGATGTACTAAGATTTCCCAGGTATATCTCTTGGAAGGCTTTCTCAAAGTTTTCAGCATATTTACTTCGAATCCTTGTGTCATTTTTTCTCTTGTAAATTTCTCTTGTATTTGACTCAATCCGTTCTTCACAATCTTTTCTTTAGATAAACCTAATGATGCTTGTAATTTAACACTCCATGATTTAGAATCACTTGGTTCTAACCAACCTGTACCATTTATTGGATCGTCATCAATCGAAATGATGGATTCTGTTGGTCCACCATTGTTAACTGCAAGGATTGGTGTACCAAATTTCATGGCTTCCAATGGAACAATTCCAAAATGCTCAAAGGATGGAGTATATAGTAATAGTGAAGATTGTGATAAAAGATGTTCCTTTAGATTAGATGAGATGGAAGGGAGGAATAAGACATCGTAGGAGAGTGATTCCTGGGAAAATTTGGAGTATTCATGACTGAAAATTGTTTGGAATTCTAGGTTTAAGTCCGATGATAGTTTCTCTAGATTTTGTAAGTAGGACTTGTTTTCTTCTAGCTGTGAATCATAACCTCCAGTAATGACAAGTTTAACATTGGTGTTTGATGATTTTTGAGCGAATAGTTTGTATGCGTTGATAGCTAATTCGATGTTTTTCTTTTTTTCAAATCTATTTATACTTAAAAAGAATTTTGAATCTCCAATTAAATCTTTGTAAACAGCCTTAGTTTCAGCAGTTGTTGTCTCTTTTGCGGTATCAACACATGGGTAAATAACATCAGGAATGCTAATATCCTTAATCAATTTGAAAGTTTCGTTGTAGATCGATTTAGTAAAGTTCGAGTTGACGACAATGCTATCTGCAACACCAGTTGAAAATTGTTCATATAAATCAAAAGGCAACCTGTATAGACTTCTGATGAGTCCATCGTGTTTAGCTAATTTTTGATCTGGGAAATGACAATAAAACAATATTCTTGAATTCTTTTCCTGAAACAGATGCAAAATTGGAAGACAAAAACTTAGTTGGTCCACAATAAAATAGTCGTATTCTGAAATTTCCCCATTGATGATCATTGATAATATTAGCACCAGTTGTCTTAATATGGCAAAGACGATTTTGAACTTGTTGACAAACTGAGTTGGAAGAAAATCTCCATATACAGTAACTTTTAATTCATCTTTCTTGATTTCTTCAAAACAGTGCGATTTATCACAGTGAGAGGTAAATATAGTAACCTTGTGTCCCTCCTTTTGTAAACCATAAGCAGCATCGACTATAAGTCTTTCGGCACCTCCAATACCCAAATCAGGATGGATAAAAGCAATTTTCATTGTTTGTTTGGTTAGCACAAAATTGTAAATTCTCAGGAACAAAAGTAATCAAATGACCGTCTTTTTATAGAGAATTGACAAACTTTTTCACTCTGCAGTTTAGATTATTGATACACGTTTCTCAAAATTGGCACAAGACATTTTGAATCATTATAAACATTACAAAATCATCAAATCGGGCAATTACCATATTTAATTATTTCATTTACCCTCTCTTCAGTCACATGACTTAATGGTTTAGCCCGCATCTCATCAGAAAAAAAATTTAGTGAAATCAAAGAAACCAGTAGGGAAGCGTCAATTTGTAAAAGCTTTAATTCTCAATAATCAACTTATTTATAACAGCCAGTTTTACGTTCAGTTTCCAAAGTTATTTCTCACACATACATTACTTGAATCTGACGTCCTAGTTTCATTTGTTGCTCTATAGATTTGCATATAAATACGCTATTCATTATGAGTTTGACTAATCAGATTACTCAAACATTATATGATGTACCGTCTGGGTGGTATTTATCGTTGGTACTAGCGTTATATTATATAACTGGTGGTAGAATAACAATCGTGCTATTAACTTCTGTTATCTATTTATTATTTATCAAAAAAGCATCAGATCCACTTTCATCGACTCTACAGTCCGCAAAACAACAAGAGCATAAACATAAACATAAGAATGGTAAAACTGGCAGCTGTGGTGCTGCGTGCACTTGTAAAGACAAGCAAACAAAACAAAAAAAGACTTTATCAGGATTAAAGGCTAAGAAAGGGATGGTGACATCCAACAAATCCACTCAACAATCAAATGATGATCTAGCCATTGATTTCACCTCAGCTTTTTCCAAACCGCAGTCGGCACAGATTGCTTCAACTGCTTCAGCTGCTAAAAAGACCAAAACTAAAAGAGTCCCTAAGTTAATCAAATCTACAGGAGCAAAAAGAAAGATTCCACCAAAAGCTTGGACTCAAGCTAATACCTCTTTACTAGATTCAAACGTTATGATTTTCTATTCATCACTAACCGGCTCTTCTGAAAGATCAGCTAAGAGACTTAATGACCAAATTTTATCAATTCCAAACTCAAATATCAAATCTCAGATCCTTAATCTTGACGATATCACAGATCTAGATGACTACTTTGTGAAAGTACCAAATGTGGAGAATCTGATCTACTGTCTTATTCTACCTTCGTATGATGTTGACTCTCCAATTGACTATTTTTTGCAAACCTTAGAGGAAACATACCAAGATTTCAGGGTTGATAAATATCCTTTAAAGAAATTGATGGGATTTACTGTTTTAGGTGTTGGTGACTTAGAGTCATGGCCTGAAAAATTTTGTTACCAAGCTAAAAAAACTGATTATTGGCTAGGTAAATTAGGAGCGAGAAGGATTTTTCCTGTCGGTGAAGTTTGTATTAAAACTGGAGGTGATTCTAAAATTCATGAATGGATAGATCTGTTTGTTGATGCTTTGAAAGATGATGAACCTATTTTGTTCGAATACAAAGACTCTGACAATGAAGAAGACTCTGACAATGAAGGTGCAGAAGGTGATTCAAGCTCAGGTGAAAGTGAGGATACGTTAGTCGATGTAGAAGACATGGGTAAAATAATAAAATCTTCCAATAATGAATCAGCCAGTAATGAAGCTAAAGAAATGGTTGCAAAGAACTCCCCAACTTACAATAGTTTGACAAAACAAGGTTACACAGTTGTTGGTTCACATTCAGGTGTCAAAATCTGCAGATGGACTAAATCAGCGTTAAGGGGCCGTGGTTCTTGTTATAAATTTGCATTTTATGGTATTAGGTCGCATCTTTGTATGGAAACTACCCCATCATTATCGTGTTCCAATAAATGTGTTTTCTGTTGGAGACATGGTACTAATCCGGTTGGTACCACTTGGAGATGGAAAGTTGATAAGCCGGAAGTTATTATTGAAGGTGCTTTACAAGGCCATTATTCCAAGATTAAACAAATGAGAGGGGTCCCAGGTGTTGTAGCTGAAAGATTTGCAGAAGCTTTCAGAGTTAGACATTGTGCTTTGTCTTTGGTTGGTGAACCAATTTTTTATGTCTACATTAATGAATTCTTACAAATGTTACATGAGAGAGAAATTTCAAGTTTCTTGGTGTGTAACGCCCAACATCCAGATCAATTAGAAACTTTAACCAAGGTCACTCAATTATACGTTTCCATAGATGCTCCAACAAAAGATGAATTGAAGAAAGTTGATAGGCCATTATATAAAGATTTCTGGGATAGAACCTTGAGATGCCTGGATATACTAAAAACTGTTCAAGCACATCAAAGAACCGTTTTCAGATTGACATTGGTTAAAGGGTTCAATATGAATGAAGTTAAAGGATACGCCGATCTAGTTGAGAGGGCTCGTCCATCTTTGATTGAGGTTAAAGGTGCCACTTTCTGTGGTTCTTCTGCTGGTAATGGTAATCCATTGACAATGCAAAACATTCCATTTTATGAAGAATGTCAAAGCTTTGTCGTTTCATTGACTGAGGAGTTGAATAAGAGAGGATTGGGTTATGGAATTGCTGCTGAGCATGCTCATTCGTGTTGTATCTTGATTGGTTCCAACCAATTTAAGATTGATGGAGAATGGCATACTCATATTGATTACCCAAGATTCTTTGAATTATTGAAAAGCGGTAAACCTTTTGACAAATTGGACTATATTTCAAAAACTCCAGATTGGGCTTTATGGGGCAGTGAATCTGCTGGATTCAATCCTGAAGATACTAGGGTTAAGAAGAAAGGTAAGAACAAGACACCTGCTAAGGTTGAGGAGTTATTTTAGACAACGATCAATACATAATATAAATTAAAGTATATTGGAGTATCATTAATTCATTTTTTTTTTATTCAAAATCTAATTCGTAAACCCCCATTTCCAAAATTTTAACGAGAACCCTGAGGTTTGGAGAGTTGACTTATCAGAAGCTGTTTTTTTCATTGATTTTTTAATCTTTAGTTGTTCTTGGACTTCTTTGACGATAACTGATTCAAAACATCTATCAAATTCCCTCTCAAGTATCAGGTAAAACTTTTGAGTTGACAAGGGCGCTTGTAAATTATAAGTTCTGATAGAATTGTTGATTAATCTGACCTTGTTCTCATACTCCTTGATTAATCTTTCTTTAAATTCTTTTTTCATTAAACGCTCATCAGGATTGAACTGTACCTCTATATGTAACTCCCATCTTTGCCTTAACTCTTTTCTGAAAGTTTCAATTTCAACATTGACACCACCCTGTTTTTCAATCCACGGAGGGGATATATTTTGTTTGATTAAAATATTATTTAGATGATGTTCAGTTCTATCCACGTGCGGTTTCAGTTCTACATCTAATTTCTTGCCTCTAGGTATGTTCTCAAATTGACCTTGTCTCATTGCTTCCTCAATTCTAGCATCTGCCAATGTCTTTATCTTATCGAAAGAGCCAATAGGCGTGAACCTTTCTTTGTAAATGTTTCTGAATGAAGAATCTTCATCAAGTGGTGCATTCTTATTGAGTCGATAATCCAAAACTGTTTCTTTTGCATTTGCTAATTTCTTGACAGATGACTTTATTTTCAATGGCTTGTGTTTATCAATCAGCATCCGTAAAGTTGAATCTTTTTGGTCTTCTTGACCAGACCATGGCGACGCACAGGCAATCTCTCTACTTTGCTTTCCAGCATAAGATGGGATATTGGCATATTGGATTGATTTTTGGTTCTCATATTGGAACTTCTTTAATGGCAAATCACGGTTGAGTTGCTGCAGTTTTGGATCCTGATCTATCAACGATTGGGATTTTTTACCTACTAAAGGATCGTCATCCTTAGCATATTCTGATTCAAGCTGTTGTAATCTTTGCGTGAATGCTTTCTCTATCTCTTTTATAGGCTTATTGGAGTAGAATTTGACTAATATTCGCCTTTCTAAAACCATTTGGGATAGATTCTTTAGTGAAAACTTGAAGATTAACGTTCTTCATCACAGAAAAAGCGAGGTAGTTCTTTTTTCCTTTTACGTAATCACTATGAACATATTTGTATTATTCTGCTATAGAAATGGGTTCAACCAGTATAATCTCTTTATTACTCACCCTAACATAACTGTTCTCTCTGACTACCTCACTTGCTATGGAAATATTCCTTTCAGTCACATATTCAGTCAATGGGGTGGATTCCAACATTTTAGATAAAAGTTGATATAACTGTTTAAACTCCCCATTGCTCTCATAGCTGCTATGTACCTTAGTCTTGAACTTTTCTACTAACCAATCGGGAGCGACGTCATTTTTTTCATCCTTGTTTAATGGGAAAGAGCTCATTATTAGCCAGAGATATAGCACAACATCAACAAAGTCTTGTGTTTCAATGTCTTCATAACTATTGAACCCAAATTGTGCCAAAAACCCCACTAATATTTCATCTCTTTTATAAATTTTCTTAAGTGTTAAAAAGCTCGATTTATATTGATGGAGTAATTCCTTTTCCCTTCTTTTGAGGGAACTCAATGCTAGTTTATAAATCTCCTTCTGCCCTTTTCTGTAAATCTCTGCTGTCTCTCTTACATGTGTGTCAACAATATTCTCGTCAACATCCTCAACATGTTGCTTTAATAAATATTCCTTGTGTTCTAAAGCACCTCTAAGTTTTTGTAAGGCCTCTAGATCGGCTCTTAACGTCCTCTTTTCCTCATCTTGGTTTTTGACTAAAAATTTGAATAATGCTAATAGATTCTCTGGAAGTAGGTCAGATCTGTTTATGAAAAACAGCAACCCATCTTTGAACTTGTCTTCTTTATCGTTGTTTGTTTCTGGGAGAATGTTCTGTTTTGGCAAAAAAGCGTGATGCGTATAGTCATCCAATGTTGGAATTTTAACACCGTAATCTTCAGCTTGTTTGATAACTTCATAAGGAAGCTTGATTCTTAGGGCAACAGAGTCATTGTTGTTACCTTTTATGACAAATCCGTATCCCATCAAAAGCTCTTCATTCCCTTTTGCCCCATAGTTGTTAAAAATTTCCTCACCTTGTTTCAGCAGCTCCTTATTGTGCAGTGTAAAGAATCTGCCGCTTGTCTTGGTTTCAAAATTCCAATCAACACTAGTAGAGTTATCATGGTTTAATAAGTCAATTAAAGGAAGCAATATTGCCTGTCCATCTTTAGCATTTGGATCGATAATATAATGGGGAAAGGCTCTGGAGGTAAAAATGATAGATGACCACAGATAAGCAGCGAAACTAGTCCAGCTGGTAACATCTAATAATTTCGCAACCAGTTCGTCTCTATTAAGATTAGAAAGCGTCTGGGAAAAGTTCAGATCGTCGACAAATTGTCCAGAAGTTTTGAAAGCTGACGGTAATAACTCAACTATAGATTTCCATTCTTCTAAAATCGATTGAAACTTGGCATTAAGTGACCCTCCAAGGTTTGTGTTTTGCAACAATTTGGTCTCACTAGAGTTCCAGTAAAATGGAGAGTTTGTTTGTCTTCCTAGTGGTAACAGGCTTACATATGGCTCGAAAAATTGGGTTAGATTTTTCTCATTCAATATAGTTGGTGATTCTCTATCAAACTTGAGCTTTGCCAATAGCAGTTTCAAGGGCCCGTTTGGGTTTACTAACTTACTGCTATCAATTCCAAAGTAGTTATCAGAAAGATCCGATTGTATAATTAACTCCACTGGGATTTGCAGTTGTGGGATTAGCGATGGTTTAGATTGATCTTGCTTTGAAATAGCATAAACTCCACGGTCTTCAGAAAACTCAAATTTTAATGAGTGGTCTATATAGGACCCATTAGAGACTGACCAATCAATCAGTGCTTTTATCTTCGAATCAGCCATCTCAAGAAACACTAAAACTGTATAATAAGTTAAATGCGAGCCAAAGTCCATAATGAAGGAAAAAAAAATGGAGAGAAAAATTACCCTCGAAACTCATGTTCAGTAAGGTCGGGATTTGTTTGTTTACATTTCAAAAAATTCGCAGATCTAATGTTTGGTACTTACAAAAGTTTCACAAATTCACCGAAATTCCAGTAGTTGAAAAGACTTTTGAAAGCTTTACAAAGGCTCAGTACTATTTAAACCTACAGTCCATCTACGGTAGAATGTCTTTAGAGAAGAGGCTGTCGCTTGAGCAGCAGAGAGAGCGAGTGAGTTTCTGTGCATCTCAAAATATAACAACAACAATTAACAAAGTTCGACAGGGAGTCAGAAGATCTATCAATAATGGAACTTTGAACCAAAATAGAGGTAGGCCTCCTCTCACAAAAATACAACTAAATAATACCACTCGTTTGAACCAAAGGTTATCAACATCTTCATCTTCAAAAACTCACCAAATTCCATCTTATATGGCCCCTACAATTGCAGCTTCTGCAAATAACACTTCACCTCGTCGTATGCGTCGAAGCTCGCAGACTACAAATACATCAACTGAAGATAAACAGAAAAGAGTGTCAAATATAAGGAAATCTGCTACTCCTTTGAGTATATTACAAGAGGCAAATGTACCTTTAAGGGAATATAAATTGGAGGATTTTGAGATTGGTAGAAAATTGGGTAAAGGTAAATTTGGTAAAGTTTATTGTGTGAGGGATAAAAGAACTGGGTTCGTCTGTGCTTTGAAAGCAATGGAAAAGAAGGAATTAATGGAATACAAGGTTGAGAAACAATTTAGAAGGGAAGTTGAAATTCAATCACATCTAAGACATGAGAACATATTAAGATTATATGGTTATTTTCATGATTCAACAAGAGTCTATTTGATTTTAGAATATGTCATTTACGGCGAATTATACAAATATCTTAGAAGAAAGAAGAGATTTAATGATATAACTGCATCACATTATGTGTATCAAATGGCTGAAGCGTTATCACATCTACACACAAAACATATCATTCATAGAGATATAAAACCAGAGAATATTTTATTGGGGTTTGACAACATTATCAAGATTAGTGATTTCGGTTGGAGTGTACATGCTCCATCTTCAAAAAGATCAACTATGTGTGGTACTTTAGATTATTTACCGCCAGAAATGGTCGAAGCAAAAGATCATGATTACAGAGTTGATGTTTGGGCTTTGGGTATACTCTGTTATGAGCTGTTAGTTGGAACCCCTCCATTTGAAGAAGAATTCAGAGACTCAACTTACAGAAGAATTGCTAAGGTTGATTTACGTATTCCTGCTTTTGTTAGTACAGATGCTGCCGATCTTATTAAAAGATTGCTACAATATGATCCAGAAAAAAGGTTTCCACTGTCTGAAATCAAGAATCATCCGTGGATCCTGAAGAACAAGCCATTATGGCCCCAGAAACGCTTGTCTACTTAAAAAAAGATTAATGATACCCGCCTACAGCAGTTCATAACTTTATACACTAACGAAACTTGAAAAAAGACTTTGTAGCCTGAGGTTCTTCTATATACAATAAAATCTATGATGAAGAATTTACGACTTGTGATTTTCTAGACTTAACAGCTCTTTTCAACCAAGGCTTTGTCTTTTTATCAGTGATGACAAAAACACGACCACTTTGGTTCATTCTTCCAGTTCTCCCAATTCTATGAATGAAATCAACAGATGTAGAAGGAGCATCATATAAAACAACGTTTCTCACGCCAAAGAAATTTAACCCTCTTGCTAAAATATCAGTTGTTATCAACACTTTCAATTTTTTCAAATCTTTTTGGGGTTTGATTTGCTTCTTAATCTTGATATTTGAGTTTGGAATATACTCATATTCATCTTCTTCGTGCTTCAAATCGGCTGGTTCTTGCTGATACAATGGTTTTGGAGGATTGATAAATGCAGCGATTTTTTCTGATCTATCTTCAGGTTTATCGTTTCCTGTCAATCCAACAACATCATGATTGTAAATCTCTTTCAATTTTAGCACCAATTTCTCGACGTCTTCTTTGTTGTTTACAAAAACAAGACACCGTTTTTCAAAGTTTTGTTCTGTGCCATCTTTATGTATTGCGTATAAAGTTTGTGCCAAAGCTTTCAGTTTTGAACCTTGATAAGGTGAAATTTCAGAATCAACTAGGTGAAATTTGATATTTTTTGGAATACGATGTAAGACTGGGGAGATCAACAGATTTGGCTCAGAATGTGGAAATATTTTGGAAATGGCTTGGTTGAATTGATTGGAGATTGTAGCTGAACAGAAAATCAACCTGTTGACGTTGAACATGTTCTTAATTGATTCATAAGTCAATTCAATGAACGATCTATCCATTAATGTATCTGCTTCATCAACAACAAGAAACTTCACTCCTGAAAGTACATGCTCTGGTCTTGAAATAGATCTGATGTTTTTGATCGTATTCAATTTACCTGGTGTTGTGACCAGAATATCAATTCTGTTTCTAAAAGCAGCGATAAATTCGGTGTGTGATGTGTTAGTGTCCCATTTGAAACTGTTCAGATCTAAATCTTGCTTCAAATCTTTCACATTATCATAAACCTGACTGACTAGCTCGTGGGTAGGAACCAATATAACTGATCTAATCAAGGCTTTCGATGATAGCCTTTCCCAATCGGTGATTTGTTCCTGTTGTTTCAAATATTCGATCAAAACTGCTAGATATGCCCATGTTTTACCAGATCCTGTTTCTGCTGCTATTGTATATGTCTTTAGGTTCTGTTCCATTAAATGTTTCACAACCTGGTGAATTGTAATAACTTGGATCTTAGAAGGTTTTATCTCTAAATTTTCTAAATCTTTAGAAGTTGATGGATTCTCAAAATTACGAGAATTTAAAACAGTTTGCTTGGCTATTTGACTTGTGACAGTGTTCCTAACTTCATGTGACAGTTTTAATTCGGCAAATGTTGTGATTTTGTTCGTCAAATTCTCTGGTCTTTTCAATTGATCTTTGCTGAAAGTCTCTAAAATTGGGAATTCAAAAGCATCTCTATTTTTTGGTTTCGATTCCCTTTCTGCCGTCTTTTTACGTTTCATCAAAGGAGTCAATTCTTTCTTTGTAGGCTCAGCCGTTTCCATTGGCTTTTTCTGAGTTTTAGCGACTATGAGTCTTTTAAATGGACTTTTGTATGTGATTGGTGATGAAGAAAAGCATCTTCTGGGTATTAGCCTATTTCTGGCAGTATAAAGCATTTTTAAAAGGCAAAAATTGGAAAACAGAGTAATGTTAACAGTTCTAATTCACTGCAATCAACAATACACACTCCAAATAGCAATGATAGTTTCAAACTTCACGCTTTCTAAACCTCATCTCTAAAAAGCGCCAAAATCAAAAGCTAGTAAAATTCTTTTTTTACAGAGTGAATCCGCGAATTTTTTTTATTATTTTGATGATTTTCCAGAAATTGAAAAATTCGTCGAGCTTTTTTAAATAGAAGTTGGCTTAAAGAAAGCAGCAGAAATGTCCTCCTTGAACGAATTACTGAAGAAATTGGAGGTTTTCAGTGCTTCTGAAAATCACCAAGAAGTATTTGAGTCTAGTTTTGAGATCCTCAAGAATTCTCCCCACGACGAGAGAGCTCTCAGATTAACGGTGGTGTCTTTGATCAACTTGGATCAGTACTTGAAAGCGTTCAATGTGTTAAAGAAATACAACCAGATTGATCACTCCTCTATCCTGTTAGAGAAGCTATACATTTTTTACAAACTAAACTTGAATAAAGAACTAACTGAAGAATTTGCTAAATTAGATGCTACGGATTATCAATACTCAAGAGGGTTATTACATTTAAAGGCTCAATTCTATTACAGGATTGGAGAATTCAACAATGCCTTGCAAATATACCACTCTTTAATCAAAAAGACCTCTTCAAATAATTCAGAATTTTTAGATTTGAGTGTCAATGAGCGTGCTGTGTTATCAGACTCTTATCAAATCAACTCCTCTTCAAAGGCAAACTCAAATCTACCAACAACATCCATCGTTGATGATTCTTATGACTTGATCTTCAATGAATCTTTGATTCAATTGGGTCTGTCAAACTATGCTAAATCATTAGAACTGTTGCAACTGGCAGAATCGAAAGCTAAAGAAGCTAACCAAGACCCAGAAGAACAATTAAATGAATCGTTACCAATTATTATACAACAAGCCTATGTCTATCAACTTATAGGTGAAATTGATAAATCAAAAGAAATCCTAAACTCATTAAACTCCATTAATATCACTGATGGTTTAAACAAATTAATCCTCAATAACAACTTCATCGCATTGAATGAGTCTATTGATGCTCATCTAACTTACAAAGAACTAGCATTCCCTAACTCAATCAACGATCTTACTTCAAGATTGTCAGTTATTCAAAAATCACAACTTATTAAGAACTATCTAAGACTTTCAACAAAGATCGGTAAATCTATCAAAAATTCTGACGGTTGTTCTTCAAATGATATAACTTCAAAGGCCTTCCTAAGTTTGATCAAAAGTACAATTTTATTAGATCAAGACGACATTGAAACACAAGCCAAAAAGGCTTTCAAATATGCTAAAAGCTCTAAAACTTTAGAATCTGCATTGCTTGCAGCTCAGCTGAATGCTAATGCTAATAAAATAGATACTGCTATTAATATCTTGGAATCACTGCCATTGGAGCAAAAAGTTATACCTGGTGTTGCCAGTACTTTATTGTCATTTTATGAACACTTGAATAGCAACAAAAGAAAGATTTCTCTATTCAATCAAGTTTATGATTACTATTTTGAGCATCAACTGCTATTTAAAGAAAACTTTGACATTTTTGAATTTTTAAAAATTTTTAGTTTCAAGTTATGGGATTTATCACATGATACTTCTAAAAAACTACTGGAATTACTAAACGACTATTACCAAGATGAGTTGATCTCTGTTGTTCTTGAAGATACTAAACCAGAAGGATTAGAATCTATCGAATCGTTGACATCTTCTTACAAAATTGACGATTTAGTTAAAGAGGGTATCGAGGAGATTTCAAAACAAAGTGTTATTTCATCCACCCCATACAAAGTTATCAAGAAGAGAGCTCAGAAGAGAAATAAACTACCTCAATCATACGATGAAAACAAACAGCCAGATCCAGAAAGATGGTTACCACTTAAGGATAGAAGTTATTACAGACCTAAAAAGAGTAAAAAGGTCAAGGCTAAAGAGATTCAAACCCAAGGTGGTGTTGCTGACAACACAACAGAAGAAAGTTTGGTTTCAAAAGTTAAACAAGTCGCACCTGCCATCAAGAAGAACAAAAAGAAAGGTCGTAAATAAAAATACTTCACATGACTTCAATTTTAACATAAAACTAATGTACATTTTTTTTTTTTTGCTTCTTTTTCCAATTCCGCTAATCTATTTACGTGAATAAGGTATCCTCTTCTCTTAAGTATTCACCAATATCACTTTGTCTAAATGCAACAATTGCAGTTGGTTGAAGATTCTTAGATTCCACAGTTGATTTAGCACTAACCCCAAATCCTAGAGCGGAATCGTGCATTGAATATATTATGACACCAGCATGTTCAGGTATATCATCAGACATTTTGCCAATGTGAGCTTTCAAGACATGGTTACCGTATAAAAATGGCATCTCACCATTTGGTTTGATCCAGATCTTATACTTAGCATATTGAGATAGAATTTCTAATGAAGTGACGTGTAATTTGAATTTCCCACTCTTGGTGAATTTACCCAAACATATTCCCAAAGACATCAAGTTTGGTCTAGCTATGGAAGTTGCGAATTTAGAAATTTTATCAGAAACGTAATAGACACGGTCTTTTTGTAGTCTGAAGACATGAGGATCTTCTTTGTTGTCTACTAAGTAAGCAATGTTTCTACCAATATAGTTAGCAAGCTTTTCAAACACGACTTTAGTTTCTTCCTCAGTTAATGGTCTCATTTCAACACTCTTTTCTCTCTTTCTCTCTATTTGGGATTATGTGAAAGCTTTCTTTTGATAAACTTTTCATTTTAAAGCTCATCGCATTATTAAATTTTTCCAGGAATTAAATTCCGGGTAATATCATATGCCATAGTTAATTTCCTTATTTGGAGTTTTCGCGGAGTGATAGACAAATTTTTTTTTTTTCCTGTGCGATGAGCTTTGAGATTTCAATTTAATACCTATCTCACAAACTTTTAAAAGACCTCTAAACCTTCAATATGAGTGATGTTCAAAGCAATATGGACCAACCTGGCGAGGATGCTTACAAAAGAGGCCAAAGATCTAAATGGTCTAAGGCCAGAAAGTCAGACTTCAGGGATAAACCAAACAAGAAACAAAAATTTAACAAAGAAGCGTGTGTATGTCTTTAAGCTTTCTAAACCTGGAACTGGTAGAACTAACTTTTTGAAAACAGAAATAGAAGAGAAGACTGGAACTCAAGAGAGCCTGTTGCACCAATTCTAGACGAGAATGGGAACCCTATCAAGAAATTCCCTAAAAAAAAAGTTGCAGTTATGATCGGTTATTGTGGTGCTGGTTATCATGGTATGCAAATAAATCCTCCTCAAAAGACAATTGAAGGTGATTTGTTCGATGCTTTCATTAAAGCTGGTGCAATCTCTCCTTATAATGCAGATGATCCTAAAAAGTCAGGTTTCATGAGAGCAGCTAGAACTGATAAGGGTGTTCATGCTGCTGGTAACTTAATCAGTTTGAAATTGATTCTTGAAGACGAAGATCTTTTGAAAAAAATCAACGATAATTTACCAGAAACCATTAGGGTTTGGGGTGTTGAAAGAACCAACAATGCTTTTGATTGTAGAAAGATGTGTGGCTCGAGAGTTTATGAATATTTAATTCCAACTTACTCTTTCATTGCTCCAAGACCAAATACTTTCCTAGCCAAAAGAATAAAAGAACAAGAAATTCAATACCCTGGTATCACAAGAGAAGATCCTGAAAGTGTTAAATTTTGGGAAGAATATCAAAAAAAAGTTGATGAAGCTGGTTTTACTGAAAAAGAATTAACACAAATCCGTGAATTCAAACCGATCTCAAAAGAAGAATATGATGAAAATGATGAGACCGTTAAATTGGTCAAAAAATTTAAATCAATAGAGTATAATTTGAAGAGATCTTTCCGAATTTCAAAAGATAAGGTGGACCTAATGAGATCAGCAATGAATGTTTACATTGGTCATCACAATTTCCATAATTTCACTTTGGGTAAAACATTTAAGGATCCAAGTGCCGGTAGATATATGAAAGAAATCACTGTTAGTGATCCATTTGTCATTGATAACACTGAATGGTGTTCCATAAAGATTCATGGACAGTCATTCATGCTGCATCAAATTAGAAAAATGATTTCAATGGCCACCTTGACTGTTAGAACTGGCTGCCCAATAGAAAGAATTTCTGAATGCTTCAAGGCTGAAAAGGTGAATATTCCAAAAGCTCCAGCTTTAGGTTTACTACTGGAACAGCCTGTTTATTCTGGTTACAATGATAGATTGAAAGACTTTGGTTATAACCCAATAGATTTCAAGAGATATGAAGAAGAAATGAATGCTTTCAAAATGAAACATATTTATGATAAAATCTATTCTGAGGAAGTTCAAGAAAACATTTTTAATGCCTTTTTCAATTTTATCGATACTTTCCCAAATGATGGTATTTTTGATTTCTTAACTGCCAAAGGTATAACTAAACTAGAGGGAGATCAACTTAAAGAAGTTCAAATCCCAAACCAGAAAGAACCAGAAACCAATAATGAAGATTAGAAAATGCACTATTTTCTTTGCCTTGTATACTACTATAACACACTCAGAATCTAGCGATAACAGTGAATAATTAGATAAACATAATGAATGTAGTTTTATCTACACGTATAATGGTGTACCCCGGAACTCAAAAATGATATCACGTGTTAGTTTTCAGTTCCGAACGCATTTTAAATTTTTCAGCTTTCACCGAAAAATTCATCAAAATTCATCAGAATTACGCTGAGAAGACCACGTTAAGCTCAGATTTTCTTAGGAAGCACAATGCTTAGATTAGCTAGTCTCCGTTCCTGTTCAGTAAGGGCTTTCCACACGTCTCCACTGGTAGAAGCTGCCAAAACAACAAAAGTTAAGGCCATTGCGCAAGGCTTCAAGAAAGGTGGTGAAGGTAAAAGATCAAAGAAGCAAGCAGGTAGTTTTAGATTTTTCCAAGAGCATGTTCACACAGGGAAATTCAACTCAAAAGCTCCAGAATTGTCAAGTCTTGGGAAATTTGAAGGGGAATTAAAAGTTGGTGATGTTGTTGGATTCTCAGAGTTACAATTAAAGAAACTTATCTTGAGTGGGAGCTTCAAAAAAGATCAATTCAATGAATTATTCCAAAAACCAATATCATTAATCAGACAAGAAACTAAACAAATTGAATCCTTTTTGAATAAAGCCGTTGAATCATCATCTGTTGAAAATAGAATATGTTTGGTTGGTGATCGTGGTATTGGTAAAAGTGCATTATTAACCCAAGCTCAAGCCATTCTATCAAACAAAGAAAATTCAATCATATTACCTATCCCATACGCATTAAAATTAGTTGATGGATCTAGTGATTATTTATACGATAAAAATTCTGAGATTTATGTTCAACCAATGTACCTAAAGAAATTGTTAACTAAAATCTTAAAAGTTAACAAGGATCACTTCAGTGACTTAAAACTATCAAAAGAATATCAAATTGAGAGTCATTTGAAAAACAGACAACCATTGAAGTTCAATACTGAAAACACATTATTAGATTTATTAGAAGCAAAAGCGTTCCCAAGACAACGTGGTTCAATTTTCCAAATCTTAATTGACGAATTGTCAAAACAATCATTAAAATCAGTTTTCTTTATTGTTGACAACTTTAGCGCTTTAACTTCCAATACCAGAACACAATATCGTAATGTTGAAGCAAAACAATTAAAAGTTGATGAACTACAGATCACTAAAACAATTTTGGATTTCACAAGTGGTGTCAAATCTTTCCCAAAAGGTGGTGTAATTCTAGCGACCTCATCAGATGACAAACCATCAATCACATTACAGGCTGGTTTGGGACTCATCACACCAGATCCATATGCTAAGACATCTCAATTCGATAGAGAAATATCAGCCAAACTAAAAGATGTCAAGGTTTTCAAAGTTGGAAAACTAAGTAAGGAAAACGTCGGCAGTTTGGTGGATACTTTGATTGAAGCAGATGCTTTCACTACCAGAGAATTGGAATCTAGTTCAAAAGAAGAATTAGTCAATAATAGATACGTTTTGAGTGGGAACGGTAATCCCTTAGAACTGTTTAGATCGATCACCATGTTCTATTAGCGAAATCATTGTATAGAAACCATAAAACTTCATGTAAATATAAGTTCAAGAAAACATACGGAGTACTGGGTATCTATAATATTTTTTTGTAGATTCAGCTACTATTATTACAATACTTTTTTTTGAACAAACTTAAACAATCATTCAGTTCTTGGCTTTTTATGTCCATTACCAGTCTCATCATCATCATCATCATCATCTGAATTATCTCCATCATCATACGTTGGAATAGAATCATCTGTTGGTCTTTTCCTCGTTTCCTGTCTATTTTGCTGTTGTAATGGTTGTGGTTGTGATTTTCTATGCTGATTTTTTCTTTCAAATTCACGTTGTTTCCAAGTTCGTTCAATATCTCTCGAAATGTTCATCAAGTCTTCTTTTGAGACAGCATCTTTTATACTTTGTAAAACCTTCTTGACGATAGATGAATGATTTCCATTCAACTTATCATCTCTGAATCTCAACACTCCCCACTTTTCGTTTTCATCTCTATTACATTCAACAATTCTCTCTTCTAATGGCTCATTTAAACTCTTTAATTTTTCCCATTCATCATCTGAGATTAAAATGTGGTCAAAAAATGCGTATCTATCTTCCCCTTGCCAAGAATGTAACTCAAATGCAGGCTTTACTTCATAATTCGGATACGAACGATCTGGATCTCTTTCATCTAAATCTTCATCAATGAATAGTGGGATATTCAAATGTAGTTTGAAATCAATGGTATTCTCTTCACTTGGTTTCCATTTCAATAACGTCTGATCAGTACCAAAGACATATGGAGTCTCACAGCATGTGAAAATCAAACCATCAGAGATATGACCTAAATGTTTCATACTTTCAAAAACTTTAGGTATTTTATAAGCCTCATGCATGTTTTTCATTGAAACTTTAAATGGGAAATGTTCAGTTTCTTTTGGATGGTTTTCTCTTAGTTTGAAGTAGGGTTTAAAAAAATGTTCTCCAAGATAACCCAATCTACTCTGAAGCTTTCTTTGAGTCAAATCTTTCCCATTTACCGCAAGACAATCAAACATCAAGTATCTTAGCTCTTTAGCACCATCAGTAGGTCTTTTAGATATAACTAACTCGCCATCTATCAAAGTACCATTGTGACAGGTATTTTCATCCTCAGGAGTTGGAAAATGAACATCGGGAATCCTATAAAATTGATTTTCTCTAGTTACCAGAAAAACAGCCTCTTCCTGATTTGGATCTAGCAAGCAGAACATTAAGCAACGCAATCCATCTGATTTCTCGCACACGAAATAATCTTTTTCTAGAAGGTTTCCCTTGATATGTCTTTCTTGAAAAGAAACTGGTTGAGATCCAACGAACCCATTATGTCTTCTTCCTATAAGTTTTGATATTTGCTGTTGCAATTCTCGGGCTATTTGTTCTGGTATGAGCTCTCCTGGGATCTCCGGGAAGTCTCTTTCCTCCTGTAACATTTCTGGCCGATGCTTAAAAACTGCGAGGTGTTTTCTGTTTGTGTTTTATTTGTTTTTGTTTTTGTTGGTATTTTTTTTCGCTTATTGAAATGAAAGTTTGTATGAATTACGTCAGCCATTCTTATGTAATAGAAGGATTTGAGGTTCTCTTCTAATTTTAAAGTTATCATATCTAATCAATAAACAGTTGAGTGACATTCTGGCTAAATATGCCTTAAAACATATGAAGACCAAAGACTTCCAGCAAGTTTATTACGAATTGTGTCCATTTTAGTAAATATATAGTAGCTAAGAACGTCACCCTCCTCGAGATTTTACTTATATTCGCGAATCAAACTTACTCAGCAGAAAATCATCATCTTTATTATACTGTCATAAATAGAAAACCATTTGAAACAACGCTTTTGTTATAAAAGAGGCTGCGTTCGTTCTTTGGTTTTCTTTTTGAGCTGCTCGAGGTTCTTTCCATGAACTATATCTAACTTGGCGTTTTGCGATTTTTCATCCTTTTGTTTTCCCGTCAATCTCAAGCTTCAAAGAACACCAATGAGCATCCGCCGTGACAATAACACTCTAGGACGGCTCAACTCATCGCGTCCTAGCGGTGCCTCTAATAATAGACCCCGTCTATCACCTTTGCACGGCATCTCTAAAATGTCTGATTATGAGTTTAATGGAAGACTAGGACAAGGTTCGTTTGGTGTAGTTTTCAATGGAACTGATAAAAGAGTTAAAAAGCTAGTTGCCATCAAATTAATTCTACAAAAAGAGAGTGAAAACACTTTCCCTGTCACTGCTTTTAGAGAAATTGAGATATTGAAATTTTTGAGAGATGTAAACGTTGTTGAGTTATTAGATTTGATTGTTGATATCCCTCCTGCTAGCTTTTTCCTGGAACATCTGCCAAAGAACGGAGTACAATATAAAAGAGAGAAAAGTGTTTTCATGGTATTTCCTTACATGGCTTATGATTTATGCGGTATATTAAGAAATGATTCCATTGAATTATCCGAAACTGATAGAAAGTCTTTAATGCTCCAATTATTCAGAGGTATCGATTTTATCCATAAAAAACGTTACCTTCATAGAGATATCAAATCTGCCAACCTATTAATCAATCATGAAGGTGTACTAAAGATTGGAGATTTTGGACTAGCCAAAAATTATAAAGGTCCACCACCGACATTAAATAGACCTGGTGGTGGTTTTACTCCGTTGACCGAAATCGTTATGACCAGATGGTATAGAGCTCCAGAAGTCTTATTTGGCAACAGAATGTATACAACTGCTATTGATTTGTGGGGGATTGGTTGTGTTTTAGGTGAACTGTATGAGAAGTCACCAATAATGAATGGGAATTCGGACCTGAACCAAGCATATATGATTTTTGATCTAGTTGGAAATCCTAGTTTAGATACCCCAAAGTTACAGGATTGGATTTATAAAAACAATGCTAGAATTCCACCTGTAAGGGAACCTCAATTAAGACATAGATTTGGCTCTCAAGTTTCACCAGATTGCCTTGATTTACTAGAACAATTATTAACTTTGGATCCAAGGAAAAGGATCACGGCTGAACGAGCTTTGGAGCATCGTTGGTTTAAGATGGATCCTTTACCAACGGAGACAATTTCACATGATTTTCCTGATTGTCACGAATCAGATGTTCCAGCGACAAAGACTAAATCAAGAAATCAACCTCCAATACGAAATAACTTACCAATAGTATCATCTTCAGCTCCTGGTCCACCTCAACGCCAGTTACCTTCGACAAGAAATAACGGTCTACCAAACAATGGGTATGACAATCGCCAATCTTATCAAAAACAATCTTATCCACCAGCTTATCCACAGCACTCAAGACCATCAGCTTTATTAAGTTCAGCTGATACCAACGGTTCTAAGTTTCCCCAGCAAACCGCAAGACCAAAGAATGAGTCGACTATGAAATTCAACTCACCTCATCCTGGTGGCTATGATTATCCATCAAGGGATAATAGATATAAAGATCAATATTCAAGATACGGAAACACTCCACCAAGATCGTATCAAAATACTCCGCCAAAAGCATATCAAAAAACACAGCAACAGCAATTATATATACCGCAGAATCAGCATCAGCATCCTAGACAATCACATCAAAACCAACATACTCGCCAATCCAATTATCATAATGGCCCTGAATACTACCCAACAGATCAAAGATCTTATGGACATAATCACATGGACAAACCTCAAGCATCAAAATCCCAACTTTCATCATTACCAAGTGGACCAGCAGCCAATTCACCTAACCGACCTCCTCACTCTCCACATCAGCAAAAATCACAACCTCCATCACCACCCCCTGCAGGTTTGGAAACCAGATCATTGCCTCCTTCATCAGGACAGTCAATGACTTCTTCTGCTACTCATCAAGAGGATGGAGAGCAAATTGAAACAAAAGAAACAATTAAGCCAGCCCCTTTGTCACTGCCTTCAATTCCACCTCTATTGACGCATCCAAAGTCTAAGCAATCTTTAGCAAAACATGATACGCCATTCCTACCTCAATCACAATTCAATAACAATTCTTCTTATCAACCACCTCGCCAACAAGGATTTGGCGGCAAAAGTTATGATGAAAAGAATAGGTCAAATGCATACAATGATTATAGGGAAAGAGATTACTATGGAAGAGATGAATATAAAAACAGTGACAGAGACAGTAGTGGAAAAAGAAGATACAGTAATAATCAAAGAGATCAATGGGGTTCATATAGGGACCCCAATAAAAAGACCAAGACGGATATCTCTAAGGTTGACTACTGAAAATGGTTATGTATACATGACTATTCAAATAAAAAATGTGATATTATTAATTTTTGGTATGATATTGTAGTTATTTCTAGTTGCCTTTATCACCTATACAAAGTGAATATTATTATTCCATTACGATTCATATAGCTTTATCGAATGTTATTCAAGAGAAAAAAAGGGGGGAAGCTTTAAAAATGCCATCATCCATTTACAAAAAAAAGTATAAGATTTACAAGAAGCCTCTTAATTTGAGTTTCTCCAAAGCGAAGTGTCGCTTTCATTCATTTCATTTTCAAAGAAGGACTTTAATTTTGTCTTTTTATTGGCGTTTTTTCTAATATTTTTTTTTCATGAAACTTTCTGCTTCTTTTCTGTTTGGCCATTGAAAAAAAGCATCAAAAAACTCATTTTAGAGTTTTATCTTCAAATTAAGGCGGATTGTTCGTTATTCTTGAGTGTTGTACCTTTCTTGAAAGAATGAGTGCCACATTGAACAGTCCTTCCAACCAAAATTCGTTGGAATCCTCACTTGATTTGGCCAATTTAAACTCGTTTAGACCAAAAAGAAGAACAGCTACAAAGGTTGATTATTCTGAAAAGAAAGAGGACGACGATTATGACCAATCGAATACAAAAGTGAAGTCTCCAGGAACTCCATCATCAAAATCCAAGGGTGATTCAGGCACAGGTCAAAATCCCAACACTTCAACAGTCCCTTCCAATCCTTCAACTTCAACAAATGGGAAGAAGAGACAAAAAAAATCATCCTCGACCTCGACGGTGGCTAGTCAGAATAGATCTGAAAGTCCATCCTTAGAGGACGATGCGAACAGTACATTCCCGTTGAACTTTGAACCAAGTGGTGTTGAATCTTCTCAGTTTTCTCACATTCTAGATTTAAAGCATGCCATAATAAAGGATCGAGTGGAACTCAAATTAGCAGACGGAACAACAATAAGAAAGAATGATAACATATATCTAATATGTGAACCTCCTGGTGAGCCTTATTATATTGGTAGAATCATGGGTTTCGTTAGAAAACCACCACATCATGCCAACGAAACTACCACTACTGAAACTGATCAAATGAAACCGGTTGAGCCTGCTGAAAATTTCTTATTCAAGATAAACTGGTGGTACAGATGTAGAGATATCTCTAAGAACTCTACAGATACCAGACTGTTGTATGCTTCAATGCATTCGGATTCTTGTCCAATATCTTCCTATAGAGGGAAATGTATCGTTAAAAATAGAGAAGAAATTGAAGATTTAGATGCTTATAAATCTATCCCTAATCAGTTCTGGTTCGACAAGCTATTTGACCGTTATATGATCAAGTTTTATGATGTTGTTCCAACTTCTTTTTTGACAAGTTTGCCTGAAAATTATCAAAAGGCCCTCCACAAAAGGTTCCAATACATCTTTATTGAGCAAGGGAAGAGTAAAGATATGCTACAGTCGCCTAAGAGCTGTGTCAAATGTAACCAATGGTGTACTACGGGTGACTCGATTGAATGTTGTGAATGTCATGAGTTTTATCATATGCTTTGTTTGGATCCTCCATTACTGAAAAAACCAGCAAGAGGGTTTGCGTGGTCTTGTATCAACTGTACTAGAAAACTGGAAACTAATACTGCTCATGCTCAATTAAATCCAAATATTCAAAATTTGGAAACTCAAATCAATTCACAAGAATCATTAACTACTCCGAAACAACTACCATCGTATGAAGAACTTGCAATCTCATTTTTGAATAAAGATAGTAATGTTAGCTTTGAAGAAAGAAGAAATCAAGAAGAATGGATCTACAGATATCTCGGCATGCATGCAAAATTAGAAGATGCTCTAGACGTCCAAGATCGTCCATATCCAAGAGCTGTTTCAAGACTTGGAAATAAGCATCAATTAACAGGAGTGCAAGACTGGTATGGTCATAAAGTTGAATATTATGATAACGCAGATTTAGATGAACAGTTTCAAAAATCCATTCCCAACTCAAATTGCAAAAAAAAGAAAGGCGATGGTAGAAGAAAGAAAAATATCCTAAATGAACCTATAGAAGAAGAGGAAGATGTTACAATTTTGAAAGTTCCGGATCAATATAAATCGCTCAGTCCCGAAACATTCCCACCATGGTTACAAGAAAGGCCGAAAGGTTATATTGAGAGAGGTGGTGATTCAACCGCTGAATTGATGTGGAAACAGCCTGAAGATGAAGAATTCAATGAGAAATTAGAAAAATATATTGCTGGAACTGCTCCAATTGCTGAATCACTGAAATTAATTCCAACTACTCCCAATTTTATCGATACTATACTGAAAAATTTATTAGATTCAAATTATGATTTTGAGAACGCTAATGAACTGAATAAGAAAATAACAAGAGAAACAGTCAAGGAACCAACATTTTCAAACATTGAAATTCAGAAATTTGAGAATGGGATAAGGAAGTACGGAAGCGAATTGTATCCAACTTATAAAGAACTCAAATCACAATCTTTTGCTATGATTGTTAGGTTTTATTATCTTTGGAAAAAATCCAAAAACGGCCATCTGATATGGGATAATTTTGAAGGTCGTAAAAAAAATCAAGCTTCGAAATCTTTAACCATTGATGACCCAGAGGATGATATAACAAATGATGCGGATGACTCTTCGTATGATGATGACAAGATTAAAACCAGGGAGAAAGTTTGCAAACATTGTAAATCTGAAACTACTACAAGATGGTATAGAGCACCAGGTCAACAGCATCCTGATAAACAACCAGATGTTCTATTTGCTTTGTGCTCTAGATGTGCCAGATTGTGGAGAAGATATGCTGTGGTCTGGGAAGATCCGAATGAAGTGATGAAAAAAACGGGACAAAAAGGTGGTAATGGTTGGAAAAAAAAAGTTGAAAGTGAACTAATACTTGATGCTGAATTGATTATGAAGGCTAGAGAGAAATACATTGCTAATACTGCTCCTATAACAAATGGAAATCTTGGTGAATCGGAAGCAACAAATGGAAAAAGAAAATCAGCTGAACCACCGAACACTGCTGGACTAGAAGAGAAGAAAGCTAAAAAAGGTTCAAGTCCAGATACACCATCAAAACCGAAAGAAAAGAAACCTCCTGTTTCTAAGCCAGAGAAGGAAAAAGAACCAGAACCAGTAAATGTCATTATTTCGAATGTGATCAACTATAACAATAATAGTGTCGCTTTAAAACAATCCTCTCTAGAAAGGTATTACCATTCAACTTCCCCAGTTTATAACTCAAGGTTAAAATTCAAAGAACACCCCCACTCCAGATCTCCGCTGATAAGTCAATCAACATCGAAACAACTCAACAAAATGCAACCAATGAATGATTGTGGAGTTTGTCATGACACTTCAAATGTTAATTACTTGAGATGTTATGGATGTGGTATACAGGTTCATAGAGAGTGCTATGGTATTGATCCGGATGAAATCAAACAAAATGGTTTTCTTCGTGTTTATAAATGGTACTGTGATCCTTGCTCTAATTCGTTGAATCCTTTAGTTTCAACGGATTATACGTGCTGTATCTGTCAATCTGATTATGAAAAACATGCTGCTCCAATGAAGAGAACCACAGACGGAAATTGGATTCATATCACGTGTGCGCTTCTGTTTGATGACATTGACTTTGTGAATATTGAAACATTACAGCCTATAAAAACTAGAGCAGCAATTACTAAGATTTTAAATAGTAATAACCAGATTTTGCAATGTTCTTTTTGTGAAGATAAAGTACCCATTAATGGAATCTGGGCCTTATCCGACTATAAGCTTGGATTTGTGTTAACTAAAGAAGAGAAACCAGATTCAAAAAGTGTGAGGATTATTACCGAAAACATATTATATGGAAAAATCAAACCAGGGATCTGCTGTCCATCTCATTCGCCAAGTGATCTACAAGAGAGATTTTTTGTGTTGAGCCAACCTTCTGGTCGTTATAAAAATCATAACTCTGATAATACACTTTTGGCATTATATCTGGAGGATAATAAAAGAGCTTTGGGTGCAAATAAAATCAAAAAACATCAAGAACATGATCAAGCTTTGGATCCAGTGCCTACAAACGGAAGTCCAAATGATTATCTTTGTGGTTTCAAGGGCCTATCTTGTATTTCTTGCTCCACCACCAGAACCTTGAAATGGATTATGGATGGAGGTCCTATCTGCTATTCGTGTCATTTGAAAAAAGAGGATGTTGAAATGAAAGATGTTGACGAGGAGAATGATAATAATGTCCCAATTTATCTTAAGGTGGCGGCACTTGCTGATAGTGAACTAGATGGTTCGAATTATGGCATTAAGAATTACGAAGATAAAGTTGTGAAACCTAGTGAGTTTGAAGAAGTATATCAACTTGGTGGAACAGCTCCTCCTAATTATCAACCTGAACATCCAGAAGCTGTACCAGCCACTCCATTTCAAGATCCACCTCCAAAGCCTAACGCTGAACCTGAGCTAAAGGCGTCTGAAGATATTACTCCTGATCCCATCAAAAGTATTTCAAACATTCTGAATCTTTCACCGGATACTATGAGCACTTTAATTTTTAAATATAACAATGCTTCCCAGCGTGATTCTGCAGCTGAGTCTCTAGTTCCATCAAGCGGATTCACTACTCATATTAGTTCTGCCTCAGAACAAGCTGGATCGCAATTAAAACCTAAACCTATGGAATTACAACTTCAAACTCAACCTAAGGATATAATACCACAATTGCAACCAGAATCAGGAGTTAAGGAGTTGCAAGTAGCACCTGTTGAAAAGTTTGAAGCTGATAAGAAAAAGATGTCGATTGGTAATATTTTAGGTTGATAAATAAAAAATTATGTATTACAAAAGTTCGTATTTTATGAAAATAAAACGTTTGCTTTATGTGTTTTTATTTCAAGTTTTTTATATATAGCCACTTTTCAAAGCGTTTTCAATTTTATCTATTTCAATTAAAGAAGTTGCCTCTCTCAGTTCCTGTTTCAGTCTTTCTTTATCTTCACTTGTCAACTTCTTCAACACATTCTTCACCTGTTCTTCGTCCTTATCGACCTCCATAAAGCTTGTCCCATTTAAAGATGTCTGCAATAAACTCTTAGCCATTGCAGTTGGTTCATCATACGTGTTCCCAAATAATGAAATTGCTTCGTTTCTTTCCTTCTCTTTTATCTTTTGAAAATCCAATATTTGTAACTGTGGTAATAACCATATTATAAATAGTCTATAAGATTGATGTTTTACAATAGGATTATTCAATAAATAAAGATTTTTAAGTTTCTTTAAACCTCTCAACGGTTTCAAACAACTTAGTGAAGTAAAAGAGTTTGATATCAACGACAAACTCACCATATTCGGTAAATAATCTGCTAAATCTTCCTGGATTATGCTGATCCTGTTTTTGGCCAATAACAATGTGTTCAATCTCACCAAAATAGGAAAGTTTCCCAGAATTTTCAAGTCGTTATTTGTCAAATCTATGGAATCATGGATATCTTTAATCACCACCAAATTCTCCAAGATGGGTATTTTGAGATCACGCAAGACGAGAACGCGATCATTGACCGTATTCAAATACGATGGAGCGTCTAAAACTGCATTTGGAGACAATCTCATTGTTCAAATCTGGTAATATTGGATCAGGTTTTGTTCTTGTTATTAAGAAGTTGTATATATATATATATATTTTTTTTTTTCTTTTTTCCTTTTGAAAAAGCTCATCACCAACAACAAAACCCCCAAAAATAAAAGAACTTCGATCACGATGAGTAAGCCATTGGTTCGACTAGAAAAGGCTCTATTTAAACGGTTGACCTCTTCCAAAAACTCTTCGTTGATATACAGTGAGCCAGTATCGTTCCAAATCAATCCAGACGAAAAATGGGCAATTGTTGGCTCTCATAAGACACAATTCCTCAAAGCATTAGCTTCTCAATACCTACCAGATCCACCTCTATCCAGAACATATCCCTTTCTGAATAAGGATGCTTGGCCCAGTTCTGTGATTCAATTCCTCGAATTCAAAGGTGTTTTGCCTACAGCTCATCTTTCAGCACGCTACGAATTCTTTAAAGACGAATTTGACGAGACCACTTTGAAGTTTGTGATTGGAAATACCAACAATTCCAGAGTTATCAATCATGATCTAGTGAGTAATGTGTTCAAGAAACTGAGACTAGATGGGCTACAAAACCGTTGGGCGATGGGCATGAGCAATGGCCAGACAAGAAGAGCTAGGTTGGCTAGAGCGCTAGTGAGAGAACCGAAACTGCTACTTGTTGATGATCCATTCTTGGGCTTAGACCCTACTGCTACCGGTATTGTCAGTGAAGTTCTCAGTGGGCTGTCTCCAAACCCATACGTTGTTCTTGGCTTACGCTACCAGGATAAGCTTCCAGAGTGGATCACCCATGTTGCTATTGTTGAACATAATGGGATCGTTGCTTCAGGAACCAAACTGCAAGTTAATTCAAAACTAGAAGAGCTAAGAAGTATACATCAAGAATCTTTGAAGTCTGAAAATGAGAATATCAAAACACTAACCAACCAATTCCCACCAGTAATCCAATCAGATCATCCCTTATTGGAATTCAAAAACATTTCGATTGCATATCGTGGTCAACCCGTTTTAAAAGATCTTAATTGGAAAATTTATCATGGTGAAAAATGGCATATTAGAGGTAACAATGGTACGGGTAAATCCACCTTGTTATCCCTCATCACCGCTGAACACCCACAATCATGGAACTCAAAAATTGTAATGGATGGTGTTCCAAGAAGAACAGGTTCTAGTAGTTTTTTTGATATAAATGAAGGCATTGGATTCACTTCTCCCGAACTACATGCTTTGTTTCCTCAGCATTTGAAGACTATTCAAGCCATTTCAACTGGGTTTGTAGTTGGAAGCATGATCCCTCCCAAAACTTTGACAAAGGAGCAAAATGATAGAATTGAGACATATGTGAAATTGTTTGGATTGGAGAATTTAAAGGATTGTGAATTTAGAGAAATGAGTGTTAGTAATCAGAAAGTCATTCTGTTTATAAGAGCAATCATTAAGAATCCTAAGTTGATCATCCTAGATGAGGCTTTATCAATAATGGAGGATGACAAGATTGCAACATGCAAAGAAATCTTGAACCATTACAATGGTACATTATTGACAATTGGACATCTGGAAGATGAAGTCCCATCCACTGATAAATTCATTAAATTGATTGCACCTGGTGAATACGAGATTGGTGAAAAGTTAGAATCACAACAGATTAACTAAAGTACGTCTACTGGAATAGATATATAAGAATACTATGAGTAAAATGAACCATAAATAAAATTGTTTTTACCAAAATAAATATTTGTTTTGGTACTTCTCCATTTGTATGTCTACAATAAAAAAAAGTAATTACTTGCTACCTTCTCCCATTTATTTTATTACCATCTTATCAAAATATAATCTAATTTTTGTATCTCACTTTGTATCTCACTTTGTATCTCAAACCGAAGCGAAGGCTCCTGAATATGTCAATGACCAAGTCAATGATTGACCATTGTCTAAATAATTAGTTGAAAAACTTGAGCCGTTAAAGAAATTGTATGAACTATCTGGATCGAATAACGCAACATTTAAATACATAATACCTTTCCAACCATCAGTGACATTTCCCACAATAGCTGAAAGTTTTTCATTCCATTCTTCTTTAACAAAAGTTGGTGTTCTAATAAATGAACTAATTGAAGTGATTGGAATAGCATGAATCATCTGAATGTACTGCAACTCAGTACCAAAATAAGTAGTATGATCAACCTTGTTCTCAAATAAAATACCTGTAACCTTGTTTGGGATGAATTCTGATGGTTGTACTTTGTTATCATCAGCAAGAAGGAAATACTTGTTCAATGACTGTTTTAATATACCTATTTGTAATGCACTTCTTTGTTCTAAAGCGCTATCACCGATAACACTTCCCCAGATCTTTAAAGCATAATAAGCGTTATAATCCTCAGAACTTGATTCCTGATCCTTACCATCACCAGAGGCATAAAGTCCTTTAGCCCAAGAATGTCCATTGTACCAATCAAATGATCTAAAAGCTGGGAAATATGAATCATCATCATTTGGTGTCGCAATATCCCTAATTAAATCAGTCACCCAAGATTTAACACCGCTAACCCAATCACCACCAAGAGCAGTATCAACTTTTGCGGTGATAGCAGCAGCTATAACGTGATAACCATAATGGAAATGGTGATCGTTATAATATGAGTTACCATAATCAGAAGATCCATCTGCTGTAGATAAGATACCCTTCCATGTTTGATCATAAGATAGTGGATATGATTGGGTATTTTTAGAAAATCTTTCAATCGCAGTTTTGAGGTTTGCTAGTAGAGATTTTGATAAACTTTCATCTTTCAAAACGTAATATGTAACGTAAAGAATCCAAGCATATTTGGCCAAAATTTTACCAGAAGTGTACATTGAGTCAATGTTTGATTCTGAAGCAACGTCACCAGCAGCTTCTTTTGTTGCTGCGGTTTTTATTGCTGCTAAAACATTTGTCGAATAACTCAAAGAAGTGCCGGATATTGAAGAATATGGATCTAGTCCAATATCTGATGGTACTGTTAATTCAAACTCAAATTTGTTCGTGATGTATGCTGTTGCTGTACCTTTTGTGGTTGTATCTAAAGTAACACTTGTTTTTGCTGAATCTAGAGAACTTGTGAAGGTCGAAACATGATGTGGAAGGGCAAAAAGAGCAGTGCTTCCTGAATTCGAGGTACCACTAATACTATAAGTTATGGAATACGAACCTTTAGTACCAGAGACTGAACCTGACAATGTACCACGAGTTGGATAAGCACCTGCTGCTTTATCAAAGACTGAATTATCACTTGCAACAATCTGAAAAACAGCACCATTAACAGAATTGCTTGAGATAATTTTTCCATCCTTCAATGCCAAACTTACTGTTTGGCCACTTGGAACTGTAACGTATAAAGTCCAGACTCTATTGTTGTTCAAGGTAATTTTATACTTGTTAATCCCACTTCTTGGAGCTGTTTGTCCTGTCACACTTGAAAACCCAACAGAACTTGTGATCTTTGGAATCAAGTTATAGTAGATAGCAGTGACGAAACCTTGACCCTGAACCAATGGAACTGTCATATAACCTTCGCTCTTACTTTGAATTTTAACATCTGTAGATAAATGTTTGATATTCTCCAAACCTAAAGTAGCTGAAGAATCAAAATCTGATGAACCTAAAACAATTGATTTAATACCGGTTGGACCAAAGAAGTATTCAGGAGGGCTAGTACCATCTGGGCCAAACTTTCTATCTGCTGCCGGAACCTGATGAACAGCCAAACCCTCATAGCCAGTATCTTTGGAGAACCAAACTGAGTATGGATGAGTCCAAGCCGGTAAAGTTTGATCATCTAGTAGCAGATTACCATAAAATTTGTTCGTTCCAATTGGCTTACTGTCATTACTCACTGTTGATGGGACTGAAACTGGATGTGTGGTTTTTGAAAAAATCGATAATGGGGCATCTGAAGAAATAGCTGTGGAAAAAATATCATCATTGGCTATAACTGATTGTTGTGATTGTTGTGATTGTTGTGATTGTTGTGATTGTTGTTGATGGTTCTGTGGTTGAGTCGACATGTGTTTAAACTTATTGATCAGCTTGTTAATCTTGGAGCCTCTTTTATGCTGAGAAGCTTGAGCCTCTAGCGGTAAGGGCATTGGTGGTCTATCGTACATACTTATAGTTTCGTTGATGCAAAAAATAGCAAAGACAGACGGAACAGTGTTGTTTGGGAAAAGAAGTAAGGCGTAATTAAAAGTAGCAAGTAAAGCAATTTAAAGATGTCAATTAATTTGCTTTTTTTTCTCTTGATAGCAGTAAAAAGAGGTGATTATCTGGATAAGCAGTAATAGATATCGGAGATCTGAATGATAGCTATTTATACTAAGCAGTGGGTTTTGTGGTCCGAAATAAAGTTTATTATGGCGATCCAAGTAAAAGTGACACAAAACTGGTAAAACACAGTGACTTTTTGACTATGGAAGCTTCGGTGAATGAACTTTAATATGTAGGTCCCAGATGACTCAAATCAGGAGTTCAGAATACAAAAGTAGAACACTTGAAGAAGTACAATTACTGAATTTTTAAGGTACAAACTCAAAGAAAGAAAAGAAAAAAAAAAAACAACAACAACAACAACAAGGTTGGGACTGAATTATGAAATGGAGAATTTCCTCGAGGAATTTTTTTGGCGGGAAAATTTGGAGAATAAATTGGCGAAATTTACGTATATTTCCTAATTAAGTAATTCCCCTATTTGAACGAAATTGCGCTGATTTTCGGTTTTGTTTTTATAATTTCTAAACGAGCTTGGAAAAACTGGTTAGGAAATTACAAGGCAGAAAGAGCTATTTTATCAGGAATTGCGCGCTGGGTTATTTGTTACTGTTTCGTGACTGAGAATGACGTCTTTAGTGAATCTTCAAAGAAGTCGTAAGTCGTTTTTTTTTTTTACAACTTCTAAATGGAAAATTAGGAGGCTTTTTAATGATTCTAAGTACTAATCAAATCAAATCAAAATAGACATTCTTGATCTGGTTAAACTAACAAGCACACAAAACGGGTACAAGATCCTGATATTGGACGATAAGACATGGCAGCTAACACATGAAGTCTTGACTGAGCATGATCTACTAAGCAGTGTCACAGGTATGTCCAAATCAAAAAATATTCCAATTCCATATAGAGGATATCATGTACTAACTAACCATATAGCTGTTGAGAAAATTGACCAAAAAAGAGAGTCAAGATCATCAATTGAGGCTATCTACATTTTGGAGCCAACTAAGTACTCTGTCAACTGTCTCTTGGCAGACTATAAAGTCATACCTCAAAGATATAAAGCTGCACATGTTCATTTCTTGCCTGGTTTAACAAGTGAACTTTCAAGTTTAATCAAATCAAACGTTCATTTACAAAAATCTCTAAGAACTTTCAAGGAGTTCAACTTGGGAATACATCCAAAAGAATCTTTTGCATTTACGACTGACAACAAACAATCATTACAGATTTTTTATAACAAGGAATGTCATGATCTTGTCACAAAAGCTGTCATACAAACAGCGACATCATTGGTCAACGTTTGTGTGCTCACTGGGGAATATCCGATCATAAGATACTATAACCCCAATGAGAATGATGCTTATTTCAATGCCTCAGTTTTACCCAAAATGATTGCAACTGAATTTCAAACCCAACTTGACGATTATACAAGAGATCACCCTGATTTCCCACCTGCATCAACAAGACAGAGATCAGTTTTTATCGTTAGTGATAGGACTCTAGATCTCTTCGCCCCACTACTACACGAGTTCACATATCAAGCTATGGCATACGATCTGAAAGATATCAAAGAAGATGACGTGTATAAATATGAAGCTGAAAATGAAAGAGGCGAAAAAGAACCAAAAGAATCTAAACTGGATGATAATGATGAAGATTGGGTTAAGCTAAGACACCTTCATATACTGGATGCAAAAGAACTGTTATCTTCGAGACTTGAGGAATTCTTATCCAAAAATCAAATGCTAGTTGATAGATCCAATATCAAATCAACCTCTGATATCTTGACAGCAGTTGCTCGTCTAAAAGGATTTGACGAGGAAAGAAGAAAGATTGTTCTTCATAAAACTTTGATCGAAGAATTATTATTGACAAGTGGTGATCGGAAACTTACTGAGTTGGCTGAATTTGAGCAAAACTTAGCAAATTTTGGTGTTGATATTGATGGTGAAAAGGTTAAAAACTTAGCTGATCAATTGATTCATCTGTTAGCTGAAAACCTATATGGTTTTGAAGACAAGTTGAGATTAATTGTACTTTATGGGTTTTACAGAGGCGGCTTGATTGAAGAAGATTATGTCAAATTATTCAATTTCATGGGGTTTCTCAAAATTAATGATATTCAAAACTTACTGGTGTATATTAAAAACTTTGAACAAATTGGATATAAACTAGTTAAACCAAACTTAAAGTCCAAATCCATTTTCAAAAGAGAATTTTTACATGAATCAATCTCAGAAGGCTCGTTTAACACATCAAGATTTAGACCAAGTATAAATTCCATTGTTACAAAGGTGATTTCAAACACTTTAGAAGATACGTTGTTCCCATACATCAAAGACAAACCAATCGATCTTGACACGGATATATCCAGAACAAATTCCACGTCGACAACCTCTCTAAAGAATCCAAAACATAAACCAGTCTGGGCAAAACAAAACTCGCAATTCCAACCACCAAGACAACGTATATTTTATTTTATAGCAGGAGGTGTAACTTATTCTGAACTAAGAACAGCATATGAGCTGTCCAACAGGTTTGATAAAGATGTTATTATTGGTGCTGATGAAATATTAACAACACATAAATTTTTAAGTGAAGTCAAACATCTTTCTGTTTCAAGGCAAAATTTAAGACTATATGTTGATTGGTTAGCAAGTAAAAATACTGAAGCTCCAAGATTTTTATTGGAGAATCCTAAGGAAAAAAGAGCTCCACTCCCACAACAACAACAACAACAACAAAAACTACCTCAAACCACGCCAATCAACCATCAACTAAATTCAAGCTCATCCCAATCAACTCTTGTAACTAACTCTCCGGAAAAAGAGTCTAAACGTTCAAGATTTAAAAAGTTCTTAAAAAAATAGACGACTGCGTTGAGAATGAGTAATATTAAAGTCAATTAACTTTGGATAGATTTTTTATTATATTAAGAGAACTATAAGAATGCAAAAATAACTTTTGATTGGTTGTCCTATCTATTACGCTTTAATAGTGGACCGTGTGGGAAAAATTGGGGAGAGAGGAAACAGTTGGGCATCAAGAATCAATAAATGAAGCACCATTATCATGAACGTCTACCGTATTCCTTCAAGTAGTAGTCTTCACATGTTTCATCTTTGAACTTAATCAAGATGAAGCACGGAATAAACTATCGTGTTATTGAATTAAATGGTTACTATCAAAAGTAAGAAATATTGCCTGTCACTGCAAGATGCGATGGGAATGTACATTAATACCAAAATTTTTCAATAACAATAAATATGATCGATTTGAGTCTGTGACTCACAATCCTTCATCAAAACAACTGGGAAATAAAAAAAAATTTACTCGTCGTTGGGAATATAACGTTTACGTGATTGAAAAAAAAGACTTCTCATGAATTTGACATTAATTGATTGATAAATTAGTAAGGCATCACGTCGTTCTGGTAGTTGGTGTTACGATTGTATCCATCCCCTTTGTTCTGTCTTTGCTCCTGAGATGAACTGTCTGGCATTCTTTGTGGAAGAACGCCGTACGCAGAGCGATAATCGCCCGTGTTCCCGTTGTTGATCATAGAAGTCCCAGAGAATGGTTGTTCAGTGTACTGCGAATAGGACGGTGTTGAATGAACTGCGTTGAACATCGGTAATAATGGATTCCACCGAAATGGATATATCATGTTAGAGGGAAGCTGTTGTGGAGAAGAGTTTTGCTGTGATGGCATCAGTGGTGGTGGTGGTGGACGAGCCTCTTGTGATATTGATGGAGGAGGTGGAAGAGGTTGTGAGTAAAATCCTAGCTGTTGATTGTCGTTGTTATCTGCCAGCTGTGCATATGGATTCTGTGCAAATAGCCCAGTCAATTGTTGGACTAATGGATTGGACGAAATATTTGGGCAATTCTGATATAGGTTGTTATTATTGGGTGGAAGGAAAGATTGTCCACTTGAATTTGGAGCAGAATGTTCATCATAAAAGGATTCAGATTGAGGAATCAATATAGGCTGAGAGTTTATGTCAGTTTGCTGTTTCAACTCTTTCTTCGTTGATGGGTTCTCAGTACGCTCATTTCTTGGTTTATATACCTCATAGTATGCTCTTTCCAGTTGTTTCTGATCAGTAAAGTAATTTTTTCTTGATTCTTGGTCTATCAAATCCACTCTTCCACTTCTTAAATATTTCTTATATTCACTTGTCTCGTTATATTTATTTCGCACTTTTCTCTCTAATTTCAGCCTCTGAAATTGACGATCATCCAGACTTCTGACAACCTCGTCTCGAAACCGGATTACTTTCAAGATCTCTTCTTCTGTATCTACTCCTTTCATTGTTGTTCAAACTTTCTTGGGTTTTTTCTGCTGATGTTGTAAAATAATTTTATATGCAAAAAAAAAAATTAAAGATTTATAACAAATCGAAACGCGATAATATTTAGTTTAAACAACCAAACAGAAAGCAGTAAAGATTACACCTAGTTTGTATATTGGGAAACAGTTAAAAAAGTAAAGGACCCCTGGATTTAGTTGCCTTTAATCTTATTTACGTGATGGGGTGTATCCCCAAATTTAATTTTATAAATTAATAGTACCGGTACATAAATAAAAACTACAACAATCAATACTTTTTTTTTTAAAATTTTCACATTTTTTTTGATTTTTTTATTTGGATATGAAAAGTTTAACCTATTCGTACATAAATAACCATTGCCTATTTGCCTGTAGTAAATTCATTATAATCTCAGATGATTAGAGATATGTTTTGGTTTTTAAAGAAGAAAAAAACAACTTTTTTGATTAATTTGATAGTTTGTTTTAGAAATGATGGATGGAGGTTTGGGGATGTTATTAAAAATTCAACTAATGAGAGAGGGTTGATTTAGAATTTTAATAAATGTGGTTTATCACCGCTTTTCAATGAGAATGAAGCAGCCAAGTATTCTTTCAATAATGGAGTTTTTTTGATTTCAGCTAATAATTGTTTATCAACAGATTTTTGATCACTAACTCTTTCTTCTTTGATTTCTTTTTTAGCTTCACCTTCACCAAAGAATTCAGCTTCAGATTTAGATTTTTTTGATGATTTTTCTCTAGCGAAGTATGCAACATCAAATTTAGAGACATCAACTGAAGAGATATCAACTTTGGTGGAAGTAGCAATAACATATCTGGCGTTAACACGACGTAATGGAACACCGTTAACTTTGAATGGACCAGAAACCAATAAAGTGTTATCTTCTAAATGTTTTAAGTAGACAACTCTTTTACCACGGAAACGACCAGCTAATAAAATTAAAACGGTACCTGGAACTAAAGAAGCTCTTAATTTTTGTGGTTGAGCTGATTTTCTAGTCTTTTTGGCGACTGGGGCATCTTCAGCTGGATACCATTTTGGAGCTTGAGTAGCAGACATTTTGTTTTGGTGATTTTTGGTTTTAAAATGTAACAAACAATCAAAAAAACTCGAAAACTCAAAAAACCAATTTTGACTAATCTTTCAGTTTGTTTATGCCAAAAAAATCAAAAGAAAAAAATCGAAAAAGCGCGGTAATTCTTGTGCTGCTCTAACCAATAAATTGTCCAAATACGGAAGGTGATTGTTGGTGTTAGGATGTTTAAATTCTGTGACTGCCCTAAGATTATCACGTGATTTTGGTGATTTTATATGCGTCTAGCTCTCTTATTCACTTAATAAACCCTTACAACTACCCCATACTCTTTAATTGCACCATCAAAGCTCCACACATTTTTCACAGGGACGTAATCGATGGATATGTCTTTTACATATGTGATGTTCTGGGGTTGTGCGTAAATAGTGTAGTGATAATCCTTGTTCATGCTCAGTTTTAATGTTTCAAACTCACTTGTATCCAATGCTAAAGTTGACACAAATTCGCCATTGTTCCCACTGTATACAGACTCTTTCAGTGACAAAATTGTATCCGTTATCTTTCTTCGACCTTCTAGTTCATCTTTATCTTCATCTTCGTCTTCATCGTACAAGTTCTCCAACTTTTTATATGATAAACCACCCCATTCTGCATCTGCGCCTTTAGGCAATTCTTCAACTTGAACAATCAATAAAACATTTGGCGGATTCAGATCTTCGTCTAAACCACTATAAGCTTTCCATGTGTTGACGATATTCCCCACTGCCTTTGAACTTTTGACAAATGCAACTGTTGATAATTGTCTATTACACCCAACAACCGTTTTAACGCTATCGAAATGTTGTAATGATAACACGGAATTAAACAACTGAGATTCTGTTGACAGTATCATTGGACTTGGAATTAGTGGGATTTGTCCACTCAATGATGCAGTTAGATTTTTATCTATGATGGTTTGAGAATATGGACCAATATTGGCTGGAGCCCAATAACTTCTACCTTGAACATGCAACCCAGTCTTTTTGGAAGAATCCAATAAAACGACAACGGAAAGTTGGAGGTGCTTGCCTGGTGGAAGTAATGTCTGAACACAAACTCTTGATGGTGGTAATGGTTCAATAAAATTCTTAACATATATTGAATTGATAATGACAAAATTGACCATTGAGTCTAGCAATAGAGTTGAATGTTGAATATCACTTGGTTTGAGTCCATTGTCACTCAAAATCTTGTGAAGTTTGTCAAAAACGTCATATGTTTGATCTTCAACTGATCCTTTATCGCTTACGATATTTGAGATAAATAGTTTATTCTTCAACTTCTTGGTTGCAAAAAGCGGTATTTCAGTGAATTCACCATATTTATCTTCTATAATAGCAGATTCAGAATTTTTTAGATCATCGAATATCTCCTGAAACTTGTCGTTAAATAAAGTAGCTTTCGAAGGTAAAAACCTTTTCCAATCAACATTGTCTTCTCTCACATTATGATATTCGCTATCGTGTTTTGTCTTCTCGACAACTTTAACAACAGGTTTCATGTAAGCTACTCCATCGTTTGAGCTGAAACTCTCCGATGTAACAATTTCTAGTTTTTTTATAAAGAAAGGAGCATCAAGAACCAGTGATTCAAATTCACCACCTTCCCCACAAATGTGGACATCAAATCTTTGATTCAGTCTTAGTAATACCGGGTACATTTCCTTTAAGCTCATACCCAGATTGGTCTCGTTCAGCCCAATCGCAGCAACTTTGATCAATATTGCATCCATTGAAGATTCAACCATTTCAGTCATCAATTCTAGTTGATCACGTTGCCATAGGAATGCCAAAGAGGTCAATCCTAGCCTTGAGCAAACATCTTCAACTCTTGTTCTTTGATAAGAAGACAATATTGCACCAACTGAAACAGCCTCAATATCAGGATGTTTCTGAATAACGTCTTTCAATAAATTATATAAATCTTCAATTTCATCTTCTTCTGTTCTTTCATAATTCAATTGTTGATTTTTAGAAGTACCGTTTATCAGACCCCTATACATTGGGATGTCAATACATTCAGAATAGAGCTCTAAAACATCATGACCAACAGTCTGAAACATAAAACTGTCCAGTTCCTGAACTTCTGGATCGGCTGGTTTCAAATTAGCTAATGCAACTAGCTCATGACCTTGTGCTAGACAATGAAGGATGTTGAAGCATGAGTCCTTCCCTCCAGAAACAAGAGCAACAAATTTCATGACCAATTGAGTCTTAAATCTAGAAAAAAATGTGGCTACTTTTTATAGAGTTAAAATGGTGTTTGTATGAAGATAAAATTTGATGCTACGCGAAAAAATTTTATGTATGTTGTTGCTCCGACCGATGATTGTTTATGTGTCAACTCAAGACAGCTATTATTTCAAGCCATCATATCAAATATACCTTCTCCATTTGTGTGTAATGATATTTAACGCGTCTCTATGTGGGAAATTGGATAATTCCGTCATATCATATTAATTCATTCTTTTTATTTTATTGGCCAACTGAGCAAATAAGGGTGACTTTAGTCAATACTGACAAAATGGGGGTATTTAGTAAAAATGAACAGACTAGATCAAGATTTATAATCAGAAATAAAAGCCTTTTTTGTTAATCAAACCAGCAAAATTCATTAGAAAAAGACTTTTGTTATTCATAGAACTCCTGGATAAAAATTTCTTATTGTCTCACTGCTTCGAAACGCTTAAATACTTAATAACCAACTCATTTTTACTCAAAAAGAAGCACCAAAAATAGAACGTAAATATTTATCATATCAATCATAGCTCACTTATACAAATAACGTTTCTAAACAATAATACTAGTTTTAAATGCTCAAAATGCTTTTTCAAATCTCGAGAGTGTTGTATTTTGGCTGCGGATGAGCAAATAAAAAAGTGCCCGAACCATATAATTTTCCCAGTGCTTTTGGACAATTCAAACAGTTTATAAGATAATAGAAATCTCTTTAACTTTGCTTTGACTTCACTTGTTCCATCCCAAAGTCGTTTTGTCGTTCATTCATTCCCAGTGTTGTTTTCACGTATCATTTTTTCATCTGTTGTTTAACACTTCAGCAGTTCTATTCCGCAAATGAAAGTATCAGCTTTACAATTTCTAGTGCTGGTGCTTTCATTTATAACAAATGTCCATTCTCTGGTGATAGTTGACAGTATATTGGCTACGCAATGCATCTACTACATGAAAGGCTTCAATTGGGGCTGCAACTCGACTTCCCAGAACGCCAAGGCGTATAGTTGTCGTTGCCATAACATTGATTGGGTTGGATCAGTTACAAGCTGTTTTGAAAGCGAGGGTGAGAATCAAGCGGTTATAGACCATGCTTATAGACATGTTAGACAGAGATGTTTAGATAAAGGTCATATTGAGTGGCCTGTTGATGTTTTAAAAGCATACCAGAAAAATGCATCCAGTTATTTGATTACAGCTTCCGATAAAAATGTTAAAACTCAAACTTACACTCCTCTAAGTGTCAACCAAACATCATTTGCATATCCAAAGAGATCTTTCAATCATATTTATGCTCAGGTCATTAGATCCCAGTCTTATCAATGGGGTTATATCTTTTTTTGGACTTTTATCATACTTATAAGCACACTGTTCAATTTCTCCAGACATTTCATCTTCAAGTACATCAGTCGAAATAAGGATAGATTTACATCAAACTTCATCAACAAACTCAGATACACACTGACTATTCCAAACCTTCTGCCCAAATCTTATTACAAAATCTTTGGATTCTGGCCAATACAGATCCCAACCAGAATAGATGGCATTGTTGTCGGCTTTTTCCTAATTTACATGGTCTTAGCATCATCCACAGGATATCGTGTTGAGCTTCCAAATTTATACATGAATGGTTATAAGTGGCAAATACTAGACCTCATTGGCTATAGAACTGCCCTAGGCTCGTTTGCTTTGATTCCACCAACATTCTTTTTTGGTATTAGAAACAATCCATTCATCGCACTAACTGGTTCTTCGCTATCAACTTTCTTATTCTACCACAAATGGTGTGCTTGGGGTATGAGCATCCAAGCCATGATTCATTCGGCTGTATGGACAGACTATACCATTAGAGAAGGTGATTATTCTGCTTGGGCAATGGATGCGTATTGGAAATGGGGTATTGTTGGTACAACTATATTATTTATGATGTTATTCCAGGCTAACCTAATCTTTAGAAAACTTGCCTATGAAGTTTTCTTGCTAATTCATCAAATTTTTGGGATTATTTTCATAATATCCATGTGGTTTCACTGTAATACTTTAGGATGGATGGCTTGGCTATACGCATGTATTATTATTTGGTGCTACGACAGAATTGTTAGGTTTTCATCTATACTTCATAATGGTGGTGCTAAAGCGGCCAAAATAACCAGACTTGACGATAAATTAATTAGGGTTTTGATTGCTAATCCAACTCATCAATCATATTTCCCTGGTTGTTACTATTTTATTTATTTCTTGAACTTCAAACTCAGATTCTGGCAATCACATCCTTTCTCGGTAATGAAATCTAAAAGAAAAGGTGAAGAGGGTTTGTATTCTATTGTTTTAAAATCTCATAAAGGTATAACTGGTAAAATTCAGCAATCATTTAATAAGAATGAAAAAAAATCAAAAGTTATTAGTATTTTCAATGAAGGGCCATATGGGCATCGAATCTCATTGAGCTCACATGAACAATATGTGTTTATTACTGCTGGTATCGGCTTTACCACGTGTTATTCCCAAGCCGTCCACATAATTGAACAGAATCTAGACAAGCCATTGTCTAGAAAACTAGTCAAATTTATCTGGGTTGTTAAAAGTTTGCATTACTTCTCATTGTTCAAGGAAGATATGGATTACTTGATTCAAAACGGCGCTGAATTAATGGTTGTTTTAACTGGCGCTAATGAGACTGCTGATGAAGTGGGTAAATACATTGACGCAAATCAATCATTAAGCGTCTCTAATGTGAAGATTGAAGTAAACAATGAAAGACCATCTGTTGAAGAATTGCTCAAACACACTAATTTAGCATACTCTACGGCTTTCGTCAGTTGTGGTCCTTCTTCTTTTGCTGATAGTTCTAGGATTACTGCTAGAGATCTGATTAAAGACTCAAACGTTAGAATTGATTACTATGAAGAATCATTCATCATGTGAGTTTGTACTGAATTTAATGGTTGTTCAGAATTTGATTAAAAAAATATTGGAGTTGCATCTTGTTAATAGATTTATTCATTCATAAATATATGTGAATTTAAAATCACTAATTAGGCGTTAAAATTATAGATGTAGAATCCCAGCACGTTATATTTCTTAATCTCAATTGGTAAAAGTGTAAGTTCCTTACGAATTTGCACTTCTTGGTTTCTATAATCGGCCATCTAATGAACTGAAGCTTTCCTTGTATTTGATTGCAGTATTTAAGTAAAGCTCAAATTTTATTTGATAAAATCTAAACTTTTACACTTCACCTCAACAGATCCTAATTTGAATTTAGATACTGTACACAAGAAGTTTTTTTAAAAATGAACAATCAAACAACGTAATTTGAAAAACTTGCTTCAACTTTCTATTTATCACTCTTTAAATTCAATTCTTTTGGCTTGCCGGATTATTCGATAACCTTTGCACTTAGTCCTTCAGTCAAGAATTTATAATTTTTTAATGGTAAAGCAAGTTTTTCTATCTCCAACACCGTTAATCCTGATTCTTTCTTTAATTTGATACACTCTATCCACAGTCCGAAATACCTGTTTGTGATGAGCTTTGTTTGATCACTTTCTTTTCGAAGTTGATGGCGCTAGGAATATTGCCTAGGTGTGTATAGCTGTTTATTTCTTTTTACTGGAGCCATTCTAGGACCAAAAGTGGGGAGTTCAATGCGTTTTGAAATTTTGCACTAAACAAGGAATTCGATATGTCTAATGGTTTGAATTGTCCAATGTTCGGCTTCTAGCCGTCTCAATTATAATTTTACAGGGATTCGGTATGGTCTGGCTGGCCTTGTACATGTTTGAAGATCTTTTATCATGACACGAAGTTGAAAATATCCAAATTTATCTCTTATATTTGTCAACCCATACAAAAGTTCCTACTTTAGAGCGTTTTTAGTCGTGTCTCATTTTCTCATCTAGTCCAGTAGTGAGACAAAAGCGGTAGCCAAAAGGATATTCTTCACATCTTAGATCAGACCGCGAATTCTTGATAATCACATTTCACAAGACAAGTTCGCGAAATAAGTTTAAGTGGGAAAACCGCGAATCGTAGGCGATCAACAAATTTAACGAAGCCCGCAAAAAGTACTCGAACTAAAGATTTCTTGAGAATTGAGAACTCAATTTTCAGCTTGCTCTGTATCTTTAGAGTTTTTCTCCAGTGGATTCAAAGACATTTTTTTTGTTACTATCTTGTGAAATGTCAAACTTTACTGAAATCCAGCCCGAAGAAGAAAATCCCTGGGTCGAAGTTCCTTCAGCAGTCAATTCCAACAACATGGTGCCCCCAGCTAACAACACTAGAAAACACCCTGTTGGTAAATTGGAACCTGCATTTGTTCCTATAGAAAAGAAAGATAATCCAAGGCCTTCTTTGAGACAACAACAATCAAAAGCAAGAATTAATGATATTCCAAGAACACCTTCTAAAAAAGTATCTTACATCCATGGTCTGACAAAAGATCTCATATTCGGTATTTGTCTGGTCAATTTCCACCATCTTAGAGGCCCTGAGGTTGAATATTCTTTTCCCCCTTCTGTTGCTATTGATGCTTCTACTACATGGCCATATTTACCTTTCCAGGCACTCCCGGATGGTGCCCATTCATTTGAAGAAACGTTTTCATATTTTACACTAAAATACTTTGATCAAGAAGAAGACAAGCCCACTACGTTATTCGCCATTTCATGTGCTCGTCAAATACGAAGCAGTGATCTTCTTCAGAAGGATGATGATGTCACGAGGTCATCAGTTCAAAAATCAATTGTGGTTATCTTGAGACAACCTATTTTTGGGCAAATAAAGGAAAAGCTGAGTATTGTAACTAGAGCTTTCTTTGAACAAAAAAACTTCAATGATAAAACAATTGTGGATGCCCTATACCAAAGCTTACAAACTATATACTCCGAAGACACTAGCTTCGTTGATGAAAGTGACTTTTATGCTGGCCTTTCTGTTAGAGATATTTTAAAAGATTTCAAGAAGGATGTGTTAGTTGTCTTGAAAGCAATGCTACTTGAGAGAAAGGTTGCATTTTATGGTTCAAATCCTACCAAGTTGTGTCTGACTGAATTTGCATTCATTAGTCTAATACCTAATTTGATAAACAACTTATTGGATTCCTCTTCTCCGGAACTGAATGAGTACGCTCAAGATCTAGAGCCCACCACAAGTTTCAAGACAAGTGATAGAAATTCTGTATTGGATTTTGCAGGCTTACCTTTACAAATCTTTGGAAAAGGCGGTTTATTTAGTCCATATTCTCCTTTACAACAGTTTGAGGATTTGAAAAACACAGATTATTACGTTATTGGTACTTCCAATGCACTTTTATTAAACCACAAGTCAAAGTTGGCTGATGTTTTGGTTAATTTGGATACTTATACGATAGAGATACTAAAACCTGAATTGGTTCAACCACTAACTTTGAGTTCATCCGATAAAAAGTGGATATCACAATTAACACACGCAATTTCATTGTCTAATGCTGAATCATACTCTGGATTTTTAGGTAACGATGATTACATCAGATGGCAATTTGAAGATTATTTCACAGGATTATTAGCCACTGTCAAGTATGACAATTTTTTGCATCGGTCCAATCCTCCCCAAGATTTTAGAGATTATGATAGCAATCAACTGAAACATTTTAATTCCAGCTTTATCACACAGTGGAGAACAACGAATAACTACAAATTGTTCAATAATACAACTGACGATCATATTTTTGATGTTTTTGAACCAAAACATGTCTATGTTGATGAAAGTAAATCGTTGACTGAAAAACTTCAACAATTCAAGTTGGACAATTCTAAAAAATTTGAAGAATATAGAAAAGGCCTTTTAAATAGAGATGGTAGTAAAGATAACTTGAAGCTGAAAACTGACTTTGAAAAGCCTCATGAAATTCCAGAAGCTAATGAAAATCCAAAGAAGTCCATTTCACCTGGTAAAATATGGAGTTGGTATTCGTCTAAGAAGAAAGATAAAGAGTAGATGACTAGAATACATAAATTGATGACCTAAATAATATCTAATAGTAACGAAATTTCTAAAACAGGTGTAAAGCCTATGTACTTTTTCCTTACAAAGGAATTCCACCAAAATCTTGATCAGATGGCAAAATAATAATTGGTAATCTAATATTAAACTCTTCACCAATCAAATTCTCCTTTGCAAATAAAAATTTACCAGTTGGATCTTTATGAACCTCTTCCATATAATCATCACTTGATATTATTAACTTGATTGATAGGCACCATTTTAGTTCAAAAATATTTGTCTTGAATTGACTTGTTGCATTCAAAGGAATCGGAATTGTCACAGATAACGTTTCCAAATCAAAGGTTGTAAAGGACTCTTTGAAATGAGTGATTGATCTCGGGTGTGATTTCGTTTCATTTGGGTCTGCGGAGTATGACTCTTTTATCAATTCAAGATTCTCTAAAGTTAGTAAGACTCCGGTTGTCTTAAGTTTTTGATCTTTGAAATCAAAAGTCAAACGAATCAGCTCGCCTATCTTATAGAAAGGCTTAGAAAAGGACAATGTGGTTATTGAGTTTTGATTTTTACTTATTAAGTATTGTGACTGAAGTTTAGTGATTTGTTTCTCATATCTATATTCGTCAATTTTGATGATTCTTTCCTCGTCGGAGCTTACTTCTTGTTGGTTTAGAACACTTTCAGAGTATGTTGTGATAACATCTTTAACTTTAGGGGCTATGAATTCCTCAACTTGTGGAATCACTGCCGATTCATTAGTTACTAAGTCTTTCAAAATTTCGATGAATTTTGCTTGTTTTTCAGTATGGGACAATTCAGGTTGAGTTAAGACCACATTTTTGATGGTTCTGAAACTAGACCTTCTTTTATTCTGCACAGTTGTAACAGCCTCATTGGTAATCTTGTTTGAGGGTAATAATATGAATTGATCCAAGTTAGAAACAGGTTGATAACCATTTTGATCAAAATAGGTTGCAACACGGAGAGGGAAATGAACGTTCAAAGGTTTCGGTATGTTTGCATCCAAAGCAGCACCAACAACTGTATGATATGTTATTTTAATGGAATTCCCATTGTAACTCGGAGGAATTGTTTTGGGTAGTTTACACTTGAAATAAAACGTTTGAACTTCGCCCGCTTCCAAATGAATCTGACTAAATAATAAAGATTGGGATGTTGAAAAAAAAGGAACTAAATTATCAGTATTAATTTCGTCTCTATTGTCATCAATTTTTAAATCATCAATAGAAGATCCCAACAATGTTCCAAGATTGTTAAATATGCCAAACATACCACCCCCGGCATTTTTTGAGATTTCAAGACCTTCTAACCCTCCTATTCTACCAGATACTGCAGCTTTCTTTCTAAATCCATTCACTTTTTCATGTTCAATCACACCAGCATCGTACGTGAAGAATCCAGATAATTGAATATATCCACTCATCAAATCAACAGGTCTCTCTTGAGGTGAGACTTTCTCTTCCTGCTCGGACTGTTCTTGCTGTTCCAAAAATAACGATCTTGCTGTATTTGTCAATTGCACAGACAACCTCTGCCCAAACCATCCATCGCCTCCATTATCCAAACTATTAGTAGCTTCCGTTCGCAGATTCTCATCTTGTTTTCCGGCTTCGACGTGACCATTCCCATTAGTCTCGGTATGTTTTGGTTTTGGTTTCCTTGGTCGTCCAAGATGTCTAAATCGCACTATAGCAGAGACTTCTTCATCAGCAAACACGGGATTTGTCTCGTGGACAATTTCCACGCGCACGTTCTTAAGTATCAGCCCATTGTAGATTGAATGGGTGTACATTTTCTACGTTACAACCGTTAAATCTGAAAACATTTTGCTGATTTTATTCATAGTTGATCTTTCTCAAACATTGCCCTTTTGAGAATTCGCGAATATTGAGCAAATTCGCGAATGCGTTGTAGAAATTCAAATCTATGTGTCAAATTTTGAAGGTTTATTCATTTTAATTTAGAATTGTTTAAAGATATATCTGACTCTTTACTCAATGGAAAAGTGTAACTTTATGTCTAGAGCGTTTTGGTAGTAGTAGAAAGTATTAATGGCTACAGATTTGTAATTCTAACCAAAGATGTTATGATTAGCGATCCAATAGAATATAATTGTATTTTTGTCGTTTCTCTCTCCCCCGCCCCCCTTCTCTATTCTATCCTATCTTATTAAAAGTAAATGATTCTATCTTTTGTCTTATATAGCTCTTCAAGATATTTGATTTCATCTGCAGTCAGTTTGAAATTAGTAGCAGCAATCAAGTCATCAATTCTCTTCTCAGAAGAGATACCAACAATTGGAGACGCACCTTTAGAAATCAACCAAGCTAAAGAAACAGTAGCCATTTTCGTTTGTCTTCTGTCAGCAATCTCCTTGACCCTGTTGATGATTTGGGCATCTGTGGTATGGGAATCCTTTTCAGTCAATGCATTCAAAAGAATCGTTGAGGATTCTTCCCGCTCTCTATCTGTAAAGCCTGATGAATCTTTCGGAATAGGTCTTGCTAAAATGCCTCTAGACAAAGGTGAGTATGGAG